>JBAMJV010002810.1:0-77411 GCA_037951105.1 Echinarachnius parma | reverse complement strand
TTCCCATCTAATCTGTACTAACCATTCTTACATATTTCAAAAAGATAAACAACCGCTTGAGTTCGCGAACGTTAATGTGGTTGAGTAATGTTTAAATAATGGTGCTTGTAATCCTATGAAAAATATGTATTTCCCGACACATGCAAATAGCCATAGTTATTCACGTCGGGGGATTATTCTACAAAATGGGATTCTGACATTTTTGTTGTTGTTGAAGTGTTACGGCCCAAGACTACACAACTTGCAATCCAAAACAAAGTGAGGTTTCGCATATAAAACCGACAAAATGGCATTATACCATTTCGTTTATATTGTTATGTTACGGGCCAAGACTACACAACTTGCAATCCAAAATTCAAAGTAAGGTATCGCATATAAAACCGATAAAGGCATTTTATATACAAGAATGATTGCATTCAACCTGATGAAAAAACAAAAACAATGTGAGAAAGTGTGATACTACAAACATAATAATACCTACGTGCAACAATGGGTATAGTATCTTTTCAAAGACAACATTATTTGAATAAGGATAGCCTTTTTTTCTCTCAAAACAATACAACTGTCTTTATAATTATGTTTGCATATATACAACAGTTTATATTGGAAAGAACAGTTTCATTTATACCAAAACTCAATAATACCTTTAAGCACGTTAATGGAGGCACGTAGGGGACAGCACAGAGGTTCAAGGGGTGTCAAGTACACCGTTCAGTGCCCATTGGGATAAACTTCCACCATGGGTTGTAGTACTAGTACAATCCATGATTAAACATGTACACACATCAACTGCCATAAGTGCTTTATTAGAGTAGTAACTAATGCAGAGATCAGATGTGTATATGAAGAGCTTTCAACCAAATGGCGCTATAAATCCACTTTTTCAACTTCCGAGGAAAACAGGTTTCTTTGTCCCACTTTGTTTTCTATATTTTGATTTTGAGTGAGTTATTTGTCGTAAAATGTGGATTCCTAGATAGCTAGGTAGATTATACATGTAGATATATCGTTAACTAAATTTTTATGGAAAGTGGATTTAGCGCCTTTTGGAAGTGAGCTCTTCATATATTGAGGGTAAAACAATAGTACGAGGCACCATACGAACGGTAAACCAGTTCCCTACTAGGGTTTGAATTCCACATTGAGATACTACAGAGACAACCAGGTGCCCGTTTGTATTTGGTTAATAACGGGTGTAATACAAAGGTTTAAAAAGCGTTGTGTTGTTAAAAAATAGTAATAGCAAATGGTACGTGGCTATAGGTATAAGGCTCACGTACCGTATTCCGACGCTCGCGGCGCATACGGATACGGATAAACACTGCAATCAATCCAAAACAGCACGAAGTGCACATTGTCCGCTCCCTAGGGAGCGTCCAGCCGCTTAGCGTACATGGGTCCAATGACACGATATCAAATTTAAGGCACTTGTTGAATGCCAATGAAGACATGCACGCTACCAATTGTTAAATCCTTCACTTTAATGTATTTCTAACTAGAATCTTAACCCCATCCCTCCATTGTCTATTACTAATCACATTTCATTTAATATTTCTCCATCAACAAATTTATCTCTAAATATCCACAAGTCCCTCTTTCTCTATCTATCTCTCTCTCTCTCTCTCTGTCCGTATTTTTTTCTTTCTGAAGTACGCTAATAAAGTCGATTACAAGTTCAAGCGAAACGATTTTCTCGCATGGCTCACATATCATTATTGATTTATACGTTGTAATAGTATTGTTACGTACATTATTCAGAAATGATGTGTAACATTTAATTATGTTTAATGCAAGTCAAGATTCATTGTGTCAAGATGATTAAACTCGTCCTTTATTTTGCCTACAATTTGACCAATTTGCTTTTTTGATAGTTACCACAATAATTGTATGCATTATAGGCCAAATAGGAATGATTCGACTGCGAATACTTAAATGAGCTGCCAAAGAAATACGAGTTAATCAGTTGCACGTACTTTTTCGCCTTTGAATAATCTTCAGTAACTGAACAAAAAAAAATACTTCGGGACATTTAAAGTACATACAAATTTATTTTTTATTTGTTTGAACAATTATACAAAAACTGATTTAGAATGCATATACTTGGACAAATAATTTAATTAATATGTTTTACCCTTTTATCATGAATCACTAAAAAAAAAGTATTCGTACACAAATCTGAAATTGTCGTGCGGAAGAAAATCGTAGGATTCCTTCACCATTTAATGACATTAAGCATATTAAATCCTGGTAAAAATTGTTTTGTGTTCTATAAACCAGCAGTTGAAAAAGAGGCATCAATACCATTCAAGTATGGAATTACAAACGAGTAACAGTCGTGTCATGGCGT
Organism: Echinarachnius parma; assembly: GCA_037951105.1. Classification (NCBI taxonomy): domain Eukaryota; kingdom Metazoa; phylum Echinodermata; class Echinoidea; order Clypeasteroida; family Echinarachniidae; genus Echinarachnius; species Echinarachnius parma. The sequence continues at coordinate 75,064 of JBAMJV010002810.1, read as the reverse complement.
GTTCTGAATTGACAACGGAAATGAAATTGCTCAATAGAGAAGAAACCTGATTGTTAGCAACCCTAAAGTACAATGAATCGCCCCAATTTCATTTATAATAATCAATCTAATCTACATTGCTCATTTCGCGGGCAATCAGGCTCATTATTGGATTGCCCCAAACAACAGCATTGTATAATTGACCTAATTATTCGATTGTGGTTGATTATAAATATAATACAATCAGACAATAGATCCAAACAATAAAAATACACATCGTGGATGGGGCGGCTAGGGCCTAGGGGAGGAGGCACTGGTATTTACCACAGCCCCTGGGGCATATACAGCTAAAAAGCACATTGCATTTGGGGGCAAAATAAACCTACTACAGTATTTTGCTTTTGCCTTAATCAACCAATTTGTGGTCAAGATTTGCAGAATTAGCTCTAGTTTAATTCAGCGTGATGTATGACACGCATGGCTTGTCATAGGTGTGGGTGTTTGGGAGTTTGGGAAAGTGGCGGTGGTAACATACGCAATTGGGTCTCAGGTTTTTATTATTTGACCCAAGTTATTCCCGGACAAGCCCCCAATTTTACATGTACAAGTAACGCTCTCCTCTCATCCATCATTCTGGCATTATATTAGGGGAATAAGGACAGTCAAATAATCAGACTTGAGACGCAGCACCTTTCCTTACTAACGCCATATTAAAATTCCCTCCATCTCTACAAGCCCTAAGTATCAAATGTTACAACGGGAAGAACATGATTCGGTCAAATTACTTCAGCCGCCGGAAAACATGGAACAAGAATATCAGTTTGCCATCTCATTCCTCTAAGCCATCATTAGAGGATAAACTCAGTTAGGTAGAATTGAGATTTAACCGCGTTTGATACTGAGTTCATGGTCCAACTCCCTACATCCACGACTGTGACAAGCCATGTGTATCATACATCACATGCAGGAAGGATGTAATTCGGTCAAATGACTTTTAGCCTCCTGGAAAAAGAATGTAAGTGTGCCATATCACTCTCCTCTAATCCATCAGAACCAGTATGCCCATGGATCCATCCCTTCAAAACAGACTATCATCGTACATAATTGTTGTTGTGTTGTTTTGAAGGTTGGCTACCTTGATGGTGACATTTAAGCTTCATTCTGACTAGCTGGATTTAGATTCTACATTAATCATGGTTCGCGTCACGAGCAGTTTGAGCTTTGACAACCGACGACGTATCCAACATAAACGCATGTCTAATTTCAACGGACATTTTATGATACGGAAACGGATGGACGTTTCAACAGGAAATTAAATGCTAGTTAAATAGGGGTATGATCATTGCATGACCCTATTAATTGTGTTCTTCGAATTTGCAAAGACGCTACATTTTAATATCGATAACGTTTCATGATATAACTAGAAAATATTAGCTATATCCAGTTAACTAATTGATGGGTACTACCATATACGTGAACATTGATTGGTATGCCAGAGGAATACTAAAGAAAAAAATCACTACGAACTCATGAAACATGACACCCTTTGAAATGATATGAAAAAATGTTTGATTTTTCTCACTTTGTACCTTTCTCATCGCGTTAGAAGCACATTCCGGTCGGTAAAAAGTGTGGTGGCGTTGGCCCCAGGACCCTTTTCCTAGTTCCGCCGCTCTTCTTGATAGACATCGGCCCCGTTGCAGAAAGAGATACAATCGATTGTAAGTTACAATTAATCGTAAGTCAGATCATGTGGTCTACATGCGCGAATCTGATTGGTTGAATCGCAGAAAATTTCTGACTTACGATCAATCGCAAGTTACAATCGATTGTATCTCTTTCTGGAACGGGACCATCATGATTTAGTAAATTGTAAAGTCTGCATCATTGACATCCCTAAACATTTTAGTGTCAAACTAATTTGAAAGAATCCAATTGACCAAGTTCTTTGGACAATCATGGGCACTGCAATCCCCTTTCATCTACAAAGAACAGAAGCTGTGTATAAAGAAGCAAATTGTCTATACACTTCACTCTTCACTTATCTATGGTGTGCGCGAAGTAACAAATAGATCTGAAACTCTGAATATTCAATCGACCATGCATGGCATACACGGGGTTAAATAATGTATATCAGGCAAACCCCATCATTGTCTCGGTATGTACATTATACCGAAAGCAATCTCGCATTAAACAGATAACGAGCAGACCATTATCTCACTCCCGACGATCGATGGACTAAGGGAATCTTATAAGAGAATCTCTCCGAAGGCGATCAGTGGTGACGCAATAATCCCGCCACGTCATGGCTTCTAATGGGTTTGTCTGGTGTGGTGTGAAAACAATGTGTTGTTTGGCTTAAGGGGCCTTAGTAACATTGTCCAAATCCTCAAAACCTACTTGGAACTCTAGTGGTTCTCGCATACCTTATCATATTCATAACCATAACCCTAACCCTAACCCTATCATTTCAAATTTCCATTTCGTTCAAAACATATTTACGATATCAGAAGTTTTCAGACATGAAATTGTCTACGGGATAATTTCATGCCGTGTACAAAGTAAGTACAAAGTACATTTTTGCTCATATCTCAGCCAAAAAACATCCAATTAACGTGAAATTTTCACACATTACTTTGTGGACATATCAGATCACTCAAATACACATTTTATCAATCACTCATCACTTGCCAAAAAAGTTACTAGATCCCTTTAATGTGCACAATAATCGCCGTATGATAAAGTTTGCTAATCAAAGAATTTTGGCTTCGACTGCGATTAGAGTGACGTTTTTTTAGCAGTTTGATTTCAACACGTTTTGAAGTGTATGCACAGTGTTCTAATGGCGTAATTTGTCTTATGTTGTCTTACTTTTCTACAAAAGTGGCGATTTCGTTCTTGTTTGTGAGCTCAATGTAATGACCATATATAAACACTTCGCACACGATTTCCAAAATATGGATTTATTGTCGAGGTGGGCATTTCCAACTAATGTTGTTGTGTACAAAAACCTTAGATGGATGAAATATAATATGAGTTTCAATGCCTATGACTGTATAACAGTTCTTGTAATTAAGAAAATTGCATGGTAACTGGATAAGTTTAGGCTAAAATATTAGCGAAAATTCATAGGAGAAAAAACACACAACGTTTGGAGTAGCACTATCTATAAAGCTGTGATATAACGTCGTATACTGTCCATATTTGTATACATTTTTACCAACACCCTTGCACTACTGACATATCACTCCGAAAATAAAAATTGTTGACATGTTCTCTCCGACAATGTAACCATATAGGCCTTTGTAATCGTTCAAAACCAAACAGTGAAATACAAAAAGAGTGAGTTACGATTTATAACCTTTCGAGTGAGTACAAAATAAGATATTCTCATGTCCATGACTAACGTATTATCTCAACGTAAAACAGACATATGAGTGACAAGCTAGTTTCTTATACTTCTATTATACAAAATCACACATCTTTGTATTGTGATCAACAATTCTACAAAAGTGATTCTTCTTAAAGCACCTTTGATATTTTCAAGGAAGCCTTGCGGTGTCTGGTTGCCTTATATTAAAACGAGGATTTCGGTGTAAAAGAGCTGGAATGAAAATGAAGATGATGCCATTCTCAGGTGAAAGTAATATATATTGGTAAATAAACATGGTGTCGGCAACTCATTTGGGTAATAGGGAAGGAAACCCGATACGTTACTTGGTCATCGCTGCTGAGGTTTAGAAGAAGCGACCGCATGCACGCGCGGGCGACATTAGGTATCGGTCGGGCACTGGCGTGTTGATTGATTTTTCTCACGTCCACTGGTATGGGGGGGGGGGGGGGGGGGGGGGGGAATGTTGTAATGATAAACTTCTCCGATTGGCCAGCATTCTTTTTATTTTATTTGTTGTACACCACTAAAATGATCAGCCATTAACCAAAACCGCATGATTCGATATCCCCTGCAACGAATTGTCTTTTACACCGAACGTGAAATAATGAAGCGAGATCTTTGAATTGTTATATTTTCCACAGCCTAGAAAAGGAAATCCATAAGCCTACCTTGATAATACACTGAAAGATACGTCCCTCAAATGAATCGTATTATGTTTTTATCTTATGTTAGATAGTACTACCCCTACATTCATAATCCCCTCTATTGTTCCTCCCCTCTCAGTGTTCCAGTGCACTCCCACACCTCATCAACTGTCTTTTGTTCACATGTCTCTTTCCAAATCTTGATTTATTTCTTTGATTCTCCCTACCTCTATTCTTCTCTAAACCTTACACTCTCATCACATTTTCTTTGACTGCAGCCACTTAAGGACCCTCCCATGCCTGTTTGACCTGATTGGTCAAGCAGTCCTGACACTCACCCACTCACAGTTGATTTCATTGTTTTGTGTCTCCGCCTCCTTTCCTCTTTCCAGCCCCCCTTCCATACATGTGTTTATGTTGGTATATATTCTGTGTTTTTTTCTGTAGTAACTGTCATTTGTGCCCTGACGAAGATTCTGCTAGGATCGAAAGCTAGGCTGTATACGACTCTCATTTTACCACATTGGCGATTTTTTAGTAGACAAGCAGTTTTCAGCAGTATTTTCCATATTCATTAAGATTTTTCTTCTCTAACAATTTGCACACACAATATTCTTTTAGGAAAAAAAAAAGGGAACACTGCTCACTCTTCCACATTAGTTGTTTGTGTTACTTCTTTGATATACGATGAATGGCTGCATGCGCCCCTGCCGTACATTATTTTGATGTGGCGCCATTTCTGATCACGTGACCCAAACTGGACGAGATAGGCAGCTTAACTTCCAGGTCTTGGAGGGTGCGTTATACTTTAGGTACATGAACGTGCGAAGAATACTCACAATATTAATAATACTAATGATAATGCATGCTTCATTTAAAGCACAACAATGGCATTTTAATGTGTTTACGTAACAAACTATACCATTAGAATTTGATTTACTTTTAAAATGTACGTATCTTTATCTGGTAATCGCATATCTTATATTTATCACTTGAAAACGGTATATATTTAGTCAAACAATACGTTTGCGCTATAAACCTTTGTAAAATATATATTTTGTAAGTAGTTAAAGGGGTAGTTTAGTTTTGGTAGAGAGGGCGCTGCAGATCACAATTTTTTTTGTGAGGTAATGAAAAACTGAGTGTCGAATTTGAGAGAACATGCAATTTTAATGGCAGAATAAACTTTATTTGGTCAAAATCGACCCAGAAACGGCTGAAATATCAATAAATATTATATGACCTATAAAGATACTGGTGTGCGATTGGTCAAAATGATGTCACGTGACCATCGCTACAAGGATGAGAAGCGTTATATTGACCGACCAGTCAATTTAACGCCGTTATATTGACCGGTGACGTAATTTACGTCACAATGGGTGTGTGAAGATGAACAATGTGCGCGTATTAGCATCCTGGCACGCGCAGCGTTGTTAAGCTTTCGACGGAGATTGCGCGATCCGAAAGTAAATTTGAAAGGACGGTCGAATAAAGAAGCATTTTGCGCAGCATTTCGATAACAACACGTCTGTTCTACTGGAAGGATTTCGATTTAATCTAATGATTTTCCCTTGTCCATAATTTCATTTCAACACCAAATTTATATTTATCTTGATTTGTATCTATATAGGTCATCATAATATAACAGATATTGACTTTTTCCTTCGGGAACCATATAACATTTCATTTCCCTTGGGGAGTTATATTTTTGTCTCGGAATACTATATTTTTCCTCAGCGCTACGCGCTTCGGAAAAATATAATGTCCCTCGACACAAATATAACTCCCCTCGAGGATCTCAAATGTTATATTGCCCCTCAAGACAGTCAATATCTGTATAATATATCTGATCTTATAATTATTTGGGGCCCAAATAATTAGATGATTTTTAGAAAAAAATAAAAAAATGCTTGCACTTTTTCAAAAATTTTCAAAAGCGTTTTTTAAATAGTTGTTGATGATCTCGCTATTTAATCATTATATCAATAAAACATCACATGCATAATTTTGTATGAAAAATGGTTGAAACCAATGCCTTTTTAAAAAGCGCCCTCTTGTGTTTCAATGGCTCTTTTTGAATGATAACATGCTTTTTACTTAGTCGTTTGTAATTTTGTATACCTTTCGAGCATGGTGAAGTTATAAGTATTAGTTTATAATGTTACTGTGTAGGTTTTGGCTACTTAAGTTCAGCCTTACCAAAACTAAACTACCCCTTTAAGAATGTAGTGAGTTATGTTATTGTCTCGATATGTACACACGTCATGCTAAGTCTATGTTGGATGACGTCGCTAAGAATTAAGCAGACGATATTTTTAGATGCTAACTTAGGGTTAATTTAGTGGGAGTAATAAGGCTTACCCAGCTAACCCTAGTTGGTGACTAGGATAACTGTTTGTTACTCTCAACTATTTTATTTGAAGTACATTTAGCATCGAACTAAGCTAGCGGCGTTTTATAAACATGGGTCCTGGACGTTTCAATACACACATATATACTCTATCAAAATTCCATACAAAGACAATTCCAAAGATTAGCCTACACTTATGAAGAGATAACACCACTTTATTTTGGGCTCGGCCTATATACAAACAGAATGTGATATGTTGTAATAATTATATTTCCTTTGTAATGTTCTACATGTATTTATTGTATGGGGTAAGAAATTATCGCTCCTTGTAAAATAATATCCGTCCTACGTACTACCTCCTAAGTGGCGAATGACAAATAAACACGAAACACAATATCGGTGTAATATCATATTGATACATTATCCCGAGCAACTGCCGAAATTTGTAAACATTTAATCTACCATTACTCACAAGCAAACTCAATGATTATATCCAAATCATGTTTAATATATCGACGTTGAGTAATGCTTGTAGAATGATACATCTGTACAATTTGTTTACCTCTGACAAATAAGTTTTCGTCCTAGAACAAAGATATACAACTTCGACTATACCTTGAAGTAACCAAAGCCATTATCATCGTTCAAGAGCAGCGTATTACGTTTCGCAGATAAACAAGCAACGAACAAATTCCCCCCCCCCCCAAAAAAAAAAAAAATCCAATCCGAAAAACGTGACATTGTATTTCTTTTTGTTGTTTAGCCTAGGCATAGATAACATAATTGTTAAATAGGGATTTCCCCAGTATAGTTGTACGTGATTGTTATTCAATTTGTGTAAGTCATAACAGACGAACCGAAAGATTTTGAATTTTTTCTCAGACATCAAAATATATGTAATACCGAAATACAAACATATCCAAAGTCTGATACATTAAAACCCAAACTCTGATGCATTTCCATCGTGGGCAGACTACATTAAAGACGCATGACCCTGGTAATGCTGGTGAGATATGTACACAATATATTGGGATTTCAGAAGGGAGAAGGTTTCAACGAATATTTTTGCTGTATTAATATAAACGTTTAACGGGATAATTGAGTGTCAAATTTGAAAGAGCATACAATTTTAATAACATAATACACTTTATTTGATCAAAATCGGTTTAGAAACAGCTGAAATATATCAATAAATATATTCGATCGGAATAAACCTGGGACCCCAAGTTTATTCGATGATTTAGGAAAACAAAATGCTTACACTTTTCAAACATTTACAAAAGATGTTTTCAAATAGTTGTTGATGATCTCTCTATCAGTCATTATTTATAACAAATATCACATGCACAATGTTTTATCAAATTTGTTTTGAATGATAGCAGGTTTTTTACTTAGTCGTAATTTGTTATACATTTCGAGCATGCATGGTGGAGTTATAACTATTAGTTTGTAATGTAATGGTTTGGTTCCTAAAATTCAGTTTGACCAAAATTGTACTCTCTTTACCAAAACTCAACTATCCCTTTGAATCCACCAAACAGCTGTTCCGATGCATGTTACATTCAAACTTATCTAGAACAGTTGAGGGGGTGGTTGTATACCACCGGGGGCGGACTATAGTAATATAAGCGGTGCCCTTTATTGCCTATTCCCACTGCACCGCTTCTCCTTCCGTTTCGTACCCGACCCAAATGATTGTGGCTAAACGGTCAGTATGTAGTAAATTTTGAAGTTCCATGACGTTTCGTTTGACGTCAAATGGAGCCGAATTAAAAGATTCCAACTACTCCATTCCGAACCTGGTCGCATCATTTCGTTTCCTGCTAGTATATGCTACCTTCCGGATGTCAAACTGGTAGAAACCGGAAGGAGAAACGGTGCAGTGAGACTGGGCCATTATGAAACAGATAAAGAGAGTAATAACCGCCTATAGACTCGCATATATATGAATATGAGAATATCATCCTTGTTTGATTTAATTCAACCTTTTCAAATGTCATTCAGAGAGATAATCATCCGATTGAAACATTTCATTCTTATTAAGTGACATTCGTTTGGACACAACTATCATTTTCGATATCACTCATTATTTTCTTAAATAGTTGATAATAATTGTAGGAGGTATGCGGTTATAATTTTTCTGTTAGTGACATGGTATTGTTAGTTAAGATTATAAGTACACCGGGTTTCCAAGCCGTAACTAGGTTTATCCAGGATATGGACATGTTCGTGGTTTAGGAGAGGTATCATGCTGCTGTTGTTCTTGTTGTTTTGCGTAATATAAAACATATCACACTTGTCATTATTTTAAGCGTTAATGCAATTTATGAATGGTAATTTAAAAAGGTTGCACATTTTTTCGAAAGCAGCATTTTGATATAGCCAATTATTTTAAACAGTAATACACTTGTTACGTGTAATGCAAAGGGTAAGAATACAAAGAAGGGAGTTTTGGCCAAAACGTTATAAAATCGTTATTTTGAAAACTTGAACCCTAACAAAAGTGCAAGTCATGCAATATTGTTGTCGTACCATCACGATTAGCTTGTATACTGTTCGTTAATACATCGCACAAAAATACCTTGTTAAATACGTCGAAAAAGTGCTGTCGCCGGACGATTACACATTATTTTCTGCATCGCTGGATTTCATTTCCATATCTGAAAATAGCATTATGATGAATTTCCACCCGAACGACGCGACCAATCAATACTCATAATACACAGCGGCATCGAAAGCTCGGTCGAACCCCATACCAGGGGGATTTATCTAATGCTCACGATCGTAAACACAAAGTCATGAGGTACCCTCATGTTTATAAAGACTCCTTTTTCGCACCCATGGGGGTTAAAACAGACACCTCCAAAACACGCTGTTCTCATTTGCTTTGGATGACCACCAATACGAGTCGACAATATATTCTTTTCTCTCTAAAACCGAACACTTTTTGTTTGCTTTTTACAATATTTTATTGATCTTCTTGATCCCGTATTAACTTGACCGATTTTTGCGCTGGTCTTATTAAAGTGTACTTGGCGCGATATCCAACTGGGAAATGAAAGAAAATAAACGAAAACTCAAATTTGCGGTAGGCACACGTGTTTACTTTTGAAAACGTGTAAATGATCGGAATATCACATTAACCTTTTTCAAAAACCAGAACATAGCTCCTGATACGTTTTAATTACATCTACGTTATATTAACATTATTCAATGATGAATGTTTGGTGGGCAATGTTTTAACTACTAATAGGGTTTCAGTAATGAAGAAGATTACGATCCATATTTAAAGGCAGTATATCTCTTTAGCAGACATCACCAATCTCATTAAAACGTTCCCCCAAAACAACAATAATACTACACAATGTACATCCAGTAAATCGAGATTTGTTATATATAATTGGCCATGTGAAAAACAAAAGACTTTTAATTTTGCATAAAAGGGTATCTGGCTAACTGTTTTTGGTTGTTCTGATATTGCATAAGGAAGAACTACATGCGTGCTCCTCTTGCTACTGCAGTCAACACTAAACAACATTTGGACATCGTTTACAAACTGCTCTGACAGTCCATTTAAGTGAAATTGTAAACATAAAATGATAACAGAAACGCATATATCACTCGCTGTATGACGCAGGCTGTATAGAGAACAAACAATCCGACTCATCTTGCACAATATTTTGTTTTCTTTTGACCGACCATGGTTCTACGATCGAACCTAATGTTCAGACATTATCGGTAACCAGCACCCACAAGTTATTTTTCCTTTTTAATGAGAGGTAATAGTTTAATTAGTCCATTCAACCAACAAGTGCATACAATATGTTTCCAGACAAATTCTATAAATTAATATAAAACTCATAACCATACTAAATTGTGCATGCATGCGCCTACAGAAGAAGAAGAGCATAATTTCATTGTCTAGAACGTACGCATTCTACGGCGCTTACGGAACCAAAGGTCCTGTTAGGTTCCGTGAATTACATGACCCTTTGCAGAGTGTTGGGCATATATTAAAGGGTACCACCACCCACAAATAATATTCTTATACAAAAAAAGGTAACATTTTTAGTAGTCCTTTCCACCAACAAGTTCAGAAAAAATATGTTTCCAGAAAAATTGTATACTTGAAAAACACATCACCATACTAAATCATGCATGTGTTCATGGGTCTACAGACGAAGACTATCTTTTGTCTAGGACGAACGCATCGGCCGTGATTCTATTGTTCCCAAACGTATGCGTGAATAGAATTGGCGCACTCGCAGACGTTTGGCGCATACGGAACCATGATGCCATGTTGGTTCCGTAAGAGGTGGTAATTAATGGTTTGTTTATAAATTACACAACCCTTTGCAAAGTGTTGGGCATAATTATATTTTATATCACACAAAGGTACCAAAACATATAATTATGTGTAGTTCTTTGCCTGGTGGTCCCCTTTAAATATCAAACAACTGTACCAAAACGTATATATGTCAGTGTTGTTCTTTGGATGGTGGTCTCGTTTGATATATAGGTTCAAATATCCTGTCTAGTCTTCCAATACTTTTTACTCAGATCAAACATATGATATCCTTAATATCTGACGCTTATGAAATAGCTTCATTCATTTCCTCTAACACCATGTACATGTCAATCTATAATAACCTACTAATTACACGGATCAGTCGTCTGTCAGGATTAGTTACTGAATGATTGATTGATTAATTGACTAATATATTTTTATATCAAATTTCGTAGAAAATGCATGCATACATAAACTGAAATAGTATTGGGTAACATAAAGTGATAACAAAGACACATATTACAGGGAAATCCCAATGTGACGTGTCAATTCATTAAAGCATAAACCTGACAATCGATTGTAACTTAAAATTAATTGTAAGTCAGATCATGTGTTCTAAATGCGTGAATCTGATTGGTTGAAAAGCGCAAAGTTTGTGACTTACAATCGATTGTAACTTACAATCGATTTTTATCTCTTTCTGCAACGGGACCCTGACATGTTAATAGTACACCATGCATGTATTTGGAATAGGATAATGTCCAATATTCAATTTGTTTAGCTGCCTTTAAACATTATCAATTCATACAAAGTAATAACTTACCATATGAATGTACATAGCAAAAAGCTAAAAGCTAGTTTATCGGGTGCAAGACATATACCAAACCTTCCACGCTTATCAATTCAAGTAGTGCGGGAAAAGACTTATTATTAAAAAATGGACGAAAATTGTTTAAGTTGGAGACAATAAAACGACGTTCAAGCCTTATAAAAAACTGTCCTCTGAACACCGAATTACTGTAGGTTGACGCAAGATTAAATAATATGCATGGGATACTAATGAGATGACTACGCACGATATAAGGAGAGTTTCCATGATGAGTACATACTGGTATAGGATGAAACATTTACGGTATAGTTTTTTAAAACTCTGTTAACCACGTGAACGGAACTTTTTTTAAAGTTGAATAGTTGAGGGAACCAGCTTAGAGTTATCCGTGTTGACATATGCAAGAACTAAGAAAGGATTGTATTTCTGTATTCTGATATGTCAGCTACGTGATGTATGAAATTTTCATGGTAAAAAAAAAATGTCATAGATTATGGGCGAGTAATGAGCGAAGCTGCACAGTTTTAACCTATGGTTTTAAAGCAGTTGATTTGTTTATAGAAAATAATGAATATATCAGTAACACATTTTAAAAACTGAATCTGGTTTTACTCTTTTATTTGGTAATATAGGACAACAACCGGGAATCTAACAATACATCATCACGTGACTTGAGCATATTAGTAGGCTGCTTCCTAATAGTTATACCAAGCAAATAATAATTCTCGAGTGCATTAAAACGTCTATCTAATATCAAACCACGCGTCATGACAGTTCTTGAACATATACACGCCTCTCAAGTCGTTAATATGCGTATAAATAATTCCCGAATTTATGATTTAATCAAGTTTTCACAACTATTTGGAGAGGGGTAGGAGTGAGAGCGCGGAATAGTCATCCTTATTATGACACGCCTCCCATCTGTGGGCACAGTTTATTTGGCATCCCCGGGCGCTTCGGAATCTAATTAGAGAGGAAGAAAAACGTGCCCCCCTGGCTGGTGAACGGAACGTGGTGAAATCGAAGTAAACGGAAATGCGTTATGTGAAAGCTTTCTCAGGTTGCCACGTATACTGGAATTATTTAACTATTTCAGCGTCGTAAGTACAGATCTGCACCGTACAGCACACACGTATAAATATATGTAATAGCTCTAGCATCCACATTGTTAACATTTAGAGTTTTGCTGTACAGAACGCCAATGTTAAACATTTTAGATTACCTTTAATGTTTAAGGCCGCCATGTTATATTACACACAAATAGCTTTCAAAATATATTTCGCTCAGTATTTAATTAATGTACCGGTTTATTATTTACATAATCATAAAAAGCATCACATATTTCCGTTATATTTCAGCAAGCTTCAATCGCAAATAGCTCGCATTAGAAATTATATATTTGCATTTGGAACTAAACTTTGTCAAATAATTATGTTTTTCATGATGCGATTTTGCACTTTGGGCTGCACTTTGGTGGTTTGCATAATGTAAACAATTTGTATTCCTGATAACGCTGGATGACGTTAATCTTTTCATTGATTCCATCCATGTGTTATTTTGGGCACCATAATCAATCAATTAATTGCCTACACTATTGTGATGTCACCGAATAATTGATTTATGCTTTGGAATGACACGTGAACGCAGCTGAAGTTGAATTTGTTTAGTATATGTTTAAGCGACATGGATATAAATTAATATAAATGGTTAATATGCAGAATATGCCAATTAAAAGTAGAATATAGGATGAGTCTGTTTCTTCAGCTCATATAAAGGTAAATTTTGACAATTTTAGTAAAAGTTTCTCGAATCGTTAAACGATTGGTTAATCGGTTTGTATAAACATCCTTAATATACATATGATTAAACATTACAAACCCGGTGGAGGCCACAATTTGGCAAAACTATTGTTATTAAATATTTAAGATCAGGTCTAGCAACGGCTCGCCTATAGTGTTCCTTTCTCATATATACATTTACCCATCGCACCAAAACATATACGTTGGGACGCACTTTTTGAACCTTATAATATCATTTGCAATTATATGAAATATTTGAATACATTTACACATTTAAAGGGATCCAGTAACTTTGCAAAAAGTGATGAGTGGTTGATACAATGTATATTGTTGTTTTCTAATATGTCCACTGGGTGTTGTGTGAAAATGTCAAGTTAAATGGACTTTATATGGCCGAGTAATGAGTAAAAATGCAAAACGAAATTCACTAACTCATTGCACTCACTTTGTACACGGTTCTGACGATCCGTTGGATAATTTGACATCTGAACACTTCAATCGTAAATATCTTTTTAACGAAAGGGAAATTTGAAAAACCGAAACCTGTCCCATTCTTTTGTTTTTATTAATAAGAATACAACAAGGTATGCGGGAACCGCTATAATTTCAATTGGATTTTGAGGATTTGGACAATGTTACTAAGTCCCTTTAAGTCATTAAGAAAGATGGTTTGGGTTTTAGAACATTTTTTTTCCTGAAATGAAATAGTCTTTGTAATCACTGAATTACTAACGGTCTTCCCCCTCCGCCGGGTTTTAATGAAAAACTCTCATCTAATTACATTAATGCTATAATGATATCAATCACCATGCACGTATATTTCGAGATTAATTTAAAGTAATTACAAATTATGTTAAATAAAATTAGAGAATTCATACGCGCAAGCTTAAAATTATAAATTACTCCGATGTGTCAATCACTAATGTGTGTTTTGTTGATTAATTAATTAATTATGTGGAGAGGCTTATCAGCTCAACATAATTATATCATATCTATTATTTTCATAGAGTCAATAGAAACATAGCAAACGAATTGGTCAATACATTAATTAATTCTGCTTTGTTCAGCACACAATAGTGATAACGTTCACTTCATTGGGTCAATACCACTAATCTGTTTTTGGAATCAATAATACATTACCCGTTGATTGCGTCATTCACAGAGCACAATGAAAATGGACAATGATGAGAGGAAAAGGTCATGACTAATGGCCATCAGAGAGATTGATATGTTGATGCCCATTCACGAGATGAAGAGGGGTGGGGAGTGTGGGGGTGGGGGAGGGCTCGTCCATGACGCAGAACCAACATTGGTTTCACTGATCTCGAGATACGCTTGGACAAAACTTTACGTCTGAATGTGTAATGGAGGTATGTGTATCTCTTCAAGCGCCTGATTGGTCAGTAAAGGATGCGTCCTATTGGCCGACGCACGCGATATTATTAACGATACTATTTCCGCAATGAGTAACATATTTAGTATTAATATTATTTATGTTTAACAAAAATGCATTAACATCTGAACTGAATATTAGATGTCGTATTTTCAGATTCCCAAATTTTGTTATGTTAAAGGGGTAGTTCAGTTTTGGTAGAGTGGGCGCTGCACAACACATTTTTTTTGGTGAGGTAATGACAAACTGAGTTTGAAAGAACATGCAATTTTAATGGCAGAATAAACTTTATTTGGTCAAAATCGGTTCAGAAATGGCTGAAATATCAATAAAGATATCCGATCGTAATAAATTTAGGCCCCAAATTTATTCGATGATTTAAATTTTTTTTTTTTAAATGCTTACACTTTTTCAAAAATGTTCAAAAGCACTTTTTAAATAGTTGTTGATGATCTCTCTATTTAATCATTATTTCAACAAAACATCACATGCATAATTTTGTATGAAAATGTTTGAAACCAATGCCTTTTTAGAGAGCGCCCTTTTGTGTTTGAATAGCTCTTTTTGAATGATAACAGGCTTTTTACTTAGTCGTTTGTAATTTTGTATACCTTTCGAGCATGGTGGAGTTATAAATATTACTAGTTTGTAATGTTACCGTGCAGGTTTTGGTTACTAAAGTTCAGCCTTACCAAAACTGTACTACCCTTTTAATGTTCAAATATACACAAATGTACTTATATTACTATAAACTTTGAAATGTATAATATTATTGTAAAAAATGGTTTCTTATCATTTCTTATTTTATGTCATGGACTTTTTATTTTGTTTCATGAATAATGATTTTTTTTCCGGGTCTTCTCTTTTGAAAACAAAATATTTACATACCAAATGAATACAAATATAATGGAATATGAATATTCCTATGCATAAAATAAAGAAAACCCCGGAAAAATTGTCACATTGACCTGAAATATATTTTCGCAATATCATTCTTATGATCTATATAAACAAACATCAGCTACAGATAAATACGATAGAAACAAGTCTACGTGGTAAAGTGATCTCAATCTCTCTTAATCCAGGCTCTTTGTAAAGCTGCAGTTGTATAACTTACTAGACTACCCTGAAAAGAAGATTGAAATAAATGATTAATGATTATTCATGTTGTGTTGTGTTGGTAGGTGGGTTTCTAGATCAGGCTTAGATTGTGCATTTCGGGAGGTTCTAAAACTTAACTTATCTGAAGCGGTGCGATATTGCGGAAACTAATACAAGAACACTGAAACCATAGCAACTTTAATCAAGTGACATAATATTCTACATTCTGTTTCACCTTTGCATTTGGAGACTTTATAATGCATTTCGCGGCACCATGTCCTGGACTTTGAAGCTTTGGGGCGCAAGCTTATATATTATTCCTTAACATATATAATTGTGTGTGTTCATTACCTCACAAAGTTTAACTGGTGAGGTGCCTCATTGTCAATCTAAGTGTGTTCATACAGTGACAAAGTGTTGAAAATGTGATCCATAGTGTAAATCATTGAGTTGATACTGTAAAACGTTGTGTTCACAATTAGTGTGATTCAAGTTGTCAAATACAGTGCGTTCACACTGTGACAAACTGTGTTTAAATGTGACAAACTGGGTTCACATTATCACAAAAATGCTCACACACTGTGTTCGAATTGTCACAAACTGGGTTCAACATGTCAGCTACATTGTAAATCACAGTGTGTTCATGCTGTGACAAAATGCATTTACATCGTGACAAACCATGTTTGAAATGTGATCCACATCCTGAATCACAGTGTGTTCACACTGGTACCAACTGTGTTCTTTCTGGAAGTGCGTTCTACCTCTGCATGATCCCCAATACAGGACAAGGACTGTGTTTAAATGTGGCCATTCACATTGTCAATCAAAGTGTGTTTACATTGTTATAAAATGTGTTCACTGTGTTGAACATGTTATCCATACCGTGAATCACAGTGTATTCACACTGCTACCAACTGTGTTCACATTGTGGAAATCGTTCTACCTCTGCATGACCCCACATACAGGACAAGGACTGTGTTTAAATGTGGCCATTCACATTGTCAATCAAAGTGTGTTTACATTGTCATAAAATGTGTTCACTGTGTTGAAAATGTTATCCATACCGTGAATCACAGTGTATTCACACTGCTACCAACCAACTGTGTTCACATTGTGGAAATCGTTCTACCTCTGCATGAACTCACATACAGGACAAGGACGGGTATGGACCGAGTATATTCATATCTTCAGTAGATTTCACAGATAATATCTAGAATACGCTGCGAACCTAAAGGCCAGGGGGTGTTTCACAAAGATCCTAAGTTGAACTTAACTCTAAGTTTGACTTAACTAGTATGGAAAGCCATTTGTAGCCTTGAATACAATTCATTCAAAGGCAACAAAGCAAGAGTTTTAGATTTTTTCATAAATGTTGCATCAAGAATATGACATCTCCTTGATAATAGAAAATATTAATGGTTTGAATCAACATTTTATGCCAATGAAAAGGGACTTTTACAACAATATTGTTCAAAGAAACTAATGGCTTTCCATATTTTTAAAGTCCAACTTAGAGTTATGTTCAACTAAGGATATTTGCGAAACACCCCCCCCCCCCCCCCCCCCCCCAGGTCACACATGACCCGATATCGTTACAGAACGCCCGACTGATTACACATTTTCGAAATCAAATTATCCGTTGGTTAAAGTCGTCTCCATTGCTTCCTGTACAAAACATTCCGTCGGATAGAACAAGGTACATCGCCTGACAAGAAACGCATGCGACTCCGTACTGATTTAAATATTGCTCTCCGTCGGGCGTCCGTTTACGTTATCCGGTGATATGTGACCAGGCCTTAAAGGTACCTGGTTATACTTCGTTGTCACCTGCAAAAGCGTGAGCTGGCCGGGCGATTTACATATTAGTTCAATGACCAATAAATGCATGCAAAGTAGCCGGCCTGAGGAAATGCCAAGGCGAGAGGATTAGATTTAGGTACACTCGAAATTAAAGAAATCTAGTTACATTGTCCAAATCCACAAAACTTATTTATAACTCTACTAGTTATCTCATACCTTGATGTATTCTTATTACTAATATAAGCATGGAACAGGTTTTTGTTTTTTGATTTTTATTATCCACTGGAAAGTTATAACCGTGAGCAAAATCAATGCACTGAGTTAGCAGAATTATCACTTTGAATTCTCGCTCATCACTCGGCCATATACATCCATTTAACGTAAAATGTTCACACATTTCTTATAGTGGACATATTGGATTACGACAGTGTACATTCCACTCGCCGAGATAATGAAGAATTTATAATTAATTGACCGACCTGTACGTGTCATCTTTCTACGTACTGAGCTAAGACACCGATGTTTTAAATCAAAATAACTAGGATAAATCGAATGTTCCATAGAAAGAAAATTGTTCATTAAACGACTAACATTCCAAAGTTCATATTATTATTTATATCGTATCAACCTGTCACAGATAAAAGGGTGAATTTTAAGGTTAAAAAGAGGATACGAAAAGCAAACATGTTCAACACAATCATATCGTAAAATAACTTATTATAAATGCTTGCGTCTCGGTAAATGTTACATCATTGGAAAGGGTAAATTCTCGTTTTTGATGAGAAACGATTCACATATTCATTAACGTTTTAGAACAGTCAGGAGCTAGCAAAATATCACACGGGATCTAAACATGACTGTGATTTCCGAAATTCCAGCTCTGTGATTGGCTCATTCAACTACTGACCACTGTTGCTGAGGTAACGGGCCCATAGCAACAGTCATTCACACCTGACATTGCCCGGTTTGTCACCATGCGGTCTTGGTTGAATAGCCCACAAGTCGCGCGTGATGTTGAATACGCCAATCACAGAGCTGGAATGTGTAAATTCACAGTAATTTTTGAACATCTTGTGATATTTTGCTAGCTCCTGACTATTCTAAAAAATGTACGAATATATGAATGGTGTAGTATCTAAGCCAATACTTTTTTCCCCTCCAATGATGTAAAAATTACCGAGACACAAGCACATTTGATATACACTGTTGGTCATAATGTTGGAATATTTTTTTTTTTAGATCCAACTTTATTCTTTTTCCTGTTTTTTGCGCCGAATTAATCATTTTAGACTAAAAATAATCATTACATTATGTTTCTAAACTACCAATGTACAATACATGGTAGCATGAAATTGCATTAATTAATTTATTCTTTTGTTTTGAGCTTTGAAAGGCAGGACCTTTGATGATTGGCCCCTTTCCTTCTCCAAAGCGTATGTCCAACGAGTCATCGTTATGGGTCATTTCTCAAAGTTAGCCGTGATATTTTCAACCAAAATTGGCACAGAGGCTGCGCCATACCCGGACCAATGCCAATGGCTACCCGCCGAACGATGATGCTTGTGCTCCACCAGGAAGGGGTGTCAACAAGCAATGTCCACTATTTCGTTGGACCATTGCATGTTAAGGTCCGTAAAGTCTTCAGATGTTATCGAGAGAAGGGTCAATTAAAGCCAAGATTATCTCTAGGACGTCTACGATTGACCACCAGGATAGATTATCGCAAATTGCTTACCCTGTGCCGTAGAAACCGGAAATGCCAAAAAGGAGCCTTCGCCGACTATGAAGTAAACACTATGGAATCAACGCCTTCCGCCAAACTGTACATCAGCAATCCCTCTAACATGGTCACATAGCAAGACAAACTACCAAGTGTCCACCCAATACCATGTAACCGAGATTTACCGGATGTCCCTGGACTAGGGAGCCCAGAAGATTTCCGCCTGGACACTAGAGATATGTCATCTTAATGGGTACGAACCATAACATCCTTGACCGAACAGATGGAAAACAAATGGTTCGCCGATTACGTGGCGAGAAGTTCCAAGTTGTCTGCATTCACTAAACGACTTGAGTTTGTGACGTCCCAACAGTGGTATGGCTCGTTCCCATTAAGATGACATATCTCTAGTGTCCAGGCGGAAATCTTCTGGGCTCCCTAGTCCAGGGACGTCCGGTAAATCTCGGTTACATAGTATTGGGTGGACACTTGGTAGTTTATCTTGCTATGTGACCATGTTAGAGGGATTGCTGATGTACAGTTTGGCGGAAGGCGTTGATTCCATAGTGTTTACTTCATAGTCGGCGAAGGCTCCTTTTTGGCATTTCCGGTTTCTACGACACAGGTTAAGCAATTTGCGATAATCTATCCTGGTGGTCAATCGTAGACGTCCTAGAGATAATCTTGGCTTTAATTGACCCTTCTCTCGATGACATCTGAGGACTTTACAGACCTTAACATGCAATGGTCCAACGAAATAGTGGACATTGCTTGTTGACACCCCTTCCTGGTGGAGCACAAGCATCGTTCGGCGGGTAGCCAATGGCATTGGACCGGGTATGGCCTCGAGAGCCTCTGTGCCAATTTTGGTTGAAAATCTCACTGCCAACTTTGAGAAATGACCCA
The DNA here is from genome assembly GCA_037951105.1 of Echinarachnius parma. Classification (NCBI taxonomy): domain Eukaryota; kingdom Metazoa; phylum Echinodermata; class Echinoidea; order Clypeasteroida; family Echinarachniidae; genus Echinarachnius; species Echinarachnius parma. Next base: position 54,861 of record JBAMJV010002810.1, on the reverse strand, counting down.
TAACGATGACTCGTTGGACATACGCTTTGGAGAAGGAAAGGGGCCAATCATCAAAGGTCCTGCCTTCCAAAGCTCAAAACAAAAGAATTCATTAATTAATGCAAATTCATGCTACCATGTATTGTACATTGGTAGTTTGGAAACATAATGTAATGATTATTTTTAGTCTAAAATGATTCATTAGGCGCAAAAAACAGAGAAAATAATAAAGTTGGATCTAAAAAAAAAAATATTCCAACATTATGACCAACAGTGTATTATTTTATAAGGTAAACATGAATCATTAAATTCTTGTTTTATTATCATATTTTTAACCTTAAATGTCACCCTTTTTTCTACGTCAGATTGAAACGACACAAATAATAACATATACTTTGGAATATAAGGCGTTGTATCGACGCCTTTCTTTTCATGAAACACTTAATTTATAGTTTATGCGATTTGAAATTTTGTTGTTCCTACTCATTACTTTTTCATAGAAATCCAAGTCATGCATATTTGTTTATAAATGGGAAGCCTTGTTGATGCTCTGCGATCTCACTGATTGTATCGATCATTCACCTCTTTTTGCACTTTTCAACAAAGTAACAACATCCCTTTAAAGGCACCCGGACGTGGTTAAACTTCGCTGTCACGAGTAAAAACGTAAGCTGGCCGGGCGATTTACATATTAGTTTTTATGACCAATGCATGCAAAATAGGCTGTCAAATTGCATCGGCGAGCGGATTAGATTTGCTTATGAAATAATCGTTATTTAAATATAGTTCACGTGGTTAAGTTACATGTGACGCTTTTACACGAAATCATCGATAGCTCCATTCCTTGATAATTTTCGTCAAAAAACGTTTCTAGTACATGGCCTCTTAGCATGCAGGCACGATGAACTACACGTTTTCAACTCCGAATTAAATTGCCTAGTAATTTGTCGTCCGATAATTTCACCATGAACCGTTACAGGATCTCACCAATTCCTCTTTTACATTCGAATATTCGCGAGAATTTCGAATTTTAACGCAATATCAACATAAAATAGACGCTAGTCTTTTTTTGTCAAGGCATGGACATTTTCAAAGAAAGAATAAAACAGGGCAATCTTCTTCATAATATTAGGTAAGGTATTTCTAATTAAAAATGTACATACATGAAGAAAAACAATGCATTTCCGGAATAATTTCTAAACATGATAACATGGGATAGTAACAAAGAAAAAAATCAGCAAATGAGGTTCCGTGATATTTCATGCATTCCCTTTGTTCTTGTTGCAATGTAGAGAGGAATAAAGAGAGAGAGAGAGAGAGATACAAGATAAAGGTTAATTGCAGTTAACCCTTTGCACGCGGTAACACAGTGGAACGCGTATTAGTTATCGTTATAATGGAACTGCACTAATATATGACGATGCGGGTTAATGAATGCCTTTAACCAATCGCTTTCCGTATTAATTGCACTTCGTCGTTCCAAACAAAGCAGATTCGAGTCAATCTCTCATGAGGGTTTCAACTAATGAAATAAGTGATTGCAGCGAGCAAGTGAGCGGCATAAACGTCCTCGAGCAATTTTGCTTCTTTTCTTTTAAAGGGATCTATTAATTTTGTTGACATGTGCAAAAAGTGATGAATAGTTGTTATAATGTGTATTATTGTAATCTGATATGTCCACTAAGTAATGCGTGAACATTTCAAGTTACATAGATGTTATATGGCCGAGTATATTGCACTGACAGTAATAACTTTCCAGTGAATAATTACATATCCGAACACTTCAATCGTAATTATCTTTTTTACCTAAGGGAATTTCGTAAAACCGAACATGTTCACTGCTTCCATACGAGTAATGCGAGTCCAACAAGATATGAGAGTTTGAGGTAAGTTTTGTGGATTTGGACAATAATTACTAGATCCCTTTAATACCATGGCAAATGAAACATCAGAAACCGTTCATTTTGATCATTGCATGTAGCATGTCCGATTTCATCTGCGATTTACTTTTCTTTAAACAGATCAAATAAGTTTTCGTGAATTTCTTGGCAAGACAGCGTTAAAGGTGTAGGATGAAAAGTTTACCAGAAAAGCGGTTTAATTTCCAATTTCAGCAATACCCTTCTAATGTCTCCGCCTCATTTACGTTGTCTCCAGTGAGCGGATAACTATGTGCTTTATTTAGCCTAGTAGCTAGGTGCGCAAATTCCTTCGTTTTCTCATCACGTAAATTACCCTAACAATTAGTATCCTCCTCCAATTAAATGTACTTGTTAAAGGGAATAGTAACACTGTCCAAATCTTAAAAATCCAATTGGAATTCTAGCGGTTCCCTCATACCTTCTTTCATTCGTACTAACAATAAAAGCATGGGACAGGTTTCGGTTTGTCAAAGTTCCATTTCGTTCAAAATATATTTACGACTGAAGTGTTCGGATATGAAATTATCATACGGAATCTTCTCAGCCGTGTACAAAGTAAGGGCAATGAGTTAGTAGATATTACTTTGCATTTTTGCTCATTTCTCGGACAAAAAACATCCATTTTATTAATCACTCATCACTTTAATTTCCTATTTCAGCAATACCCTTCTAATTTCTCCGCCTCATTTACGTTATCTCCAGTGAGCGGATAACTATGTGCTTTATTTAGCCTAGTAGCTAGGTGCGCAAATTCCTTCGTTTTCTCATCACGTAAACTACCCTAACAATTAGTATCCTCCTCCCATTAAATATACTTGTTAAATGGATAGTTGAGTTTTGGGAAAGAGAGTACAGTTTTGGTCAAACTGAATTTTAGTAACCGAAACCTGCACCATTACATTACAAACTCATAGTTATAACTTCACCATGCTCGAAATTAATGAAACATTTACTAATGACTAAGTAAAACTCCTGTTATCATTCAAAAAGAGCCGTTAAAACTCAACAGGGCGCTCTCTAAAATCTCATCGGTTTTAACCATTTTAAATAAGATATTGTGCATGTGATGTTTTATTGACAAAGTGAATAGATGGAGAGATAATCAACTACTATTAAAAACCTCTTTTGTAATTTTTTTAAAAGAGGAAGCATTTAAACAAAATATTAATGACTGGTTCAAAGTTATCGAATATTTGTGGGGCCCCACAAATATTACAAATGGTTATATTTATGGATATTTCAGCCATTTCTGAACCGATTTTGATCAAATAAAGTTTATTCTGTCATTAAAATTGTTACAAGAACATGTTTGAGCGATACAGATCGAAATGTGAACAGAACATTCATTGTAATCAATGTCTTACAAGTGCTCTCCTCCAGAAACTAGTGCCCTTTTTTAAACCGTTAATTTCATGATCGTTTTCGCTTGAAGCTTATGGCCTAGTCCCCCTGAAGCGTTTCTCCTTCCGCGTCCTATCCGACCAAAATGTGTCGAAACGTTCAGTATCTAGCAACTGTTGAAGTTCCATGACGTTTAGTTTCACGCGAAACGGAAACGGATTAAAATGATCCCACTAATCCATTCCGAACTTGGTCCGCACCATTTCGTTTCCTGCTAGTACCTTCCGGCTGTCAAATGGACAGGAAACGGAATGAGAAACGTTAAAGTGGGACTAAACCATTAGTCATTATGATCCGTTTCACTTTTGCGCTGATTTTTGTTTTGTTTTGTACAAGACACGAAACGACCCACCTGCGAAGCATCTATATTACAAGTGATTATTTATTTTGTGAATGGTAACTTTAGTATCAACAAATATCACCACGCGTTTTCTTCTTGGTATAAAGTACAATTGCACTGGTCGGAAAATTAATCATCTTAAATCGTCATTAAAACTTGACAAAAAGGTCCACGTAATACGCTTAACCATCGCGCCCTCCAACAACGTGTTTTACGCATCCAACCCATACCATAATTATACGTCTCGTATAATTAAGTCGGAAAATTAATCATCATCATCATGAATCGTCCTCCAAACTTGACAACAAGTTCCACCTAAAACGTTTAACGTCCTCCACCAACGCGTTCTAATTATCCAACCAATACCATTAATATACGTCTCGTATTTCATTAAAACGCAGCTATATACACGCAAGTTGAATATTTAATAATGAATGGTCACTAATATGAAATGGCTTTAGCATTAGGGGTAATCCGTCTCGAGCGACCAATTGACGTCTCTACGGCCAGCTGCCGTCCTTCTATATCGAGCCTTCAGGGTGCAAGGCATGGTCCAGAGAATAACCGTCCAAATGATTAAGCACTACCCTTACGAATTAAAAACAATTCACATCAACGGGACCCCCCCCCCCCCCCCCCCCCCACTTTGAAAGTGTACTAAACCGTATATTGAACTCTCTCTTTTTATTCACTCAATCAATTCTCCCCGGCATTCATATCCTTCTAGGTAGAACCAATACACCTGATATACTAACAGGGAATAAACAACTTTGACCATTGCACTTAACCAAAATAATTCGGAGCTTTCACAATCCTCCTGTACCTTGTTGTTTTGTTTATAGTAACAGTATAGAGTGATACAGGTTTTTATTTTTGTTTTTTCAAATATTTCCCTAGGAACATATTCATGATTGAATGTAAGGCGTTACAGAACTGTTTTGTTCGATTGAAGTTACAATCAATGGGCACTATTTTTGATAGCATCTGATATTTGTACTTTTCACTAAGTAACCAGTGTTCATTTTCTATGAAACTATCCCAAATCATCCCGAAGAATCAGGCAATGATATTGGTATTATTATGACTGTGGTCTCATAATTATATACTTTTGGAACAATTTTTCGAAGTTTATTCATGACTTTAAAGTTGATTTTCTACAACACAGAGGCGTTTTTGTTGTTGTCGTAAGCATGGTTTTACTGCAGACTAACCATCACGACTGGACTCGGCCAAGATTGGTTCGAAACCAATGATTTTATTTTCAATTTCCAGAATGTTTATCCCTAATATTCTCCTTGAGTTCCCCGTCATCATCTATGAAAATCCACTGATTTTATTCGGTGAAATGAACAAAACCCTCATTAATACGAATTTTTGTCCTAACTTTGGCCACCATCAGTCATCAATCAGCTCGACGAAAGTTCAGAGAGTGCACATTATTTACACGTGTTCCGAAGCGTGTAAAGCAAATACCCAAGGGAGCTGCATCGTCACCACTGAAGTGGAATTAATTGGATGGGAAGATGACAGGATGGAAAATGAAGTCATTGGACGGTCAGAATGAAATTAGCTCGTTAAAGGGACTTAGTAACATTGTCCAAATCCTCAAAATCCAATTGGAATTCTAGCGGTTCTCTCATACCTTGTTGTGTTTGTATTAACGAAAAAAAAGCATGGGACAGGTTTCGGTTTTTCGAATTTCCCTTTCGTTAAAAAGATATTTTCGATTGAAGTGTTCAGATGTTGAATTATCCACTGGATTGTCGAAACCGCGTACAGAGTCAGTGCAATGAGTTAGTGAACACCACTTTGCATTTTTGCTCATTACTCGGCCATATAACGTCTATTTAACTTGAAATGTTCACACAATACCCAGTGGATATATCAGATAACAACAATATACATTGAATCAACGATTCATCACTTTTTGCACATGTCAACAAAGTTACTAGATCCCTTTAAAGTAAAAGTCTCTGGAAAATCCGAAGTCTTACGTGGTGCTCTAAGCTGAATTGCTCGAAACCGGCTTAGCCTAATAACCAAAGTAATTTGAAGCATTGTCTCTATCTCATCGATTTCAATATACTAGACTAACATATAATCAAAATGAGCACGACAGAGCTGCACACACTCCTCCCGTGCTTATTCAATCGCCAAGGTTTATCCAAGCATTATCTAGAGATCAGTGGAAGAAGGGCTGGTCTTGGGTCATGTTGAGCTGTCACACCCTTAAAGAGATCTAGTAACTTTGTTGACATGTGCAAAAAGTGATGAATGGTTGATGCAATGTATATTGTTGTTATCTCATATGTCCACAGGGTATTGTGTGAAAATTTCAAGTCAAATGGACATTATATGGCCAAGTAATGAGCGAAAATGCAAAGTGATATTCAGTAACTCACTGCACTCACTTTGTACACGGAAGAAAAACTCGCCCGGAGTTTTTCTTATCTGAATACTTCAATCATACATATCTTTGTAACGAAAGGGAAATTTGAAAAACCGAAACCTGTCCCGTGATTTTATTGTTAAAGGTAGTTCAGATTCGTCAAATGAGATGCGCGGCGCCATCTTGCATACGCGTTGCGCACGGTGCGTAATGCACGTTAGCTCAGTGTCATGCGGTGCGCGCAAACTAACCCAGTTCAAAATGGCGACCCGCTATGTAGCATCCCCACGCTTGATGCCCTTTAATACGAATACAACAAGGTATAAGGGAACCGCTAGAATTAAAATTTTATTTTGAGGATTTGGACAATGTTACTAAGTCCCTTTAACTCTCCATTGACCTGGTATCAAGCAGTGTTCCCTTTAAATGCACTTGTCTAAATTTCTCTAGCTAATCGTTCCTCTTGAAAAAGATGCGCCAGAAACGCGTTGTATCAAAACCCTGATTATTGGCTTAACAATTTATTGTTTACATACCCCATGAATTAAAGGTAGCGTACGTCTTAGTAACGTTATTTTGGACGAACATTTAATTTAAGATCATATCACAGAATATCAGATTCATAAAAGAGATTCTTCGAGAAATAAAGCAACATGTGCATGTCATTATCAGTTCCTGTCTCAGAGACGCGAACTCGATGTTTGATTTATTTTGGCTAAGCACAACCCCCGTGATTTAAACTCAGACTTGTGTCATATAACGGGGTTATTTAATTCTAACTTTAATCCATGACACATATTATTCAGAAAAAGAATGTGTCTGAGCGTTAGACTACAAAGCTTAGACAAATTTGTAGTTTCACCAACTGGATGTATCTAGTATTCGAATGGTTCATTACAAAAAAATGATGGTGCCTTCAAAAGAGATACACTGCCTTTAATAACAAGGTTGTTAGATGGTGAGTCATCCAATATCTTTATTAAATTATTTGATAAACGCTATGATGTCAGTTCTCATGGAACTTTTTTTTTATAATTCTGAATATTTGATACCATTTTGCTTGTGTGGCATTTAGATTAACATGCATATTTAAAACCTATTGACATTTGCGTTTAGTACTCGAATGTAACAATGATATACCAATGAATGTTATAGGTATCTATTAACTTTGTTGGCAAGTGCAAAAAGTGATGAGCGATTACAAAAATGTGTATTGGATTGATCTGATATGTCCACAGAGTATATAATGTGTGAACATTTCACGTTAATTGGATGTTTTTTGGCTGAGCTATGAGAAAAAATGCAAAGTGATATTCACTTACTCATTGTACTTACTTTGTGCACAGCATGAAATTATCCCGTAGACAATTTCATATCTGAACACTTCAATCGTAAATATCTGTTGAACGATATGGAATTTGAAAAAACCGAAACCCGTCCCATGCTTTTACTTTTAATATGAATATGATACGTTATGAGAGAACCACTAGAGTTCCAAGTAAGTTTTGAGGATTTTAACAATGTTAATAGTCCCTTTAACAAAATATGTTAACATGGCGGTGAAATTGACGCCCTAGTGATGTGAAACATTCGATGGAAATGTGCTAATTCTTTAAATTTATGCGCGAAATAATTTAATTAATTTAAAACCAGACTACACGTCGTATCAACACACATCTAGTTCATGTAATTTTAGCGCATATTTTCTCTGTCGTCATCGTATTGATGTACCCTTTTTAGGCACGTACACTATCGATTATTTAGACAAATTATGATATTGATTTGGTTTGGGTATTAACATTGGTGTCAGGCCCGTATTATCAGGCCATATCACTCACAAAGATGAAAGCATTGCGTTTCATGAACATGTTGTAACAGTGCTATCATGTTATTAATGTTTCACGTTAGTGGTTAATTATAGCGGTACTGTTCCTCGCATTAATCATGTTAATGTAGCGTTCCAGAAAGAATCGATACCTTAAAAGTTTAAAACAATTTTGATATTGATTTTGTTTGAGTAAATAACGTAAGTGTCAGGCCCGTATACATTGGTATATATACAGAGATAAAGCACATTATGTTATCAATGTTATCATGTTATCATGTTATCAATGTTATCATGTTATGTCATCATGTTATCAATGTTACATTGAGATTACTGTAAGTGGTTGTTAATGTTTGTCGGTTTAAAGTACCTTCGCAGACACGCGCATAATCGATATTTAATTTTTGGATCTATATTACATTTGTTTCAGGTCCAATACAAACACGCTAATGAAACCACACAATGCTCCATGATGAAATATCTAACATCGATCATCTCATTGATGTATTAACTGATGATGTTAACCATGTTAATGATTTAACACGTACTTCGGAGTGAAACCATCACTGAATATTTACCAAAACAACGGTAAATTAAACTTTTATCAGTAGCATAAAAGGACAATATTTGTAATTTTAACAAACGCTAAAAATCATTGATATTGTAGTTTTTTCTTTTCACATTTTTAGTCGTCTTCAAAAAGTAATCTTTATTCGCTAACTTTCATGAAAAAGAGACACCATTCTGGAACTAATGACAATAATTATAATAAAAAGGGAAATAAAAAAAACTTATTAACCCATGCATCGTCACGATTCGAAGGCTTAGTAATTCTCGAATAAATAAACCATTAAAATACATTGTGATTAAAGTTGTCGCTCTCAATCAACTTGCAGTCCAACTTTACGATTAGCGTCGAAATCAGTATGTGTTTGTTTATAAGTGCTTGCAACTTTTACGCCAATGTCCTACCGACAATTGTATGGTCGTTCCTAATTGATTGCCCCTCTCCGATTGTGACTAATTGTCTCTAATTGTTTCATTACCTAATCATCCCTGCATAATCTACCCACAAAATCAACACCAACCTTTTATCGTGTTAAGTATGTTATCATAGTACCCTCTTAATGGTGGTTATGCTAGTTGAAAGTACCCTAGTCCGTTCGAACACCGACAAAAGAACATTGGAATTGTTCGAAATACAGCGTCCATTCAAATGTGTTAAAGGGTACCACAACCCAAAAATAATATTCTCATTAAAGAAAGGTAACATCTTTAGTATTCCATTCCATCAACAAGTTCACAACAATATGTTTCCAGATGAAAAAAATATAATTGGAAAACGCATCACCATTCTAAAGCATGCGTTAATGCGGTCTGAATTGCGAAGACTAATGTGTGCAGAGCGAACGAATCGCCCGGGATTCTTTTGTCTACAAACGTACGCGTGAATAGCATTGGCGCACTCGCAAATGTTTGGCCTGTTGGGAACCAGGAAATAGTAGTGGTTCCGTAAGTGGTGGAAATGAATTGCTTTGTTTATGAATTACACAACCCTTTGCAAAATGTTGGGTATCTATTTGATATCACAAAACGGTACCAAAACATATAATAATGTGTTGTTCTTTGCCTGGTGGTCCCCTTTAAATGTGATATTAAAACAGAATTGCTATTCAAATTGGAAAAACACGGTTGTTTGCCATTTTGTACCAATACTTAGACTTGTCATTGGATAACTATTAATCCTCGTCTGACAACCCTCATATAGCAGTGGCGTAGCTACGATGTGCATGGGGCCATGTGCCCCCCTAATAATGTGCTACAAACAATAAAGCATATAAAGGGAACATTTGCGAACAAACAAAACAAACATAAGGTGTGCGCCCCAATCAGTCCGACCACGCTACCACACTGCCTCGTATATGTCTACTATAGTGAATAGACAATCGAGGACATTGAACATTACTACTCTGTGCCTTCCACTTTTGCTAGGAAAAGTATTTTAAGTCGGACAATTATTGCTGCCTGGATAAATATTTGATATGAAAAGTACTCCTTAGTAGGTTATTGTAATAATACGAACAGTCGCCAAACGTTGGTGGTATTGCCGATGTTACCTATTAAAGGGTTCAGAGGGTGTAGCTTATACGAGAAGCGATTGTGAGAATAACAATTTTCACTGTTGTTTGTACAGATTCATGATTTTAACCACGGTATTTTAGTGATCTTAGGGTTGGATTTGTTGTAGAAGCGTACTTTGTCAAATATCCTCACTACTTAGGCTACATCTTTCCAAACGTTTAAGTGTAAGCAAGTGTAAAAAAGGGTAATTTTTATTCAAATTGATTGTGATGTCATATAATCGCAACATACATTAACGTTTTGGGGTGACGGTGTAGTGGTGTTTGGAGGAGGGATCGAGGGGGGCTTAAGATGAATTCTTACCTCTCTGTGGTAACATAATCTCTCTCATCGGGCTGGTAGCCATACGCAGGCCTATGCTGGTTCGTGGTTGTATATCCTCCAGTGTACGACAAATCACTCTTCTTTCCGACTATCTGTAATCCGCGGGAGGGGTCGCCACAAAAAGTCATTTTAAGCGGGCAGTGGCAGCCCGCGGGGAACGCACATCCCCTGGCTCTCCGACAGCAGGCTGATTGTCCCCGTACAAGCAAACAGCAGGCGGCTACCACCAGCACCACGATGCTGCATAACCTACCGATCCTCATCTTTCCCGCCCCCGTCTCCGGCCCAGTCGCACAGACTCTTCTGCTGGTGGGTATTTCGTTTTTCTATCAAGCAAGTTCTGCGGCGCCCGAAATTGTAATAACAGCGGCAATGGCAGGCAAAGTAAAAATTATTGAAGCGACGAAAAGGTTTGTGACGTTCAACTTTCCCCCTATCCCTGTGTATGTCCTTGTTTATTGCCACCTGCAACAGAAAAGGGATGTTGGAGCCGTGTAAGCAGATTTATTCCTCGTTTCTACGTTACCGCACATCGCAGAGACAAACCTTAGACCAATCAAAGCTAACGACGATCAGACGTAATCGCGTGCATTTTGAGTGCGGAGCTGGCTGAGAGGGAATTGTATGAATGACCGAATGTGCTGCAACTGTCGGTACCTGTGCGTGCACGAAAACTTTGCGCACTGCGTGCGTGTCTGTGAATGCGTGCGCACCAGACTCCAATCTCTCTCGCGGAACTTGATTGCGTCGTGGTTATTCCGTAAATAGTTCGTTTCATAATGATTAAACACCCACGACTTGTGGGCTCTAAACGATATTGGTCATTTAAAGAAATCCATTGGTAATTCCAAAGTTGCATATCGACATCTTACATGATGATTCAGGAAAAAAGAGGTAGTTTAATGAATGGTTACGGGATGTTTTATTAAGCTTACTTTACTCTCTTGATCTGTAAAACATTTTAATTTTAATAAAAATGTGATCAATCAAGCCTTTTTTTTTTTTTTTTTTACAGTTTGACAAAATCTCCACATTTGATTGCTGGCGTATTCGTGCTGTTGATCCGATTAATTCATTTTGTAGCAATGTTTTCCCTTCTCCTTAGGTACTACATTATTTGACATTGTCATGTTTGTAGCTTACATCACTTACGAATTACTTAACTTTAAATATTAACGTAACCGTTATCATCTTCATTAAGTTTAAAGTTACGCTAAAAATAAACTATCCTACTATCAGGTTTGTGGGCAACCTGGTTTTAACTGCATGTTGTATGCATTTAATATAACGTACCTGTTAGGTGATTTACTGTTACTAGATCTCTTATTAATGAACTAATTTATTAATGTATACTTATTATGTGTTACTTAAATTTAAGTCATATATATTGCTGTAATTAATTTGATATCGATAATAGGGTCTCATTTTGAATTGTCGAAAACATACATCTATAAACTCGTTAATCATTTCATGCATTTGGTGGAATATTATTCCAAACGTTCTCATCTTCCCCTAAAACCATCGTTTGACGTTTAATAATAATTAATGTGTTCTTTGATTAAATAAAACTGTAAACAACAATTCATCTACAGGCATTTATAATGGTGTCGTATTACTTGTCATATTTTGAATTTTGTTTTTGTATTTTAACCACATGTTTACAGTTTTGGATTCATACTGTGCAATAAGGAATGTGTAAGTTATTTTTGTATAAATAACGGAACGAGCATTTTACCATCAAATATCAATTATTACAATTTATTACAATTATTCACACATCCATTTCGCATTTTACACTTTCCTTTTAAAATTGAAATACACAATTTATGTTTTACATTATGAATGTGTAAGCTTTTTTTTTGTATTTATAAATGACGGGACGAACATATTCCCATCAATCATCAAATATTACAATTTATAACACTGTTTATTCACACATCCATTTAGGTTTTACATTTCCTTTTTAAGTAAAAAAAAATAAATTTAAATCTTCTTTCTTTTTTTCTTCTCTTTTTGTTGAGCTTTTATAGGCAATTGTTGGAATTTGTATGTAACTTTTTTTTTATAACGGGGACTGCCTCGACAGAACCTAACGGTTTTATTTGCAGTTACCCAATTCACTTCTATTGAATAACTTCTTACAATTCTGGTATTTTTGTAAACATTTGTTTTCATTTTGTGTGTTGCAGTTATATATTGTTTTACATTGTATATAATCTGTATTTTATACTCTTTTTATTTGAATTGAAATAAACTTGAAACTTGAAACTTGAAGTAATATATTCATCTTCATCCTATAATACTTTATATTATTCCTTTGTACAATGATGATTGACAGATTCTTGTTCCGGTTGCAATAAATGAATCGTGTTTTATTCCCAAGTACCGCTTTTTGTTTAATATTATAGGACTGTACTTTATTATCTCTCATTGTGGCCTTTGACATTATCTATTCACAATGCGATGTTGACATGAAGAGGTTGAGAACGAATCGAAACTATCATTTCCCAATTTGATCAATATAATGCATCAGACAAAAGGATATATTGGTATCTATATAGGACATGTACCGATTGTAGGATGTCACCAATGTATAAGATGAAATGAGAGTATTATGCGTCCTTTTTGTTTTATTCTCTATTTCCTTCCCATTAGATGTGACATTATACAGAGCAGTGATACTTAATTAAACCTTTTTCGTGACGTATGTCTTTTGTTCCGGAGCAAAGACAATCATGTCTAATATCAAAGCAATTGATTTGATTTGAAATGGGTAGAGATACAAAAAAAATGCTCATTAGCCATGTTAGCTTGGGCAGATTTATAATCAAAAACAGATTCATGTATGATGGGGGTACCAAACTTCGCGCAGTTAACTTTTAACACATCATTTCGACAAGAAATATACTGATTTGTATAATGATTCTAATACCAGTTTATTCAGAATATTGTGCAGTATAATAAACATGTTTTGGTTTGAGGCATTTTCATGCACGCACAAAATATTAGTCGTGTTCACACGGTGAAAGCCAATTCTTAAGAGTTGCAATTCTTAAGAATTGCAACTCTTATTGCAAAATGTGTGTTCAAACAATGCCAATTCTCGAGAGTTGCAATTCTTAAGAATTAAAACCGGAAGTAGTGCGCGCGCCTTTCTCATTTCAGGTTATAAACGGGTTGGTTTGTTTATTCATACTTCTATGGTCACGCGCGCTCAATTGACTTGTTTTCACACCGGAAGCATATCTCGGTCATGAGGTCAACCCAAACCACGAGTCTCGTAGTCACATGGTAGTTGATTGTGTTCAGACCATGTTCAATGTTCAATGTTCAATGTTCAATGTTTTATTTCTCATGTCACCCTGTCGTAGAAGAAAATCACATTTAGCACAATATAACAAATATATACAGATATATATACACATATTCATAACATATATCACAAAATATAAGAAAACTAACATGTAACATAAAACAAACAGGAAGTAAGTTGAATAAACAAACCAACCCGTTTATCAGACGGTAAACAAACTAGACTGCGCGGATTTGGGCGCTCATCGCGCGCTCATTCTGCGCAAAATCGTACAAGTATATCTTGTGGTTATCTTGTGGTTTGGAAACCACAAGATAACCACAAGATAACTACAAGTTTGCAGTGCGCGCAATCTTGTGGTTCGGAAACCACAAGATAACCACGAGTTTTGCGTGTTCAAACGAGCGCTAACCACAAGATACCTCTAAGATTGCAAACCACGAGATAACCACAAGATTGGCTTTTACCGTGTGAATGCAGCTAAAGTTAACTGCGCGAAGTTTTGTGCCGCGCGAAGTTTGGTACCCCCACCATATAATTTGATGTCCTGTATGATGAAAAAACACTAACAACATACAAAGAACATCACGCATGCCTATAGCCAAATAGTTGCGAAGTGGTACTCCCCCGAATGATGACACGACAGAGTTCGTTAAACTAAATCGGCGCTTTTAAATTGAGTCTTTTTTTTTTACATTTGATACATTTTGATTAGGAGCTAATTACTCTGCAAGTCTTTGGCACAGAAATCGGGGAAACTAGCTATTTGGATCATTATCATGGATAATCGTAAATCAGGTCGATCGCCTCTATGTGCCGAAGGACGTTTGATATACAGTATATATAATTATGTACAACAATATTAAGTATGACTTCATTATACTATCTAACAATTTATTTAGTCGAGCACTTTAACCATGGTGATTTGCACTATTTATACTATTACTTATATCCTTCATTAATGAAATCCTGTTCAGTGATTGGTCTACATAGCGTCATATGACCAAACATAGCATTGCTATGATGTTGATGATGTTGAAAACAAAAAGCCCGTAGAGAAAAATGTGCTATACCGTGACGTAATTCATGGCATAGTGCACTATACCATGAACATTACGTCATAGATATGCGATCGATCAATGGTTTTCATCGATAGTGTGTTAAATTGTTATCGGTACCGCTCAACCAAAATGTCAGTCTCGGTTCGGTTCACATTGATTAATGATGAGGATTTAGAGGAGTTTATCGGTTCTACAGATAATGAAAACACACAAAGAAGATTAAATATGATTCATAAACACAACAAAAAAGTAAGTCCCCCTAATCAAAATGGCGTCACTTTTTGACAAAAATGTTTTGAGCAAAATAACTCGGCAGGATTGTTCCTACACTTTGTGGACTAACTTCTGTGTGAAAATAAAGTTGGTCCATTGAGTCACGCATGAGTGAGCACACAAAGTGCCAATCTTTCCTTTGATGTGTGCTCACTCATGCATAACTCGATGGACTAATTTCATTTTCACACAGAAGTTAGTCAATTAGTGTAGAAACAATCCTGCCGAGTTATTTTGCTCAAAAACTTTTGTTAAAAAGTTATGTTATTCTAATCAGGAGGGGACTTACTTTTTTGTTGAGTTTATTCCAATAATACTGATCAATTAAACCCAACACAAAAATACGTCCCCCTTAATCAAATACCATAACTTTTTAACGAAAATGTTTTGAGCAAAATAACTCGGCAGGATTGTTCCTACATTTATTGACTAACTTCTGTGTGAAAATGAACTTGGTCCGTCGAGTCATTGATGAGTGACCACACATCAAAGGCAAAATTGTCACTTGTTGACTCTTGTGAGTTTTGAAAAGTGACATTTTTGCCTTTAATGTGTGCTCACTCATGCATGGCATGGCGGATCAAGTTTATTCTCACGGAGACGTTAGCCAATAAGTTTAGACACATTCCTGCCAAGTTATGTTGCTCAAACCCTTTTTGTTAAAAAGTTACGCTATTTTGATTAGGGAGTGACTTACTTTTTTGTTGTGTTTATATGTTTTGGTACCGTTGTGTGATATTAAAAAGATGCTCAACACTTTGCAAAGGGTTGTGTATAACATAAACAATACAATTAATAATTTCACTACTGGCTCGAAATAGTGCATGTCTGCATGATATATTTGTTTTATATCCTTCCAATAATAATTTTTTGTTCACTTACCATAAATATCACTTTAAAGGTATGGTGACAAGAAAACCGCCTCAACATTGGGTTTTACTGTATCTAAGGTAGATTTTCATGAAGATTACTAATACAAACATATATTCCTCGTGGGAAAACCCGGTAAAATAAAAAAATCAACTTGTAAATTCACTTTCGGAACCCCCGTAAAAAAACTGAGTCCCGGGCGAACAAAAAATGACGTCATCTTTGTGACGTCACCTGCAGGCAATCGCAGTTTAGCTCGGTCATAGACGTACACGCTGAGTGCAATACTCACGTTGACACAGAGATATTATTTCCATTTGTTTCAATATTTGCAAACATTTGTTCAGGTTTATATCATGGACGATATACACTCAGATGTGTAGCTGCATCCTGCTACAATTCATTTCTTAGCAATTCTTAAGCATTTTCAGTAAAACCTCAATTTACAAGCAAAAACGAGTTTGTTTTACAAGCAAGTCATAGGCTCTGCATGTAAACAATGCACATTCCTCCGCGTTGCGGTCTGCATGTGATGTCATGAATCGGGTGACACGTGCGCACATTCCCGCTCTGCTATAAATGACTTTTTTTAGGAGCATGGAACGCCGATGCGAAATAAAGCAAAAAATGTTGAATGAAATTTACCTTTTTTCCCCAACTTAAAGGGGTATTCCGGGCCTGATAAAACCATTCGTTATTTGAATAAGCAGAATAAGAGGCATAATTGGTGAAAATTTGATCAAAATCAGACAAGAAACACGGGAGTTATACTTATTTGAACATCATATAGTAATGAGCGATCGTTTCAAAATTGCCGCCATATGCAACATCATTGACGAGCTACTCGCCATGGCTTTAGTACATGAAAATACACTTATTTCTCATTTTCATTGCTAAAAATAAAATTTTCTCTGCTTGTTTTCACGAATTCATAGAAGAATATCGATGGGCCAACCTCTTTGGAATTTGTAAGCTCATAAATTTGCTTTGTTATTAAGAAAATTTAAATTTTGTAAAATTTCCATGTAGAAGTAAAAATGGCTGCAGCTCGCAAGTGACGTCACGATCGATAGCAATTGCGAACGATACTAAAAATCGGAGCAAAGTTCATCCTGTCATAACTTTTTTTATTGCTCTACCGTTTTGGCTCAGATTTTCGATCATGATTCTTCATATTCACTTCATTTTATAGCAAACATCACATTTCTGGGGTGGAATTCCCCTTTAAGGATTTCTTTGAAAAAAAAGAGTGTGGTATATCAATAAAGGCACATATTTAAAGCTATAAACCTGAATCAAAGCCGGGATTTCCCCCCTCCTTTAAGTCGATGATTCAGACCGAAGAGTCGCGTCGACCGTCACAGAATGCCTTCAATGCACAAGTAGTACACACATGCAGTGCATGGACCGGCGTAAAACTAAAACCGCGACAAAAGAAAAGCTTGTCTAACTCACCAATGTCTGACATTTAAGGAACCATCCTTATCTGAAACGTCCGAGAGTGCGCACATTCTATTCACGCGTACGTTTGGAGATAATAGAATCCCGGACGATTCATCCGCCCTGGACAAAGGTAGTCTTCGTATGCAGACCCATGCACGCATGCTTTAGAATGGTGATGCGTCTTCCAATTATATAATGTTTTATCTGGAAAAATATTTTTCTGAATTTGTTGGTGGAATGGACTACTAAATATGTTAACTTTCATTTATACGAACATTATTTTTGGGTGGTGGTACCCTTGAAATTGAACCCATTGGTTGTGATAGTATCGGAGAATTAATTTGATTGCAAAAATGGGAATTCGCAAGTTGCACGTTCTGTTCACATTCGGGAAGAATTTGTTGATATTGTGAAAAGAAACTGTGAATACTCTCTTAAAGGGTACCACCACCCAAAAATAATATTCTTATTATAGAAAGGTACCATCTTTAGTATTCCATTCCTTCAACAAGTTCACAAAAATATGTTTTCAGAAAGAAAAAAAATAATTGGAAAACGCATCACCATTCTCAACCATGCGTTCATGCGGTCTGAATTGCGTAGACTATATGCGTGCAGAGCCAGAGCGCACTGTGCAGAGCGAATGAATCATCCGGGAATCTATTGACGTACGTGTGAAAGCATTGGCGCACTCGCAAATGCTTGGCCCGTATGGAACCAGGAAATAGCAGTGGTTCCGTAAGTGGTGGAAATTAATTGCTTTGTTTATGAATTACACAACCCTTTGCAAAATGTTGGGTATCTACTTGATATCACAAAACGGTACCAAAACATATAATAATGTGTTGTCCTTTGCCTGGTGGTCCCCTTTAACCTAAACAATTGAATACAAATCACCCACCCCTTAAAGGGACTTAGTAACATTGTCCAAATCCTCAAAACTTACTTGGAGGTATCTCATACCTTGTCATATTCATATTAGCAATAAAAGCACGGGACAGGTTCCGGTTTGTCAAATTTCCCTTTTGTTCAAAAGATATTTATGATTGAAGTGTTCAGATGTTAGACTGTCTACGGGATAATTTAAGCCGTGTACAAAGAATGTCACTTTGCATTTCTGCTGGCCAAAAAAATCAAATTAACGGGAAATTTTCACACATTACTTTGTGGACATATCAGATCACACCAATACACATCACATTTTTTCACTTGTCAACAAAGTTACAAGATCACTTTAATCGGCGAATGGTCGCATACCGTATTGGGCCACACATAGGCATGTTTGTATTCCCAGCTTGTTGATTTCTGCAAAAGGCATTCATAAACGTACCTGCAACGCGTTTCAAAACTATATTTTTGGTGGAATAAATACAAAACTTGTGTTTTACCTCGCAATTTCAACTTGTCGGAATACAAGGTGGGGGAAAATAAGTCTGTTACATTAAAGGGTGACTAAATTAAAAACGCATGTTGACTTTTGTTGATCTATAATAATGAATACATCACATATCTGTTGACTATTTGATGTACATTTTTGTTATATTTGTTATATTATTTGTTCTATTATTTCTGTTCTACCTGCTAAGATCCACCCCTAAAAAAACCCTCCTCCATTGACTTTTCTGACTTCACAATACCATTCAACATCGATCAGTTAGATAAACATAAACAAAAGATATGTTCTCACCCACTGAGTACCTTATTGCATTAGCATTGGATGTTTTCATTGAAACCCTTCTTTTCATATAGTAAGTGGGCATTGTGTAAAACATATAATGCTATTGTAAACAAGTGGTTAGTTGATATACCAATGTCTTTTGTTCATCTAGCTGACTGAGGGTTTAATGGTATTATGATGTCACAGAAGTCAATAGCTTCTGGCGGGTTTTTTGGGGGTGAAGCTTAGCAGGTAGAAATTAGTAATAGAACAAATAATATAAAAATATGACAAAAATGTACATCAAATAGTCAACATATATGTGATTTATTCATTATTATAGATCAACCAAAATCAACATGCGTTTTTAATTTAGTCAAATCAAACATTCACCATAGAATAGAACATCCCTAAATTACTTCGTGGTTTCTTTTTAAAGGTCAGGTCAACCATTAGCCAATCAAAGATCTTCAAAGGTCGATTCAGGTCAGTAATCAGCCAATCACGGCCCAAGGAAGATCGATACACGTGTTGCCTTCGTGACCAAGCTATGAGTTTGAACATCGCGAGCAGGTCACGTTTAATTGCAAGGCTATATCCCCCACAATCGACGCGCGGGCGTTACCCCCAGCCACGTACAAAATCCAATTACCTCCTATTAGACACGCACACATGCGTTTTCTTTTTTAGTGGGTGTTCAGGACTTTTTTTCTTTCTAATATCTCGTTTTGAATTGTTTGGCTTTGATTTTTTTTCATCTTCAGCGGCACTTTGCTCGTGTTATGTGTAAAGTTCCATGTTTGGTTGTTGTCATTTATCATCGAAAACGAACCTGCTAGGTTAGAATTAAAGGCACACTTGAGTATTGGTACTTCCCGAAATGCCCCTTGACACTAAATTGGTTGGTTTTAATTCCATTTGAAAGTTCATTGAATAAAACATGTGAAATGACAATCATTTTGAAATTTTATTACAACATATTTTATTTATATATCGTCTGGCCAGGCGATATTTTGACTTTTTAGAAACAAATACTTGAAATGCTTATAATACACTTCTTTCAACAAATTTCTAAAGAAATCATTATTTTAACAAAACATAACATGCAAAATTTTGTATGAAAAATGGTTCAAACCAATTAGTTTTTAAAGAGCGCCCTCTTAAGTTGTAACGGCTGTTGTTGAATGATAACCGAGTTTTTACTTTAGTCGTTTGTAATTGTGTATACCCTTCGAGCATGGTTCGTGATGGGTTCTTGCCGATTCTTGAGTATTCTTGGTGATTCGTGAAATCAGCAATTGGTGAAGAACTAACCCGACGTCGTCACGAACCGTCAATATGGCTCAAGAACCCGTAAAGATGCCACCAAGAAGCCAACAAGAAGCAACCAAGATGGCACCGAGAAGCCCCCAAGATCAATGCCAAGCAATCCATAAATACGTAAATAATAATTAAGTATCGACACGGAAATCATTTATAGACATTACTACCTTATTTTCGGACGAACTATCTACTTTTGATCAAAATTATCGATTGTTTGAGTATATTTATTTCATTTGCCGGATGGATAGGTGGTGGAAATCGAGCTATATTGTTTGACAGGTACAAAAATGGGTAATGATATACAGGTGAAAGCCCTCAGAAAACATGCAATAATACGTTCATTCGTCCCTAAATATTTAAAGAACAAAATACCTAAAAAGCATATAAAGAAACGCGTACAAACATAATTGCACAAATCATTCATCATGTTCATAGGAAATGCAAAACTCCGGCGCTTTCCTACGTGACACACAGGTCTTGACGACGTCTTGCTGAAGTCTTGTTGATATCTTGGTGATGTCTTGGCAACGTCTTGATGGCATCGTAGCTTATTCTTAACGATTCGTGATGATTCTTGTTCCATTCTGGTTAACTCTTGATGAATTCGTGACGGTATCTTGCAAGAACGGCGCGTTGTCGTCACGGTATCTTGGTGGTGTCGTAAGAGTCTCGTGGTGGGTCTTGTCTACAAGGTAGGCGGGGCTTATTTAGAGCCGATTGGCCACGAACCGTCAAGATTCGTGTCGATTCGGCTTTGATATCGGGGCTAAACGTGAAAGTGGGACGGGGCCATTTCACTGTGGGTTAAAGGGATCAAGTAACTTTGTTGACATTTTGCACAAAATAGCAAATGGTTGATGAAATGTTTATTACTGTTATCTGATATGTCCAATTATATTAATGGTAATTGAATGTCAGATCATCAAAGTTATGAGCGAAAATGCAAAATGTTATTCACCATCCCATTGCACTGACTTAGTACGCAGTCTTATATGGGAAGCGTGTGATAATTGGAAAATCTGACGTGTAAAAACAATAGAAACATATGGCTTCCCCCAAATCGTGCGCCCCCAATCATCCCATCAACGCTACGCCACTGACACTGTGAGCAAACCCTGCGCATGTGTGGGCACGCAACTGCGTGTATCTAAAAGTATAATGGCTTCCAAGTTCCCAAAGGTTGTATAGAAACTATCAAATTATTCAGTGTAGAGGGTCGGATTAAACTATTCATTACACGTTTACAGTAATGGGTTATTTCTGGTATTGAATCAAGCAATCGTTTTTTTTTTTTTTACTGATCCACATATATCTGCTAAAAGCCTCTGATCTGGAACACTTGACCCCTTCGAAACGTGATACACGTCGAAAACATTTCCAAATGGTGCGCTCAAAATTCGTCGACACGGCAGACCGTTCCAGAATCATTATATCGGGTCAATCATGAACATTCTTATCGCTTCGGAATAGTAAATGTCTCCGGAAATTACTTGGCACCGTGCATGATCAAAAACAGCTGTGTGTTTCACTATTTCGGACGTGGTTTCTGAAAATGTTAAGAAATTGTCAGAAATGCCTAGTATAAAACGCGTTAAGCCTATATACGCCTATGGAATTAGAAGTTATTATTAACCATTCATTACCTTCTTAATTGTTCTTATTGTTTCTTGCTATAGTTAACATATTTTATATTAAAGGGATCTAGTAACTTTGTTGACATGTGCAAAAAGTGATAAATGGTTGATATAATGTATATTGTTGTTATCTGATATGTCCACAGGGTATTGTGTGAACATTTCAAGTCAAATGGACGTTATATGGCCGAGTAATGAGCAAAAATGCAAAGTGATGTTCACAAACTCATTGCACTCACTTTGTACACGGTTTTCGCGATCCGTTGGATTATTTTACATCTGAACACTTCAATCGTAAATATCTTTTTAACGAAAGGGAAATTTGACAAACCGAAACCTGTCCCATGATTCTATTGTTAATACGAATACAACAAGGTTCAAGGGAACCGCTAGAATTCCAATTGTATTTTGAGGATTTGGACAATGTTACTAAGTCCCTTTAAGGACATGTGTATTATAGATAACGATAAGAACACTTAAAATATTAATTTCATGATCTTGACAAATGTGTTTATACTCCGAGAGAGGACAATTCAACAAATATAATTAATAAACCCCGAGGCTTCTTCTCTTTAAATTGATAGGAACCATTTACAATGTCCCTTGTGGCAGATTGACAAATAAATATGATTATTGTCTAATTGGATCTTGTGTCTTAATTGGGTATAATCACCTGAATTGTGTAGGATGGATGCAATAACAGTTCACATAAGGTAGATAAAAGTAAAACTATTATAACATAACGACGAAGAAGATTGGAAATGAAAACAAGAGAAGGGAGGAGGAGGAGGAGGAGGAGGAGGAGGAGGAGGAGGAGGAGGAGGAGGAGGAGGAGGAGGAGGAGACAGATAAGATGAAATATGAAACATGAATGAATGAAATAATATGAATACGACGGAGGTGTGGATATAGGAAGAGGTATAATATACAAAACAAACAATAAGAGGTATGAACACGGACGAACCGAGAAAATGAAATACTAAAAATGAAGTATGACAAATGAACGAAGGGTGCAGCAGCTGGGGCCTGGGGGTGATATGGAAACTACAAGTTCAACTAAAATAACAATACACTGCATTAAATACAATCATTCTAAACAATACTTAAGCAGCAACATTATACGTAAAAGGGGACTAGGTCAAAATGATCACTTATCTTATATGATCACTTGCAAACACTTGAGCGATGCGAGGGATACAAAATATGGCTTTCGCTAATAAATGTTGCCCCCTCGGATGCCATGAGCGTTCCTGCACTTGACTGATCACCGCTGCTCTCCCTGGTAATGGCTTTTATTTGCATTCCCAACACCATACCGAGCTGAATTGATGGTCGTTTTCCGATTCCCAGATTGACTTTCAGAACAATCAACCATGCGCAAAGTAGGGTGCGCATATGAAGCCAATATTCACGGACCTGCGACGTAGCTAAAGGGTGGGGGGGGGGGGGGGGGGGTTGGGTGTGGGGGGGGGGGTGCGAACGAGGGCACATGCCGCCGCCTAAAACATGTAGAATATGACCAAAACAATTACATATTTAAGGGTACAATTTAAAGACAAACGGAGAGATTTTCGCAATTGTTAATGGCGCACAGGCTGGGCACATATTATCAGCCCCTATAAATTGACTAACACAATGTCAATTATGGGTACAAAATAAAGAAGTACGTAGCATGCGTCAACAATGTTCCATATCATGCGGCACCGTTGACATAACACCTAAAGCTAGTCGCAAAACAACCGTTTTTGATATGATCTGTTTACGGATCCAGATACAAGATTACATTGTACTAAACAGTTGTATCTCTAAACCATTCTTTGATTAAACTATTTAGGTATTAACTTATTTAGTTGAATAAACACAACTTTCAAATTTAATTCGAAACTATTTGATCTTTGAAAATAAATTTGTAATTCGGTGGGTAAGGAAATTCCGAAGAGCGGCCTGGTCACACAGCCGATTATTTAACGTGTTGGCAGGGTCAAGGCAGCAAATACGTGTAACGTGTAATGTGCATGTGGGTTTTCCTTGCGTATAGGGTATTGCATTAATGTTTTGTCATTCACGTGCTTTCCAAAACGAGATAGATTTTCTGTACGAATAACCTCTGAGAATATTAATGGTAGAATTTTATTGCAGAATTCACGACGCCTTGGGGGAAGGTATAAATGATGTATTTCCAGGGCAGATTACAAACATGGGGAACACGATTAATACGTGCCATATTCTTTACACGAAAGAGACGGTTCAATTATATAGTTTCCATTAGTTTTATTACATGTTTTATTTCAAAAGTGATTACATTTAGGTTCTATTCATCCATTATGTGTCCAATAAAAACAAATTGTCAGTAAGATAAATTTAGTAGTTGACTTTTGGTTCCCTCTCAAGTTTCTGTGTCATCCATTAAACACGTTAATATAAATATCTTCGATCTCGCCCACCATTTTCTTATCTCAGTTTATCCATCCTCCAGTGACCTGACGTTCCCTTATTGATTGCGTTGTCGTGACGGTCATATGTAGATAGTCTGATCTGAAGACGGATTTTCGCACCAGCTACCAGGTTGACAGTCATCTGCTCTTCAGGTAAAGCATCACCTGACCTGACTTAACGGCGTGTTATTGCACCTGTTACCATGCTAGAGGTCATCTGCTCTTCAGGATAATCATCACCTGACCTGACCTATCGGCGTGTTATTGCACCCGTTACCATGCTGGAGGTCATCTGCTCTTCAGGGATAATCATCACCTGACCTGACCTAATGGCGTGTTATTGCACCCGTTACCATGCTGGAGGCCATCTGCTTTTCAGGATAATCATCACGTGACCTGACCTAATGGCGTGTTATTGCACCCGTTACCATGCTGGAGGTCATCTGCTCTTCAGGATAATCATCACCTGACTTGACTTTACGGCGTGTTATTGCGCCCGTTACCATGCTGGAGGTCATCTGCTCTCCAGGGATAATCATCACGTGACCTGACCTAACGGCGGGATGATGTGCCCGTTACCATGCTGGAGGTCATCTGCTCTCCAGGGATAATCATCACGTGACCTGACCTAACGGCGGGATGATGTACCTGTTACCATGCTAGAGGTCATCTGCTCTTCAGGGATAATCATCACGTGACCTGACCTAACGGCGGGATGATGTACCTGTTACCATGCTAGAGGTCATCTGCTCTTCATGATGATCATCACATGACCTGACCTAACGGCGTGTTATTGCGCCCGTTACCATGCTAGAGGTCATCTGCTCTTCATGATTATCATCACCTGACCTGACCTAACGGCGTGTTATTGTACCTGTTACCATGCTGGAGGTCATCTTCTTTTCAGGATAATCATCACCTGACCTGACCTAACGGTGTGTTATTGCACCCGTTACCATGCTGGAGGTCATCTGCTCTTCAGGGATAATCATCACCTGACCTGACCTAACGGTGTGTTATTGCACCCGTTACCATGCTGGAGGTCATCTGCTCTTCAGGGATAATCATCACCTGACCTGACCTAACGGTGTGTTATTGCACCCGTTACCATGCTGGAGGTCATCTGCTCTTCAGGATAATCATCACCTGACCTGACCTGACCTAACGGCGTGTTATTGCACCTTTTACCATGCTGGAGGCCATCTGCTTTTCAGGATAATCATCACGTGACCTGACCTAATGGCGTGTTATTGCACCCGTTACCATGCTGGAGGTCATCTGCTCTTCAGGGATAATCATCACCTGACCTTACCTGACCTAACGGCGTGTTATTGCACCTTTTACCATGCTGGAGGCCATCTGCTTTTCAGGATAATCATCACGTGACCTGACCTAATGGCGTGTTATTGTACCTGTTACCATGCTGGAGGTCATCTGCTCTCCAGGGATAATCATTACCTGACATGACCTAACGGCGTGTTATTGTACCTGTTACTATGCAGCTGGAGGTCATCTGAAGATCAGTACTATCTTGACTTGACCTAACCTGACCTGACCTGACCCGACCTGGCGTTTTCCTATTGTACCCGTTACCATGCTGAATGTCGAAGTTCATATTGAAATTCATCCTTTGTCCGATGACCCCGAGGGATGACAAGAGAAAATAAAGACAAATTGTCATTTTCTTCGGCATTGTCGTTTCCATTGTTACTTTATCTTCTTGACGTGACAAGTCCTGACATAAAATGACCTAGCCTGACATAACGTCCTCTTATTGTATATGCTACCATGCTGAAGGTCATCTGTATGTTAGTATTTGATATTGACTTAACCTGACCCGATGTCTTTATAAAAATTGTACCCGTTCCCATACTGAATAGTCATATTTCAGTATACTCTGTAACTAACCGTAGGACTACCTGACCTGTACTGACGGCGTCTTAATTGTTGTACCATTTACCATGCTAATAGCCAAACGTATTTTAGTGTAATCTTGACCCTAAGGAGCCCTATTTTAAGCGTCAACGTTCTAGTCCATGACGCCGCCTCTTTTTACGCGTTATACCGTGCCGAAGGTCATCTGTTGATCTTGATTTGACCTGACCTGACGCCAACATATTGTATGTTGTTATCACGGTATCGGCAAGCTGAGTATAAGCTATATCTCTTAGCTTCAAGATGAAATGTTTACTTGTTGGAATGAATTTGGAATGATCGCGCTTACCCAGCTAGCCACCTGACGTCGGGCCGATGTCGGAAGTTGGTTGCCGGATGTCGGCATATCGCCGTTGGCTCGAGGTTAAAATGTCCGCCAGCCCAACATCGTCACGACGTCATTTTTGTGATATATTGCATAACGTCATTTTCCGACAATGGCCCAACATCATGTCATGTCAGGTGGCTAGCTGGGTACCAGCGTGAGCCTCAAACTCGTGCAGAATACAACATAATACATTTTCGACAATGAAGCTTTACTCCTGAAACTCAAGGCTGCCTGTAGCTTAGTCCCTAATCTTCAACTTTTCAATTTCATTTACTGTTTAAGTAAATGCGCTCTTGAATTTGTACGTGTCTGCTATTCGCTTCTTGTCGTTCATGATCACCTCTGTCTTCCTTCTCGACTTTCGCCCCGTCTGGGGGTTTATATTCCTATACATGGTAAGATGTAAACCAGATCCCTTTTATTCATGAGTGATGTTCCTAAATGTCGAGTGTAATGGGAGAACTATTGGCTGCTATTACAACCAGAAAGATGCGCACGGAAGCGACTTAGACGGGCGTATAATTTGCTAAATTGATTCGTTTATGTGATCGAGTTTAGTCTGGGGGAAATTCATTCCGGCTGGATCAAAAATAACCTTTGGAAATAGTGTAATTTTAGTGTTCCTTCACGGAGGAGACACCTAAAACGGAATGCCATTCACGTGAACAAACTGATTTTACATGGAGAGCGCATTTAAGAGGGGGGGGGGGGGGGGCAATCACATTTTTGGTGGGGCACACCCTGTGTATTTCTACTATAGGACTTGGGTAAGTAGTATTCCCCAAATATTAGCTAAACGTGGGTACTTGTTCGCTAACCCATACACAATATGAATGACGAAATACTCACCAACCGACAACATCGGCGTTAGATATGAAAATGTTATCACTCACACATGCTTTTTTCGATAATAGCATGTGATTCTTTCTCGGAGATTCATTGAGGATGTCTGCGGTTAAGATGCTCCATAAATGGTAGAGGGCCTGTAGTGTTCTGCAAAAGAAAATGATTAAAACGTTTAAAACGAATGTTATGATTAAAACGAAAATGATTAAACGAAAATGAAAATGATTAAAACGAACGTTAAAACGAATGTTTACGAAAATTAAAACCATGAATTTGGTTGGATTGTGTTTTGTTAGTAATGATTTGCATTGCTTGGCATAATTTAATTAAGTTATTTGTGTTGAATTGAATATAATTGAAAGAAAGTTAATTAAATGGTTGGCAGCCAAAGGCCGAATTGTACATTTGTTACACTTGCAAAGTGCATGATACATGTTAAAAGTTGTAAAATTTAACAAATAATGAGTGATATGCTAACAGCAAAATACACAATTGTACATAAGAAAAGAAAATGATCATACAAAATTGAACTATATATTGTTTAAAATACGAACAAGGTAAGGAAGAGCATTATTTTCTCTTTTAATTGGTAACCAATCATTAAAAACAGGGTGTTTTTTAAAGATATTATAAACTGTTCACAAAGTTGGTTTCTTCTTGCTTCCAATGTAGTCAAATTGCACAATGAAAGAGCATTGGCATTATGTTATATAGTCACCTCCTAATATTACTCTAAGGACTCTCTTTTGAATTCGTTCTAAATTTAATATTTGCTCTTGAGTAATATTTCCATTAAAAACTGGGACGCAATAATTAAGTACTGGTCTTATGTATCCCATGTATATAGTTAAAAGATCATTTAGATGATACAATTGTAGACTTAGATTGTTTCTTTATTTATGTAATATGACAAATACTCATATACTTGCAGTTTGGTACCTTGAATGTTGGTAAAGTATTGATATTAAACTTGTAAAAGGTACATAATTATTCATTTTTAAATTATGCTTATTAATTTCAATTGAAATATCAATACGACTAGAATAGTCTTGCTCTCATATAATAATGATTTCACAATAGGTATTCAGCTGATAGGTATAGTTACTTTATGATAAATATATTGTAATTAATTAATTGTCTGGTGATTAATAATTTAGAATAGTTCCAATTATGAATTACTTTATATCACTTATATAGTTATGAATTACTGTATACAGTTCATTGTTGTAATGTGGTTGATTAGCAATTATGCACATTAATGTGATATTTGTTCTTTGTGTAGTGTAGCTTGGTTTATCTTATAGTGATTTACTTTTGTAAATTTTGTACTTAACATTAATGTTCCAATTCATTTGAATTCAAATGTAACAATTGCTATATTGTATTATTTCTATGTATGTTTTGGTGTTCAATCAGCGTGGCCAGCGAAAATAATACTATTCTGCGAGGGAGCAGCGAAAATTCTGCTAAATTAGCCAAAAATTATGCCAAACCTCTCGAGACCAAGTCCTGTCCCAAATTTTCCACAGACAACCCATTTGTTGAGAATCCTGTAAGCGTTGGGGGGGGGGGGGGGGGGGGGGGGGGGGGGGGGGGGGGGTAGTCGTAGAAATTTTTCGAAGCCGAGACCAAGTACCTCAACAATTTTCGAGGCCGAGACCAAGACCTAATGGTGGAGAATCCTGTAAGCTTGGTGGGGGGGGGGGGGGGGGGGGGTAGTCGTAGAACATTTTAGAAGCCGAGACCAAGTACCTTTACAATTTTCGACACCGAGACGAGGTCAGGTCCAAAATTTTCGAGACCGAGGCCAGGATTTTTTTACAAATTCCAAGGCCGAGACCAGGATCCTTCGAAAAATGTTCAGGTCGAGATCATTGGTGATGATTGTCGAGACCTTTTTTCTTCTTCAAATTCTGCCAGAATTATGCTAAGAAGAAGTCAAATTATGCCAGGCATAATGCCAGATGCTAAAAGGGTAAAATTTATGCCAGAAAGCATAATTATGCCAGATCTGGCAACGTTGGGTTCAATGTACACTGATCCTTTCAGCACTGCTGCTGATCAGTTTGAAATGTATACCAAAATAAATAAATAAAATAAAAATAAAAAGAGAAACGCCATTGTGATGGCCACCATGAACTGTTTTATTTTTTTGAATGAACACAATATATTATTATGATGATAGTATACATATGATATCATATTCTTCTTTTTTTTTTTATAGGTTACAGAGTTTTTTGTTTTTTTTACAAATTTCAATGAAATTTTATGAAATTGAAATTGTGATTATTTGTGGTCAGTTTGGCTCAATATTTAACACTTTTCGCAATAATCGTGATACATGTGGGCAGTTCTTAATTCCATAATCACCTGTGACCAGTGGCGTAGCTACGGGGGGGGGGGGGCACGGGGTGGGGGGCACGTGCCCCCCAATAATTTCGAAAAAACAATAGAAAACATAAGGGGAAATTTTTTGAAAAAACCAAGAAATACATAAGGTGTGCCCCCCCCCCAATAATTGTCGTGCCCCCCAAACAGTCCGACCACGCTACGCCACTGCCTGTGACGATAATTGCCCGATTCGAGGTCCAAATAAAAAGTAATTCGAAGTTCTCTAATTATAATCGTGATAGATATCCCCGGAGCAGTTCATCCCGTTAATCTCACCAATTCTAATTTTAATGCTGCACTTATCCGTTTAATCGTTATCACCGTTATACAAATCAAAAGTACCTATTTACAACTTGTTCAGCCTAAAAATGAATAAAAAACAATCCCCTTGTGTTGTATACAATAAAGCTTGCCTGCGGTGGCTGCACTGAAATTTTACTTCGGAGATCGATTGCAAGCTTGAACGATGTAGTTTAAGAGCCTCAGCAAATTTATTTTATTTCCCCCGAAAGTCATGTAATTCTGAGCTTATGTTTCGATGCAATTACGCTTTTAAATTGTGTGGGCTGCTCAATGGGAACTTCCGATACTTTCGGGAACAGTTTGTACAAAGTATTATTTTGATGAAAAGAGTAGTCAAACATTGTGAATGTACAAATTAATGGAATCAGAACGAAAAAATATCTACTATTTTTCCTTGATGGGAATTATTCGAATAGAAATCATTATACACATGTATAAAATAAATCAATTTGATAATTACGAATGGAAATCATCGTATATTAGATAAGTTAATACATGAAATTGCGCCTAATATTGATCTTGATATTAAAGGTACGGTGTTGTTGCGTCAGATAATAGTTTTCAATGCTAACATGCGTGGCGCAATGCTAAATACCGTATAATATGCCGCCGCACACTGCTGGATATCTCACGTACGATTAAGAACGAGAGTTGCACGCGTGTACCACGTGCTCACATGCGATCCCACCTAGTTCTTAAACATGGCGCGTTTTTGTTGCGCATTACCGAATTTGAAGACCTAGTCACTTTAAAGCAAATGGAAATCTAAAATGGTCATGCTGTATACAAAATCCGACGTCCCTGAATATGAGTTCATTGTAATTGTTTCCATGTTTGTGGGCGGGTGTCTGCGGGGGCATTTTTGATACTTTACACGTATTTGTCACGCTATGAAGGTTATATCGAATATAGGGTGTCCTCTTCTTCTTCTGGTACTGTGCAGAACCCCCGGGGGGCCACTCAACTATATTGCTGTACACACGCCCGACCAAAAAACCCCGTAAAAAGGGTACTTTTTGCCGATCATGGCGCGTCACGCGCGTGACGCGTTTAGGGTGTCAAAAAGGCCGAAATCAGAAAAAAGGGTATGTTTGTGGAGTTAAACAAATACGCGATTAGGGTATCTTTTTCTCCAAACTTATTCAATTGACGTAGACCTTGTTTAGGGGTATGTTTTAGGGGTTATACTTGTTTAGGGGGCAAAATTGTCAAAAAAGCACGCGAAAATACTTGAATAGGGTATAAATTTGACCAATGGATACAACTTGTTTAGGGTGGGTTTGAAAAACCTGTGGTCGCGCGTGTGTACAGCAATATAATTGAGTGGCCCCCCCGGGGCAGAACCTCCTAGGAGTATACTCGCACGGTTACACTTAAAGGGGTAGTTTAGTTTTGGTAAGGCTGAACTTAAGTAGCCAAAACCTGCACAGTAACATTATAAACTAATAGTTATAACTCCACCATGCTCGAAAGGTATACAAAATTACAAACGACTAAGTAAAAAGCCTGTTATCATTCAAAAAGAGCCATTGAAACACAAGAGGGCGCTTTTTAAAAAGGCATTGGTTTCAACCATTTTTCATACAAAATTATACATGTGATGTTTTATTGATATAATGATTAAATCGCGAGATCATCAACAACTATTTAAAAAACGCTTTTGAAAATTTTTGAAAAAGTGCAACCATTTTTTTATTTTTTTCTAAAAATCATCTAATTATTTGGGCCCCAAATAATTATAAGATCAGATATATTTATTGATATTTCAGCCGTTTCTGGGTCGATTTTGACCAAATAAAGTTTATTCTGCCATAAAAATTGCATGTTCTCTCAAATTCGACACTCAGTTTTTCATTACCTCACAAAAAAAATGTGATCTGCAGCGCCCTCTCTACCAAAACTAAACTACCCCTTTAAAACAGAATGTATGTCATATGAAGTCCAGGTAACTATATTACATGGGATGGGAGGCGGGGGAAGGGTGGAGGGGAAGAAATGGCGTTATGCAGATGATCAGGTAATGATAGCAAGCACTGAAGAAGGATGGTTACAAAGCTAAATAACACGAGCGAACAATATGGAATGAAGATCAACATCAAGATAACATAACCAAGATTATATATGAATATTGAAAAACTACCAACAATCTGAGAATCAGTATCAATGGACAAATATTAGGACAGGTTACAGAGGTCAAATACCTGGGAAGTGTGACTAATGAAAGTGGAAGATGCTCGAAAGAGATCAGAACTATAATCGGAATGGCGAATAATGCTTTCATGAAGAGGAAAGAACTTTTCACACGGAGTATAAATCTCAATTTGAAGAAGAGATTAGTAAAATCCCTGGTATGGAGCATCATTCTCTCTTCATCTGAAGCATGGACCATCATGAAATCTGACATCAACAGATTGCAAGCTTTCGAGATGTGGTGCTGGAGATGCATTCTGAAGATCAAATGGACAGGTAGAATCAGCAATGAAAGGGTGTTAATGAGAGAGTTGGAGAAGAGGGGAACATGATTGGAATAATACAGAACAAAAAGGCGAACTGGGTGCCACACAGGATTAGACCCAATAGTTTACTCAGACTGGTACTAAATAGCTATTCGGGCAAGGCATGTTTTAAAGAAAGTAATAAGCGGAAAGTAATTAAATATATTGAGAAACCCATCGTTGCTCAGTTTGCTCAGACTGGTACTGGAAGGAAGAATGAGAGGGAAGAGATCAAGTGGAAGGGAACGCATCATGATGTTGGACTCTGTTAAGAATGGTCCATATGGGGACTTCAAAGGAAGAGCCATGAGAAGAGAGGTGTGATGATGATAATGACCTGCTCTTTAGCAGAATCACCAGAACTTAAACAGCTATTCGGGCAAGGCATGTTATAAAGAAAGTAATAAGGGGAACGTAATTAAATAGTTTGAGAACCCCAACGTTATTCAAATCGAAAAGTCATAAGATTGTTGGGAAATTCATCTTGTTCTGGCACATGGGAGTACAAATCACCAACATGAGGAAAAGACAGCTAGGAAGAATATTCGAGGAAAGGCCCTAGGCCCAATAAAAAACAAACTGTAGATAAACCCATATGGGCAATTCCACGGTTAGTAACGTTACATTTATAGCACATTTTCACATCATATTCTACTGCAACACCACCATCTATTCATCTAAGTCACAATCATGTTACAACATGTTCACCCACCCTAGGTCTATAATACAGAAAAAGATGAAAACAATTCAAATAATATTTGTGTCGCCATGGCAACTTTTATTGTCGGTTAGTAACGTTACAAAAAAGGACATGATCAAAAACACGAGTCCTTGTGAAAAATATTTCTCGTAAACAGGAGTCATCTGAAATAAAACATTTTCATTACACCATTGACATTGTCTTGGCAAGTGATCTGATGTATCAAATATTGAAATATGTCTTTTTGGCTTTAGTAGAAACAACAAAAACCCGGTTAGTAAGAGACACTGGTTGGTGTAGTGTGTTACAGTATCCAAAAGAACAAAATGAAAAAGAAATTATACTTTTCTTTAAAATCCTATAAAACTGTGTTTAAAACATGTGAAGTCCCACATGTGCCATTTCATGTATAGTTCTGTATCTCAGTAACGAGGACACGACAGTGTGATTTAAGGTGGGAAATTAAAGCTCTTTCTATTTCATTGTGATTCCTGAGATAATATAGCTTACAAAATAACCAGGATTTGAGAAAAATCAAATAGAAAATTGGGTTGAAT
The DNA here is from genome assembly GCA_037951105.1 of Echinarachnius parma. Classification (NCBI taxonomy): domain Eukaryota; kingdom Metazoa; phylum Echinodermata; class Echinoidea; order Clypeasteroida; family Echinarachniidae; genus Echinarachnius; species Echinarachnius parma. The sequence continues at coordinate 20,975 of JBAMJV010002810.1, read as the reverse complement.
GTCCCTCTAATCATGGAATTGCCCATATGAGCTTTAGAAATGTTATCGTTACGGAAAGCAACATATTGATTACACAGTGTTTAAATTGGATAAACAGGTTTCATGTGAATGGAGAAACAACAACAAAACGTTTAATATGCAGAAATATACGCCGACAATTCAATGAGTACATTCAGAAATGATCCAACGACTTAGATCGCACCAACATTTGACAATCTGCACGTGTTTATGGACCCTGGTACATGATTTGGGACTACAAGCTTCGATCATTTCGTGGTGCTGCATTCCACGTGCAGATGAAGTGCGGATTGATTAAAATTATAATATCAAGGCACTTTTCAAGTTATTCAATTGCATTTAGACATAGGTTATGATATAGTCTATTGCAGATTCCGTTCACATATTTGGGAATAAACGCTGAAAAAGTTCAACTTTTGTATACGGGTTTCCGAAACCTGTTGCTTAGATATATGCTAACATTAAAGGATCCAGTGACATTCAATAATGTTTCAAACGGCAAAACTCACTTGCATGTCAAAATCTTTTTAAATTTTATCATGATTGTTTTCATCTTACTAATATTAATATGACTTGTTTATACTAGTGGTGTTTTTCCAAAACTTCTTTCTGTTTTCAGACATATAGTTTAATTAACAGCAAAAAACAATACTGCAGATCATTTCAACTGCGTAGAAATTATAGCAATGGGTAAGGTTACAGGTTATAGGTTGCATTTTTTTTGCTCATTACTTGGTCATATGGCATTATTCAAACACCGTTGCAGAACGAGATACAACTGATTGTAAGTTACAACTAATTGTAAGTCAGAACATTTTAACCAATCAGATTTGCGCGTTTAGAACACATGATCTGACTTACAATAATATTGATTGTAAATTACAATCGATTGTTGTATGTCTTTCTGCAACGGGGCCCATTTAGGATTAGGAATACAAATTTTACCCAGTACCTTCGTCCGTGTCTTCATGTGTCAACATAATTATAGAACCCTTTAAAGGGATCTAGTAGCTTTGTTGACATGTGCAAAAAGTGATAAGTGGTTAATACAATTTATACTGTTGTTATCTGATATATCCACTGGGTGTTGTGTGAAGATGTCAAATTAAATGGACGTTATATGGCCGAGTAATGTACAAAAATGCATAGTTATATTCACTAACTCATTGCACTCACTTTGTACACGGTTTTGACGGTCCAGTGGATAATTTAACATCTGAACACTTCAATCGTAAACATCTAGGGTTTTAACGAAAGGGAAATTGGAAAAACCGAAACCTGTCCCATGCTTTTATTGTTAATAGGAGTACAACAAGGTATGAGGGAACCGCTAGAACTCCAATTGGATTTTGAGGATTTGGACGATGTTACTATTTAAAGGGTACCACCACCCAAAAATAATATTCTTATTAAAGAAAGGTAACATATTTAGTATTCCATTCCATCAACAAGTTCACAAAAACATGTTTCCAGAAAGAAGAAAAAAAAAATTGGAAACGAATCACCATTGTAAAGCATGCGTTCATGGGGTCTGAATTACGCAGACTGCTATGTGTGCGGTGAATTGCAACGTGTGCAGAGCGAACGAATCGCCCGGGAATCTATTGTTTACAAACGTGCGCGTGAATAGCAGTGGCGCACTCGCAAATGGTTGGCCCGTATGGAACCAGGAAATAGCAGTGGTTCCGTAAGTGGTGGAAATTAATTGCTTTGTTTATGAATTACACAACTCTTTTGCAAAATGTTGGGTATCTATTTGATATCACAAAACGGTATCAAAACATATAATAATGTGTAGTTCTTTGCCTGGTGGTCCCCTTTTAGTCACTTTAAGGGTACATCTGTTTGCATATACAAAGGGAAATGTTGGCCATTTAAGAGTTAAATGGTTCAGACTTGGCTTTCATTCTGCCCTGCCGATCGTGCGAGGGGAATATAATTGCCTGTCGCTTCCAGCCCACGTCTATCGATCGATAATTTTAATAGTAGAAGAATTGAACACGAAAGCGCAATATTTACACGTTTTATGTCTAAGTCAATATTTTTTTTCAAACAACGCATCTTTTATAATGTTTAGTATGTCAGAATAACCACGGTATGAGCGAAATACGCAATACCTGTTGCTAGGTTTTGTTAAAAGGATGTAGTTTTTCCAACTACAGTATGTACAACAATATGCATGATGTATTGTACAGAATACGGATACAATATCGATTTAAATGAATACGAATCATTGGTATGACATTATAATGTTCTAGAATACTGGTGTATAATGTAAAGTCCTGTTGAAGTCCAAACACATTTTATATATTGATGTGACCCACCCACTCATTCATACACTCGGAATTACGCATAAATAATTTAGACACAGGCATACTCATATAAGCATGATTACAGCTCTCATTATTTTGATTTTTCTTCCTCTTTCTTTGAGTTTCATTTGTCTCGCTCTCATCCCCCTCCCACATCTCTCTCTTTCTCACTTTATTATCGCCGACGACATTCGTTTCCTACCTGCAGTTCAAGACGATTAATATCTGCGAAATGTCACGGCTATTGATATCTTGTCTTTGGGGACTGACAGACGCTTTTATGTATACTAATGGCGAGAATCTCGGAACAAAAGACCATTCGTCCTGTTGTGTATTAAGGAAAGTTTAATGCATTTTACCATTTTGTTCAATAATCCAGATGACTCTGTGTAAGAGGTAACATGACCATTAAATGACCATGACATTTTTGCAGAAAAGTCTTCTGTAGATTATTCCCGAATTCAAATTGAATATGCTCAAGTGGTGGTCGAAGTTGTTTAAATTTTCAAAAAAAACATGCGGCCTCGAATTTGTGAAAATGTTGCTAAAATACTAAATGAAAAGGTAATATTTGCATATTTCGGTATGAATATTAGTCAAAGTCGAAAATAAAAGTTAAAATTAAATATTAACTTACCGGGGCAGCGATATGAACACTGCCGTTCGGCCATCACCTAGCCGGACAGTCCCCGGTCTATTCCGCTGGCTCACTGCATGTTTAATGCCATGACCGGCCGCGGCCGCGGCTGAACATCGCGATGCATCGCGATGAGAACAACACAACTTTTAAAATCAGAAATTCACAAGAATGCGAACACTTGGAAGGAAGTAATTCTTATTCAGATGAGGACCTGACTAAGTTTACTCTCTCACGGATTCAAAGCTAACCGAAAGCCTCACAACTATTTTTTGCAAGAAGAACCAATAAAACTTGCATGGAAAACAGTAATACATAACATATTTCTCAATATTCAGTATATCTAGTGGACATATCAGATCACACCAATACCCATTTTATCAACCATTCATCACTTTTTGCACATGTCAACAAAGTTTAATAGATTCCTTTAGGAAAAATTGTGTTTTCTCGAATTGAACGAAAATGTGTGTAAAGTGTGAGCACACTGTCTTTCAAAACGTGGACCATGCATGCACAGTGTAAACACACCGCCTGGAAATTACAAATTAGTAGTTTCAACATAAACCATCCTTTAAAATGTCCAAGGTTTAAGGAAGTACACCACACTCGTAATCGTATTTCCAAAGTAGGTTAAAGAGGTCAACTGGCTAAACGATTAAACAAACATTTACACAATATATAGGTATAATTCTATAACTTAAATTTTTCGACAAAGCTTGTATTATAAATTATATATAACGGTTTAATTCCTTTCTTCATGTCGGATTATGAGAGATGAACGTACGACGTTCTATAAACGCACGTGTACATAAGCCATGTTTTTGGCTTAGCCAACCTATTTGTATTCTAGCCATTGTGCTTCAAAATGTAAAAAATAACATGGACACACTGTTAGTAAAATGTTACATATAAAAACATTCTCAGTATGTGTGGACAATCAATTATACTGAGAGCCTAGTGTGGAATTAGTTCCCTGTGTTCAGAATTTGACAGATGGTCCCAGTGGCGAGGCCGAGACCAAGACCATTGGTTTAGAATCCTGTCAGCGGGGGGGGGGGGGGGGGGGGGGGGGGTGTCCGGAGAAAATTGTCGAAGCCGAGGCCGAGTAGATTTACAATTTTCTAGGCCGAGAACAGGACCGATCAAAAATGTTCGAGGCCGAGACCAAGCCTTTTGATGAGAATCCTGTAAGCGGGGGGGGGGGGGGGGGGGGGGGGGGGGGGGATGTCCGTAGACAATTTTCGAAGCCGAGGCGAGTACATTTATTTGTTGGTCAAGGGGGGGGGGGGATTGAACCCCCCAACCCCCCCCCCCCCCCCCCTGGGTACGCCTATGGATGGTCCAGATTTATACATCAGACACAACATGCACGAGGTGCCATCTTGCGAACGCCTTGCGCACGGTGAAAAATACACACTTGTTCATTGTTATGCTATCTTTGATACAACATAATAATTCTTTTTAATTGTGTTAATGGTCGTTCTCGTTCTAAATCACGTATGTATCCCATGCGTGGCTGGTGATACATCACATTTCACTTGTTCCAGAGACATGTCTATCAAACATGTCACAAGAATTGAGCTGCATGTGCGAACGGAAATAAGACACATTTTATATCTTATTTCACATTACACAAATGATGATATTACTAGGGGGGCTGATGTTGATGTCATAAGATATGACAGCCCAGACAATATTGCAGAAATATGATGAACAATTGAATGAATGACGTTGTGCCAGTTCGTTTTATGTGGGGGACAACCGACATAGACCGTTGCTCTTTGCAGCCTCGAACCCAGTGAATGGATGCGCCCTTCAAATTTGGATTAACGGGCCTGAGGGTAACACGTCACCCCAGAGTTAACTAACGGAGTGACTGGTGTTCGAGCCAGATGGTCAAAAAAGAGAAACTATCCAGAAGGTGTTTTTCCGGAAAGGGAAGCAGCGAACAGAAGCTGGGGGTTCCTAATTAACGTCGATTTACTTTTTCAATCAACTAGCCTGCACGAACTCAAAAGTGCCAATAATACGGTAAGCTTTTGTACAGTTTCAGACGCCCCTTTATTTCCCCGAGGCACAGATAGCATGCAAAGAAACGTGGAGGTTATAGCCGGTCAATGAACAAACATCTGTACGCATGGCACGTGAATTAAAGAAGTGTTTTTACATCCTGTGTTAAATTGCATCAATTCCAAGTTTGTTTTAAGTGATTGAGTGATATGCCTACAGTAATTAATCGTAATTTATAAATGACTGATTCACTTGAGGACAGACATTATGCACTACTCCAAAAAAAAGAGAGAATTTGTTAAATAGCATATATATAAGCGTATTGCTTTTAAAATCAGACATTTAGCCGATGAGTAGAAGAGGTCTTTTTATATCCTCTATAATATAAACTGCACCGATTAAAAGTTCAGTTTAAGTGATTAGGTGATATGCCTACAATAATCATTAGTACATTATTTTGTTGAATGAATAATTCACAAAAGGATAGAAAGGGAGATAATTTTATTTCATTAACATACCACATATACACATTACTTTACGAAAACAAAAGGATATAACGGGGATATAACTGGTCAAAGAACAAAAATCTTTATGTGAAAACGTTTTTTTTACAACCTCCTCTATAAATTTCATCGATATAAAGTTAAATTTACTAGTTGATGAATACACAACCTACAGTATATAATTGATAATTTCTAAAGAAATGATTGATTCATGTAAGGATAAACAAAACAAATAATGAACACAAAATAACAAATGAAAACCAGAGTGCAAAGTATTGAAAATACTTCTTGATTTTTTATTTATTTATACAATAGTCCTCTTCATGTGTGTTTCTATACTCTTTCAACCATGTTGTGAGGAGATCAATGTTGTGGAAGCAATTCTTGAATGGCCATGAAGCTTGTCATGAATGTTCGCATACTATTTTATACTAACATGAACTCTGAGTGTCTTGTATGGTATTGTTTGTTTGTTTTTTATTTCCGTTTAAAATCAACATCATATATGCAAATAAAAGAATTTTACAAATCGTACATGAAGAAACAATTTACAAGACAGTGATGAAAAAACGGCTGGATAACCCATATTCAGCTGGTTAGAGCATTATACCCTACATACTGCTGTTCTTCCATGGGGACCAGATAAAAGACAAGGATAAGAAATAGATACCGGAATGACCCAACAGAAAAATTTAAACAAAATACGCACACAAATACAATATCCATGTAACTAACGAACATTTTACACATTAAACCAAAGCCTATACAATGAATATCATCAACTTTAAAAAGGGTAAGGATATCTATGTTTAATTATGTCTTAGCAAATGTTGCTAAAACGCGTATAAAGTTGTTGCATATTAAGAATCATTAATCATTAAAGACACTAGATCCTCTATAAAAGAATGTTCTTTTACACAACTAGTGACAAGTATCTATTTTGTATTATCATGAAAGTATGATCCTAAATCCTATAGCAGATAACTTGAGTGTTTAATCATAATATAACCAGCCTCTTTTATGCACTATAGTTTAGCTACCCCAGTTATATTATAGGCCTTTCGGGACGTGGCGCCTGTTATGACGTCATTGTGTATTTAAAATTATGAATGGACGTTGAAATGATGACGCGATTTTCCGATACAAGGCGCCGTGTTCAAGTTCTATTTTTTTGTTCAAGAATCTTAGCTTAACGAATTATAGAGGCCGGCGTATGATGTTTATGAACAACATAATTACGTTTTATTTCTTCTCATCTCATATTTTACCAATTAAATTATATTTTAAAGATATGTTTGGATGGCAATAAAATGATATATGGTATTTACATGGCTTGCCATACATTGTTTTAGTAGTTTAGCTTTCGATAGTTTTTGGATGGTGATCGAGAGTTTCGAACAAGTTGTGACTTTCCCCACAAGGAAGCCGTCTTTTTCTCATTATTTCATGCTGATGGTTCGAGATGAATGGTGAACAGAATGAACAATGAATAACAATAGCAATTAGCTGATAACTGCGTACATTTAACCCGTTCCCTACAAGATTATGAAATGCCCATAGACTTTGTACATGGCCCACCCGGTTTCCGTAAGTAACGGGATATAATAAGAGTCATTGGAGAGATTGAAACATCAGACCATCAGATGACTCTATTGTATTACACTGGCATTGTTACAATGGAAAATGTTTTCCATTCTTACCGTCCCAAGTCGAATCAACTCGTGAGTGGTGGAATTTGTCACTGTTCAAAACGGCATTGGAAGAGCTCATACGCGCTGCATGGAGAAGGGTAATTTAATAGTCAATCTTACAGTTTATGGGTATGACCCGACCAAAAGGGTCTGATGGTTTGATTAGAGCATTCACAGTCCTTGGATTGCTATTAGCATGCTTAATAGTCAAAACACGTCCTACTTTATATAATCATTATCTTGCCTGAAATTATGTTGAAGCCTCGGGATATGGCTTTCTGAGAGGTCCAGTTTAGGTATGATTGGAATATGGGAAACTTTGTGATCACTGGGGCTAAAACCTTTACCCGAATACCTTCCTGCCGTTTACACTATACCAGTTACCCCCATGATAAGCTACGATTTTGACAGAAAATGCGATATTTTCACCGTTAAAATTATAAATTGTTTCGCTAAAATCAGATGATTTTGCCAGAAATACATTGTGCTTTTGCCCCGAAGCTTACAAGATTATGTTGCCTAAATATTGGACAAAATATGTACGAGGAAAATAGTTCAACTAGATGATTTTCCCGGAATGATAAACTTTTTCCCGATGTTAGATTTGAAAACATTGTGGAGAGGAGGGGGGGGGGGGGGGGGGGGTGCAGCCCCTCTTCCCCCATCTTGTACGAATTGTTTCCAAGCTAAATCCGCGCGCTGGATATTTATACATATGTATAAGCCCGGTCACATATTACAGGATTGCCTAAACGGATGTCTGACGGAGAGTAAAGTTTCCAATCTGTTCGTCTCCGTTCGTATGCGTTTCTTCCCGTTCTCGTCAGGCGATGTACGTTGTTCTATCCGGCGGAATGTTTTGTGCATGCAGCAATATATGGAGAGCGACTTTTACCACCGGATAATTTGATTTCGCAAATTTGTCTATTCGTCAGGCATCAGTACCCTAAAAAGGCCGGGGGGCCATAATGCCCCCCCCCCCCCCCCCCCCTCCGCGATTTTTTTTATTGCTCAAAAACGCGGTAAGATGACGCGCCGCTGCTTGGTGATTTTTTCTTTTTGGTCTTGCGCATGTTTTAAAACAAAAAAATTTTAAAATCGGACCTACCGTTACGAAGTCACGTGACATTTTGTCTATGCATGTCAGCCCGAAAATTGCTCCAATTCGTGATTTGTGTACAAAACATATGGAAATATCAGTTTTCGTAAAAGGAGGTATATCATTGGTTATTTGGTCTTGTTTACATTGTATATGTTTGTTTTGGGGTTTCAAAATAGTTGAATTATAGTTAGAAATAGAATACAAAACAATAAAATACATAAGAAATTATAAAAACAATATAAAACATAAGGAAGAACCTGGCTCTTCCAAATTTTGTTGTCGTATTATTAATTCCAAATGCTCTAAAGAATATATGTAGTGAAAACCCGGAGTTTAATTATAAAGAATATATGATTTATGAGTAAAAATATGGATTTTAGACCTTATTTGCATAAATTACCATAAATATGCAAATTAATGACTTTTTCAAAAAATTAAAATTACCATCGTATCTATACACTTCACTTATTATGCGTGCAATTTTTCACGGCGATCGGACGCTCCGCGGCCGAGATCTTAGGGGGGGGGGGGGGCCATAATGCCCCCCCCCCTCCCCCACAGCCTGCTGAAGACCTCAAATAGCCCGCCTTTTTAGGGTTAAGCTATCCGTTGATATGTGACCGGGCCTTTAGGTGACGTCAATCGAGGGTACATCGGTGTGTGCAAGGGCGTGGGCTGTGCCCTGCAGACATTTATGGACACGTGAAGACACACACTTATTAATTATCAGAAAACATTAAACCGAACCCGTCAAAGTGCAGACGGTAATCAACTGAGACATATTCAACTGCCAACCACCCACCCCCAACTCAATGACGAGCAGACTTGTCATCCTCTATGAAACATTAAAGTTAGATTAGTGGTAGAGGTAGTAGTAGTATAGTAGTAGTAGTAGTAGTAGTAGTAGTAGTAGTAGTAGTAGTAATCCCAGTGGCGTACCCAGGATTTTGTCAAGGGGGGGGGGGGGTTATTTCGTCAGCCAAATTTTCGAGGCCGAGACCAGGACCAGCCACAAATTTTCGAGGCCGAGACCAAGACCATTGGTTGAGATTCCTGTAAGCGGGGGTGGGGGGGGGGGGGGGGGGGGGTTGTCCGGAGAAAAGTACCTTCAACATTTTCGACGGGTTAAAAAAATTCGAGGCCGAGACCAGGACCGGTCAACAATTTTCGAGGCCGAGACCAAGACCATTGGTTGAGAATCCTGTTAGGCGGGGGGGGGGGGGGGGGGGGGGGGGGGGTTGTCCGTAGAAAATTTTCGAAGCCGAGACCGGGAATTTTGAAAATTTTCGAGGCCGAGACCGGGATTCTTCGCAATTTTCGAGGCCATCGGTAACGGTGGTCGTCAGGCCGCGCGGAAGCAGTTTTGGATTGGGGGGGCAAAACCCGAAGGGGGCTCACGATTTATGTGTTTAGGGGCTCATGCCGACCACACTTACAGGGTTGCAGTGGTGTACCCAGGATTTTTTTAAGGGGGGGGGGTTATTTTGTAAAATGTTATTTTGTAAAATGAAGTACCTTCAAATTTTCGAGACCGATACCCGTCCTTCAAGTTGAAAACCTCTCTCAGTGGGGGGGGGGGGGGGGGGGGGGGGGGGGGGGGGGGGGGTAGGAAATTTTCGAAGTCGAGACCAAGTACTTTCAAAATTTTCGAGACCGAAACCAAGTACCTTCAGAGTTGAAAACTCTCTCAGTGGGGGGGGGGAGGGGGGGGGGTGTCCGTACAAAATTTTCGAAGTCGAGACCAAGTACTTTCGAAATTTTCGAGACCGAGATCAAGTACCTCAAAGTTGAAAACCTCTCTCGGTGGGGGGGGGGGGGGGGGGCCGTAGATAATTTTCGAAGTCGAGATCAAGTACTTTCAACATTTTCGAGGCCGAGACCGGAGGTATTCAAAAAAATTTGGGTCCAAGACCAGGTTTTAGACGGTCGAGACGCTTTAAAGTAGTCTCGAGGCCGGCTAAAAATTTAAAAGGGGGGGTTCAAACCCCCCAAAACAGCCATTTTTGGGTCAAGGGGGGGGTTTGAACCCCACACCCCCCCCCCCCCCGGGTACGCCTATGCAGGGTTGGCAATTGGGGCATAAAAACATAAACCATATGCCACATTTGTATGATCCAACATCAAAATTTTATATGGATGAATACTCAGTTTTTAAACGTTAGAATTAACAAGTATTGGCTGATACATTTAATTTGTTCTTTTCCTTTTTCTTTCTTTCTTTCTTTGTTTCTTCCTTTTTTTTGAGGGGGGGGGGGGCTTTTTGGGGGGGCAAAAACGCGTTTTGCCCCCCACTTTCTGGATTGGGGGGGGCGGCCGCCCCCCTGCCCCCCCAGGTCGTGACCGCTAAAATGTGGTCTTGAGACCAGCTACAAGTAGTAAAGGGGGGGGGGGGGGTCCAAACCCCCTCCCCCCCCAAAAAAAAGGTCCTTTTTTGGTCAAAGGGGGGGGGGGGGTTGAACCCCCCCTACTACTACTACTACTACTACTACTACTACTACTACTACTACTACTACTACTATACTACTACTACGACTACTACGACTACTACGACTACTACTACTACTACTACTACTACTAGTACTAGTACTACTACTACTACTACTACTACTAATACTAGTACTAGTATTACTACTACTACTAATACTACTACTACTGCTTCTACTACTACTACTACTACTACTACTACTTCTACTACTACTACTACTACTACTACTATTACTACTACTACTACTACTACTACTACTACTACTACTACTACTACTACTACTACTACTACTACTACTACTACTACTACTACTACTATTACTACTACTCCCAGCTAGCCACCTGACGTTGGGCCGATGTCGGAATTTGGTTGCCGGATGTCGGCATATCGCCGTTGGCTCGAGGTTAAAATGTCCGCCAGCCCAACATCGTCACGACGTCATTTTTGTGATATATTGGCATAACGTCATTTTCCGACAATGGCCCAACATCATCTCATGACATGATGTTGGGCCATTGTCGGAAAATGACCTTATGCCAATATATCACAAAAATGACGTCGTGACGATGTTGGGCTGGCGGACATTTTAACCTCGAGCCAACGGCGATATGCCGACATCCGGCAACCAAATTCCGACATCGGCCCAACGTCAGGTGGCTAGCTGGGTACTACTACTACTACTACTACTTCTACTATTACTGATTTCCGGGAATGTTATATATTTCTTACCGGCGTCATTATAATATGTATGTTCCTGTTCTTCTACTTTTTATATAGGTTACGTCGTAAATGATAATGATAAATGTCATCTCGCAAAATATATATATAATAGGCCTTTGCCCGAGGGACCAACATCCTCAATAATACATCAAATTCGATGTCCTCTTTTTTAACTGGGCTACAAACTAGTTGGATTTCACAGGGCGAATATTCCATGCCTAATTGGTAATACGAATGCAACAAGGTATGTATGAATTGTTACGCTTCTAAGTAGGTTTTTGTGACTAGAATCTATTTAAAACAGGTCGCGTCGGCCTGGAATCAGATATGATTGACTCGTTTGTTGTTAGGGCTGACACTGTTTAAAAGTCACAAGGATTTCAAATCTATACAATGGATTCTTGTCATCGCAGACATGACACAGATACGTGCCCGATATACAAAGTTTGCTTAAAGGGCTCTAGTAACTTTGTTGACAAGAGCAAAAAGTGATGCGTGGTTAATAAATTGTGTATTGGTGTGATACGATATGTCCAGAAAGTAATGTGTGAACATTTCAAGTTAATTGGATGTTATTTGGCCGAGAAATGAGCGAAAACGCAAAGTGATATTCACTTACTCATTGCACTTACTTTGTACACGGCTGAAAAGGTCCCGTAGATAATTTCATATCCGAACATTTCAATCGTAAATATCTTTTGAACGAAATGGAATTTTGAAAAAACCGGAACCTGTCCCATGCTTTTTTGTTAATACGAATAAAACAAGGTATGAGGGAACCTCTAGAATTCCAATTTGATTTTGAGGATTGGGACAATGTTACTAAGTCCCTTTAAGGCGATATACTTGTATCACTAATTTAAACAAAGGCACCATACATTAAACGAAATGACATGCTTCCATTTTCCTAGTTAATTTCTGAACTCAAAAAACCTGACGACACAGGATGAAGTGAGGAAAACCCTCTTAATCTTTTACTAAATTGGAAATTAATTTCAGATCTAGGTCAGCACAAAATAATGATTGCTAACCATAAACTTTATAACAGGCAGCATAGATGCGTGACTGATACGAACATTTCATTTACGGGTTAATTAATAGTCATGTTAACAAAATGCGACTTTCATTACTCCCACGTATGCATCATTTATCCTTACTTGTACAACTTAACTTAGAAATGTGATTCAATCCATTAACTTTATTTTCCCTTCAACTTCATTTTCCAAAAGTAATATGTGATACTTACATCATATACCAATTTCATTGTATGGTTCATGTGAATGACATGTGAGATTTTCGTAATACAAAAATTATGTTTATTCAGTGAAAAAAGTGAAAATCAATGTCTGATTTTATCCCTATCGTTCGCGTGAAGTATCAGAATACTATGGACGATTAAGTATCCGAACTCGGATACTCTTTATCAGTACTTCAATCTCAATTATCTCCCTAATGTGTGAGACATTTGAAAAGTCAAAATCTATTTCATTCTTTTGTTACCATAAGCCAAACAACAAGGTCAAGAAAAGTGTGAAAACTACAAGTGATTTTGGTTGGATTTACAAAGTTATTGGATCACTTTTTATTTGTGGTGTATTTTAAATCACAACCATCAAAATATAACATTTTAATGCGAGGTTTAGCATTTCACTGAATGATTAAGTTCTTACTCAGAACAAATCAATATTGTATTAAATTATAGTTTATGCATTATGTATAGGAACTGTGTGTCAACTCGTAAACACATAAACCAATCGAACCAATACTGCCCGTAGTGTTACTTAAATTAGTCGGAAATAACCAACTCGTTCAGAGATTCCCTTTAATATATATATGACGTCATGGGTGATTTAAAATGTATAATGAAACCAGACGCAGTCTCCGTGGAACAACCTTCGGAACATTGGCTGATTTGTGGTCTATACTTAAATATGCATTACAACGGTATAATAATGCCAACTCGTTCATTGTATACACCTAAACAATTCAAACCAATACTGCAAGTAGTGTTACATCAATATGCATTGCAATGGTATAATAAAGCAAAATCGTTCAGTGTATACACCTAAACAAATCAAACCAATACTGCACCTAATGTAACTTAAATATGCATTACAATTGTATCATAAAGTCAAATCGTTCATTGTTTACACCTAAACAAATCGAATCAATACTGCACGTATAATGTAACTTAAATATGCATTTCAACGGTATCATACAGTCAAATCGTTTGATTACAACCATGACAACGGTATAATAAAGCAAAATCGTTAATTGTATACACCTAAACAAAGCATACCAATACTGCACCTAATGTAACTTAAATATGAATTTCAACGGTATCATACAGTCAAATCGTTCATTGTTTACACCTAAACAAATCAAATCGATACTGTCATGACTTTGCGTAATGCTATACCTAAATAATGATGCATTACAACCACAACGGTATCATAAAATCAAATCGGTCATTGTATACACCTAAACAAATTACACCCACTCTAATCAGGGTTGTTGTTATTGATCGGTCACTTTACTATTGCGAAGGCAGCAGTAATCAATTTGACCATCGTCCTCGTGCAGCTGCGGGTAGTCACATCTCGACGGGTGAGAGCGAGTAGGGCGTTAAGTCATTATTTTTTGGAATTATTGAGTTATGCCTCGAATCTCGCATCAGGTTTAGCATCCCTTTTGTGAGGGAATTGTTCACGTAATATTTAATCAAAGCTTTGGAAATATTCATTACATAATATATGTAAGCGCGTTACAGTTGGTTTCTACGTGGCTTTCAAAATGTCATACATGATTAATTCAGAAGTACAACAAGTGAATTAAACGCCCTTCTCTTTCTCAGCCGATTTTGGAAATGATTAGTGAAAGTGGTTACAGTTGCTAGGGCAAGGATAATCTTTGTTTGTTTGTTTTTTCCGCCTAAAACAAATTACTTCTCACTTTTTTTGTTTTCTTCAAACTTGCATAATAGGTTTGTTTAATCGTTTTCTCACGGGTATTGCCATTTGACTCTTATCATGCTAGGCACGCTTGCGGGTTAGAGATCATAAAAGTCAGGCCATGGAAGATGGTTAAAGGCCAAAGGGAAATTAAAGGGAATTCCCACCGGTATATTCGACGCGTGGATCCATATTGCGCACTTTTACGCACGGTACGTAATCCCCATTGACTCAGTTATAAGTAGCGATCGCAAACTGTCCCACTACACGAAGGCCCGAATCGCGTTCGAAATATTTGTACTAGTCGAATCATGGTCGAATGGAATTCCATCAGAGATGTTTACGAGCGAAACTATTACGTAATACGCTTAACCGCACCGACTTCACAGTGCCGCTTTTTGTTCTTATCAGCGATTGCCTCAGGGCTCAGGTGATAGCTCGAGCAATTCGCTCGGTATATAGATACAAGCTGTGTGCTGCATGCATTTTCATAAGAAGCACCGCTCTTCGATCGATTCAACACATATCGTGAGTTTACCTCGGGAGATTACGGTGGATTACGAGTTGGAATTTGCTGACTACCCATTCTAACCCACGCATATATGCCTTTAAACACTGTCATTATTGCTTACTGTTACTGGTAAATGCAAAGCTCATGTCACTTCGAGTCGTATTATTTCCTTTTTGGGATTCACTGATAATGGGACACAAATATTTTTGAAACCGATATCAACTGTTTTGACTGATCAAAACGTCAACGGTTATATACAGCGCCGCAACATCATCTTCCTTTTCAAAAACAAGGACACGAATCAAACGATTACAACTTCTAAATCTAAACCATGCATATCTTGCTTCACAGATTAAGTTATTGATATAACCTATAATTTATACGATGTTTATTTGTTCGTTTTACCGGCTAACCTTATTTTGGAAATGAACGATGAACGCGCAGGGCCCAATTAACCGTTATGCCTGTGTTGTGATGTATCGGATTCGTATCGCATCGTATCCTGTCCGGATCGGATTGTTCGCAAGAGTTTCTATATCTTGTCGCGGGAAAGCCACAGGGACTTAGAAGTGACGTCGCGGTCACGTGTTCACGTATTAAAGCCAATATAGGGAAAATGTTTGGTACTGAAACGATCGCACCTGAACAGGCTTATTCGATCGAGCGAATGTGCTGAATCTTGTTAGGGAAAAGAGAGCAAAAGTTGGGTGGGGGGGGGGGGGGGGGGGGTGGGGAATACACCCCTCTTATCTATATTGACTATTTAATCATCCCGTTATACATATTAAACGTCGGAGAATAACAGGGTAAAAATTAGACGATGATGCGGAAATGCCTCCCCCTTTTTAGATTAAATTTTCAAACGTCTGCCTAGAAAAGTTCAAAAGAGATATTGGCCAAGTAATCCGGGATCTTTATCGAAGAAGAATTTATTTATTCCCCTTTGCAAAATTCACCTGCAACGAACATTTCAATCAAAGAAGGGCAATTTGGAAGAAGAGGAGGAAGTTGTCCTCTAATTTCATTTTGTTTATCACAAAATATAAAATCTGTGAGTGCAATAAAAGGACAAATATGACATAGCCTACTTGAATCGTTCATGAAAATTACACATTTTGCTATTATTATGGTAAACGCATCTAATATGCTTCACACCAACAGTAAATGAATATAGTAACCTTGTCCAATTCCTCGAAACCTACTTGGAACTCTAGCGGTTCTCTCATACCTTGATGTATTCATATTACCAAAAGAAACATGGGACAGGTTTCCGTTTTTCGAATTTCCCTTTCGTTAAAAAGAAATTTACAATTGAAGCGTTCAGATGTTGAACTATCCACTCGACCGTGTACAAAGTCAATGCAATAAGTTAGTGAATATCAATTTGCTTTTCTGCTCATTACTCGGCCATTTAACATCCATTTAACGCGAAATGTTCATACATTACCCAGTGGACATATCAGATCACAACACTACACATTATATTAACCATTCATCACTTTCTGCACTTGTCAAATCCGTTTAACCAGTACGGAAACCTAGTTGGCTGTGAACAGACTCTATGGGGATTCTAGTATATCGAAAGGATACATTCGAACCTGTTTAAGTGCCCATGGCCCTATCTATATCAGCCAACCTGCCTATGGTGGCTAATAAAACTGACCCCCAGCATACAAAAAACAAATGGAATCTGTCTATAGAGGTCACCTGTCTGCAATGTCCACGTTTCCCTTAGGGGGGATTTTGTTTTACACTTTTTACTATAGGTTTGTAACTTTACAAATGACACCAGTTTAGCTTCCCTAGCGAGCTGATATCGGGATTATCTCTTCAAGATTCAACGATAAAATAATCGATTTCGTTCTAGTTTAGTTTTCGCAGGTAGTTGTAGAACAGAGAAATGACCTGTCATACCTGATATGGCGTTTTCTGTTGTTATTAATTCCCATTAACCTTTCAAGTGCACATACTCTGTTTCTCTATTGACGCTACCAACCAATCATTCTTAATTGCGATTTCCTTGACTTTAGAAAAATTCACCTCGTAAATGAGGGGGCGAGGATTTTATTTTTTGTTCAGATTAGATTCTAAACAGATTGACATGTTCTATTATATGGAATAATCAGACTCATCTTTCGGCAGCTTTCCTCATCATGCTTATCGAGACGTGCAAGGTCAAATTCAGTCAGATTAACAGCTAGTCTTTTTGACCAGACCCGCTTATCGTTTATCATAGTGTAACATTGTGCAGCACTGTAATTGAGGTGATCTACAAATTATTATTGACATGTGCAACAAATGACGAAGGGTTAATAAAATGTGTGTTTCTGTAATCTGATATATATGTCCACTGAGTGATGTGTCAACATTCCTTAGACTGGAATTCTTAGTATTAGTTTGTGTTGGCTTTGACAATGTTACTTGATCCCTTTAATACAACTTCATATCCATTTTCTATCAGCCTTGACTTGAAATTACCATCAATACCAAACATTTTTGAGACTTCAATCATGTACCAATTACATTGTCAGATTCTTGAGAATGATATGTAAGAATTTCATAGAAAAATAATAAAGTTTACTTAGTGAAAACAGAGAAAATTAATGTCTGATTTTCTTCCGCTCGTTCGCATGAAGTATCCGAATTCGGATACTATGGACGATTGAATATCCGAATTCAGATACTCTTGACTACGGTCGGAAACCGTGTATAGACGCTCTCAAATTCAGTCTGAAATATATCCATGATTATGGAGACATTACACAAATGTTATTCTTCTGTTATCATAAGCCACACAACAAGGTACAAGAGACGTGGGAAAGGTCCAAGCGATTTATGTTTAAATTGTACAAAGTTAATGGAACACTAAACTAAACTTCCATAAATGGACTGGAATGAAACAGTAAACTCGATGGTTACTGTTCTGTTATTATACCGTCATTGCTTAGAATAACTAAGAAGTGAGTAATATTTGAGTGGCATAATTATTTATGAAAGCGTTCAATATTGTTTTTGTTTTTTGATGTTAGAGTTCATGCTATTGTGTTAATTTATAATTCACTATACATGTAGAGCTTCCATAGACGATAGTAATAAATGGCACGACAAGGTAAATGGTTTGTTAGGAGTGGACGATTTTTTAAATGCACAATTGTGTGAATAGGCCTATGTCTAACGGCATTGAAATCATCGATAGCTTTGCGTTCCATTCCACATTAAAGATACTTCACTCTAAATGATTAATGCTTGTTTAATCTCGATGTCTCAAATACCCTTGAAATGTGTCGACTAGATATCATTCAATATGTTATACGTACGTTATATACAATATAAATTATAGCGTTTATTCGGAAAATCTTTGTTTGGTATCCATGCTTATGTTCTTTAGCAGGATTAAATTGTGATATTAGGTTACAGCGCCGTGACGTCAAGAATATTATTGACTACTATGATGTATTCAGTTTTCTGTGTAATGTAACACTCATAACAGGAAATAATATACATGAATAAGCAAACGGGGTTGAACATAATACGTGATAATGATTAACAACACTTGAAAATGTCAACATTCTAACCCCATCAAACCTTCTACAAGTGCTTATGAATATGATTATTATCCATGCATACATGTTTAAGTAAAATAGATCGTCTTGAATTATGGATGGCCTCCCGAAGCCAATAGGAGTGTGCGCTAGAATACTTTCGAATCGAACCTAATCGACAAAAATAAAATTAGTCGCAAAAAAGTATTCCGACGTCCCCATAAACAATGCCAGTATAGACTAAGCCTATGATCTGAATCAAATCTTCTGTTTGAATAACGACGATATTATGTTTAAAATGTCAGTAAACTGGAAATGTGACTAATCATTAGTTCCATTACATCAACTTTTAAACAGAAATCCTTAACAATATATTAAAGTAAAATATGCTCAGTTCCACGACAAAAATCTAAAATGTGTTAAATCGGCCCGAATTCTTATTTCTTTAACAATCTTAACAAAAAGGACATAAAATACTGTTCTTTCAGGGTATAACTAAGCAGAGGGATATGCATTTATAACAAGGAGGGACAAACATAATCATGATAATATCCGGTTGCACATGACAACAGTCAATACGATACACAAACCATGGATGTGAAAGGGTTCCACTTGTTATCTAACCATGGGCTATAACAGACGTGCCGCTGATCAGTATTCGGGCGAATTTTTTGTGACAAAATGTAGGGCCCATGGTGCCATCGTAATATTATTATATTAAAAAAGCGACTTTAAGTGTACAGTAAAAAGAATCACATCAACATTCAAGTTATTTTACTAAAATAAACAATTAACTCCATTTTAAAAGAGGCCCTGGTTCAACAGCTAACTTTAAATGCATCCATATTGGGAACCCATGAGCTGGAAGAGAGTTCCATGAGCGTTTCTACTTTCTTTTTAATTAATGTTACTTTACTTTGCAAATTATGCAACAGATAAAGAAATCTAGAATCCCATATCACCGGCATAACATGGTTAGAAACATGTGACATCATTGACAGAATTCACTATTTCTCAAGACTTGTTCATCTCTCTAAATAACATTTTGTTTGTGAGCGTTGTAACTTTTATTTAGATCTATGAGAAGCCAATTGTACACGCCCACAGGAAATAGAGAGAATTACTCATCCAGTCACGTTGATGTGTATAGCGTGTAAGAAGCATTAAAGGTCTACTTGGTGACATTTTCCGAGGACAATTTGATGTCATAACTGTTCATTTCGGAGGTGAAATATCATAAGACTCGGCATACGTGTATTAAGCAAATTAGTCTGTGCCCCATTCTATACGATTGTTCCAATCTCAGAAAACAGTTTGTAAATTACAAGGTATATGTAACTAAGGCGGTTACGTGACGTGTTTGCTTCCATATTATTTCACTCTTACGAATTGACACAAATGTACCGTTTTACCACATCAGGGCAGTGTTCATGTTTTGATCTCTTTATAATTGAGATGGTTATCATGGGTTTCTGTATGATGTGTTTTTATCGGATATACAAAACAGTTATGCTGGCTTTAAGATTCTTCGTGCCGATGACCCGAAGTTTAATGAAGACGATATCAGACCTAACACGTGGTTGGATATGGCTAAGCAGTAGGCTAAACAGGCCAATTTTACTTGACACATGCAATCATTGGATGGTATTTCACCACGTTGCTTGTAAATTAATCCATGCACCCATCCTAGCTAGAAGATTTGAAAGCCTCTTTTAGAAAAAAAAGAAAACAGATACCTCCGAGTTTTCAACACCTTTTGAATGTCACTTTCATAGATTAAGGATTCAATCAAAGAACGCGTGAAGTTAGGTTTAGGATATATTAGTACAACTGCTGCTACTAACTACTACTACTACTACTACTACTACTACTACTACTACTACTACTATAGTACTACTACTACTACTACTACTACTACTACTACTACTACTACTACTACTACTACTACTACTACTACTACTAATACTAATACTACTACTACTACTACTACTACTACTACTACTACTACTACTACTACTACTACTACTACTACTACTACTACTACTACTACTACTACTACTACTACTACTACTACTACTACTACTACTACTACTACTTCTGCTACTATTGTAATTACCATGACATTTATAGATTAGTGTGATTATTATTGGATTGTAATGCATTTAAATACAATACATGTATTGCCTAATATCAACAAAATCATAAAAATCATCAACCAAACATATTTCAAGTAATTGTTTGTAGGAAACATGTTTAGCTTATCGCAGAAAAGGTATATCATTTTAACCAAGATAACTCACAATATGTTTTAAATAAACACAACCGAGACGCCCAACGCATTCCCCGTATTCACAAGAGTAGCTTACGCCGACCAATCGGCGGGCGATCGCTTGGAGGGTGCCGTACTGTCGTCAGGCGAACAAGATGAATCGAACGAGAATTGGCAACTATGATTTGCTCGTAACAAATTACTGATTAGACGGCGAAGTG
>JBAMJV010002809.1:0-63194 GCA_037951105.1 Echinarachnius parma | reverse complement strand
TGCGTGACTTCGGAATAGTATACCCTCGGTCGTCGCAAATTTGGTCTCAAAAGACTTCAATACAAAAAAAAACCCCATGAAGTCACGCGGCGATACCTGCGTGGCGTTGCGGAATTATCACGCGAAAGGTCGAGCCCCCCCCCCCCCCCCCCCCCAGGCCTGGTTGAATAAAAATTTCTTTTGACATCGAATACAAAAACATAACCATTTTAATTATTACAAAGACAGCACGAATAAATAAACCATGTGTTCACAAACGAAAATACAAAAAAGACAAGAAATAAAAAAAGGGGACAAATCATTGCCCCCCCCCCCCCCCCCCAGCTCACAAACACCCATGAAAGGTACCTAGCTAGAAACTGAAGGAAAAGCAGAAATACAACCGAAAATCACATAAAAACGAATATAAACACATGCTCACACATGGCTTGTTTTTTTTTTTTTTAAGTTGTCTCGAGGCCAATTTGTAGTGTTGTTTAATGGTCTCGGCCCCCCAAAACCAAATAGTCTCGGTCTCGCCTCGAGATTTGTTGACGGATCTCGGTCTCTGCTTCGTAAACATCTTCCACTGGTGTCGACGCCGAGGCCGGCCTCGAGTCCACCAACACTGATTATTATTATTATCATCAATCATCATCTTTGTAGCTTGAAGACAGCGACTGACGACAATTTGTGCAATATGCGACAATTTGTGGTGTGAGGTTTTACGTGATTTCACAAATTGTCGCCGGGTATGGGGACGGCGAGAGCAACACAAATTGTCGCAAACGACAATTGTGCAGGAGGCGACAATTTGTGGCGTGAAATTTTGCACAAATTGTCGCCTACGACAATCTTAACATTAACATCTTATTTATGAATACTCTTTCACGTGGAAGGTGAGGAAAGGCATATTTTTCATGTTAATGTTGTGTGTGGTTTCCCCAGTACTGTTATTAACCATGAACGTACTACCTATGTAAGTAGTATAGGTTCATGGTGAAACAATGTCAATATAGCACGCTGTGAAAGGGAGATTGAGTTATCTCAAACATGGTTATACTTATATAGAGACAACACAAGGAGGGGTTTTAATAAGTAAGGACACACCCCGTGGCTATGCGTAGCCACGGAGGTGGGGGCATGCTCCCCATATCAGTCATACCACGCTATATACACCGCTGTCCCGTAGAGGAGCAGAGGGGGGGGGGGGGGGCGTACCCCCGTATGAAAATGATAAAATCATTTCATATAGAGTGTGGCCGCGCCCCCAATCAGTGAGTTCACGCTTTGAAACTGCCTGATGTGAAGGGGTGGTGAGAATTACTATTAGGGGTAGCCGGGATCAACACGAGAAATATGACTTTCTCTTGTTTCCCCTATAGCGATCATAGGGGGAGGGGATTAATATAATGGGTGCACTAATAAGTAAAGCTTTACAATGTAAGTCCGTATTCTAAGTTGTATCGAGTAAAGGAGGGTGTGTTTTCATAACAAGGTAATGAGTAATGGGTTCCCGGAAGGATGGAACGTAGTTCCTTAGCATTGTGTGCACCCCGTGTGCACCCACGAGGTTGCCTGGCTGGAATGCTCCCCAGGGAGTGGAAAACGTGCACTTCGTGTGCTGGATTGATTGCAGAATGTATCTCATGACCGGGGTAATAATAAAGTTGTAAAGCGCTTAGAGATGATTATCAATCGTGATATAGGCGCTATATAAATCGAGAATGTTATTATTAGCAAGGGGATAATCTCGTGACACAGGGGTACATTATTATGTCCACCAAGCTAAGGACACCCCCCCCCCCCCCCCCCCCCACATACACTCTTGCGACGCCTCTGCATGTTCAGTCGTATTTGTACAGGCTCTCCCAGATTTCTTGCCGCTGGGGGTATTTTATAAGCGGTACATAAATTTTCTCGCCCTTCTCGCAACTGTAATCATATGCGCCACTAAATAAAATTGAGGCATCATACAACAGCCACACATATCATGTGTTATATGCTTCTAGGACAGCATGCATCCGACCTTAAAGGGACTTAGTAACATTGTCCAAATCCTCAAAATAAAATTCTAGCGGTTCCCTCATACCTCGTTGTATTCGTATTAACAATAAAATCATGAGACAGGTTTCGGTTTTTCAAATTTTCCTTTCGTTACAAAGATATGAACGATCGAAGTATTCAGATAAGAAAAACTCCGGGAGAGTTTTTCTTATCGTGTACAAAGTGAGTGCAGTGAGTTAGTGAATATCACCCGAACATCACTTTGCATTTTCGTCGCTCATTACTTGGCCATGCAATGTGCATTTGACTTGAATTTTCACACAATACCCTGTGGACATATGATATAACAACAATATACATTGCATCAACCATTCATCACTTTTTTCACATGTCAACAAAGTTACTAGATCCCTTTAAAGGGTACCACCACCCAAACATAATATTCTTAGAAAAGAAGAGTAACATTTTGAGTAGTCCATTCCACCAACAAATCAGGAAAATAGGTTTTCAGAAAATATATATAACTGGAAAAAAAGCATCACCATTATACTACAACATGTGTTCAGGGGTCTGTATACGAAGACTACCTTTTGTCTAGGGCCAACGCATCATCCGTGATTCTATTGTCTTCAAACGTATGCGTGAATATAATCGGCGCACTCGCAAATGTTTGGCGCGTACGGACCATGAAATAATAATGGTTCCGTCAGTGGTGGTAATTAATTGCATTGTTATGAATTACACAACACTTTGCCAAATGTTGGGCATATATTTGATATCACACAATAATGGTACCAAAAACATAATCATGCGTTGTTCTTTGCCTGGTGGACCCCTTTAATAATCTGTTCATCACCTTCAATGGCGTAAAGGAGGGGAGGAAAGCTAGGGGCTGGTGCAAAATGTATCTTGAGTATAATTGGGCAACATTCATGGTGCACAAAGACGGAAGGTGGATAATCGGACAAAAGTGTTCAGCTATAATACTAGTAAAACAAACAAATAAACTTGTCCCTACACCTATGCATGATCACCATTACACAACAAGGCAACAACATACCACCCAGCACAATATGCGCAGATCTCCTCCATAAATTCCGTCTATAGATAATAATATTTTTGTAATAATTATGATAATCATAATATTTACCAAAATAATGGCATACATGTATTTGTCATTTTTAATGTATCTATTCTCCTCAAACAGTTTGATATAGTCATGAACCCTAAAGAGCTTATTTTTTTTATATCAGTAAACTTAGAAGATAAACTAGAAGGCGACAAAGTCAGCATACCCACGCCTCCCATTAGCCCTGTTCTACCCCTTCGTCGGCCTCAACCCTGTTTTGCTTACCGCAGGCTAACCAGCGCGTTTTAGGCACGATTTGGTGAAAATGCCTAGGCCAGGGTGTAGGCCGCTTGCTTGCGGCGCGGCAGCCCCATGGCGAGGCAGTGTACAAAATTATTGACATGAGACTGCACACTGTTTTACTTTTGTATAATCAATCCATTTTCCCCTATTTCCTGATTCTAACCAGTCTAGATGTATTCAATATGTAAAAATGAACATCTGTTCATCTTCACATTAGTGTCGGTCAATAATAATTATTAAATAAATAAATGTATTTTTCGGAAACTTACCAATTTCTTGGCGCTTCAAAGTTCAGATCAGCGTGTTGCAATTCAATTCCGTTCCGTATTAATTAACCCGAATCGAAAGTACCGTACCAAACATATGGTACCGTGCGCGCGATCGCGATGCACACCTGGACTAAACTTGTTAGTTGCTGCTCGATTGGATTCAGCGAGATTACCGTACCGCGCTATAACGTGCAGATATTATTTAGGCACACACGTGCATTAAATACATACTCAAACTTCAAGGTCACAATAGAATTTGCAGGGGTCAAACCAATCATCACCAAAATCTAATCGATTTCTTCCATGTCACTATCCAAACATTCCCTGAAAATTTTGTGCAAATCCGTTCACCCGTTCTCTAGTTATCTTGTACACAAACAAACAAACAACAAAAAAAAAAAAAAAAAAAAACAGACAAACAAACAAACATAACGGAACCCTTACATAACCCCTGCCGATTTCATCGGCGTGGGTAAAAAACCACAAAACGAACAATTATATATTATGCATTCACCCACATTCATCTTCATCCTTGCACCATGTGCACGTTGCCTTTTTACCCACGGCCGATGAAATCGCAGGGGGGTTATGTAAAGGGTTCCGTATGTTTGTTTGTTTGTTTGTTTGTTTGTTTGTCTTTTTTTTTTTTTTTTTTTTTTTTTGTTTGTGTACAAGATAACTAGAGAACGGGTGAACGGATTTGCACCAAATTTTCAGGAATGTTTGGATAGTGACATGGAAGAATCGATTAGATTTTGGTGATGATTGGTTGACCCCTGCAAATTCTGTGGAACCTTGAAGTTTGTTATGTATTTTAATGCACGTGTGTGCCTAAATAATATCTGCACGTTATAGGCGCGGTACGGTAACCTCGCTGAATCCAATCGAGCAGCAACTAACAAGTTAGTCCAGGTGTGCATCGCGATCGCGCGCACGGGTACCATATGTTATGGTACGGTACTTTCGATTCCGGGTTAATTAATACGGAACGGAATTGAATTGCAACACGCTGATCTGAACTTTGAAGCGCCAAGAAATTGGTAAGTTTCCGAAAAATACATTTATTTATTTAATAATTATTATTGACCCGACACTAATGTGAAGATTGAACAGATGTTCATTTTTTCATATTGAATACATCTAGACTGGTTAGAATCAGGAAAATAGGGGAAATGAATGGATTGATTATACAAAAGTAAAACAGTGTGCAGTCCTCATTGTCAATAATTTTGTACACTGCCTCGCCATGGGCTGCCGCGCCGCAAGCAAGCGGCCTACACCCTGGCCTAGGCATTTTCACCAAATCGTGCCTAAAACGCGCTGGTTAGCCTGCTGTATGCGATACAGACGTACGTCTGTGCATCACATCTGCCCAATGACCAGAACAATGGTGATGATCCTCTCAAGTGGACAATTTACATGCAATTTAAACTGATACGCTTAAGATAAAACATACAGTTCATACACTCGTTCTGTTCAACGGTTGATCACTATGTTTTTAGGATGCATCGGTAAGCAAAAACAGGGTTGAGGCCGACGAAGGGGTAGAACAGGGGCTAATGGGAGGCGTGGGTATGCTGACTTTGTCGGCCTTCTAGTCTTCGTAATGTATTCGTGCGCATTATTACGAGCAGGCACGTACGCAGTTTCAATCATGGATATAGCTAGCTTATAATAGTGCTTGCACGTGACCAGGCGACGTGGTAGCAGGATGGGCCGATGCAGGATGGATGGGTAGACAGTATTATATAAGAAAAGAATCCACTATTCCTTGGGGCGATTTTAAAACCCGATATGATAAATATAAAGCGCCCCGAATATATTTAAAGTTACACTTATACGTTAACGTTTAAGTTTCCAATTGGAAATAAATGTCAATTTGTTTTCCAATGGGTTTTGAATTGGTATTGTTTCACTTTCCATAAAAAAATATACTCATTGGTTTTCAATTGGTAATGTCAATTGGTTTTTCGTCCTGGCCCGGTTTCATTTTCAACATGATATAATAATATAACGCAGCACCGGCTTTGAAAGTAGGGCCGCGAAAATACAATTATATTAAGTTCCTCAGGATATCACTCAGCTAGGTAACTATTATTACTAGTATAACTTATGATTATGATGTTCATAATGTATTATACAGATGATTTAATAATGTGCACACCCATTTTGAAGCGGAAACTATTGCCACATTACCCTAGCTGCCCCCCCCCCCCCCCCCCCCCATTCCGTTTGGGAAATATTAATATGAAAAACACATTCATGACGTTCAAGACATTTTCTTTGTCTATGCTATTACCCTCTGGGGAGCCGTGTCCCCTATATGCACCCTATCTGCATGGGGGTGACATTGGCCATGACGTTATTTGGGACAAGGCACTGAAAGCAGCAGTTTTAAAGGGGTAGTTCAGTTTTGGTATAGAGGGCGCTGCACAAAATAATTATTTTGTGAGATAATGAAAAACTGAGTGTAAAATTTGAAAGAGCATACAATTTGGATGGCAGAATATTAAACTTTATTTGATCAAAATCGGTTCAGAAACAATGAAATATCAATAGATATATCCGATCAGAATAAATCTGGGCCCCAGATTTATTCGATGATTTTTTCAAAAAATTTAAAAAATGCTTACACTTTTTCCAAATATTTAAAAAGAGGTTTAAAATAGTTGTTGATGATATCTCTATTTAATAATTTTTTCAACAAAACATCAATTGCATAATTTTGTATGAAAAATGGTTGAAAGAAAAAAAGTTTGAAACCAATGCTTTTTAAGAGAGCGCCCCTTGTGTTGTAATGGTTCTTTTAAAATGATAACAGGCTTTTTACTTAGTCGTTTGTAATTTTCTATACCTTTCGAGCGTGGTGGAGTTATAATTATTAGATTGTAATGTTATTGTGCAGATTTTGGTTACTAAAGCTCAGCCTTACCAAAACTGTAATACCCCTTTAAAGACTTTCGTGCGTAGGGAAGCTATACCGTGGGTCGCCATTTTGAACATGAACATGAACTAGGTTAATTTGTGCGCACTGCATAATACAGTGTGCATTACGCACGGTGCGCAAGGCGTTCGCAAGGTGGCACCGGTTGTATGATGTACGAATCCGAACTACTTTAAATGTTCAATCTTCAATACAGAAGTCTCATTTCGTTTGCTCGTGCATGAACGCAACATCAATATAATAATTTGATTAAGAATTCGAATATTAAATAATCCATGCATTGTTTTCTACTGATTAAACCATCCGTGAATATAATGTTGAAGACAAAAAACATACCCTGAGTGTGGACATCATTATATTTGTTGGCAATTTTGTTGGCTATGTCTATAGCAAGAGGAATACTACATTTTGCCAAAATGGGGACGAGGGGTTGAGATAAAAACAGATGGCGACACGATCGCGACAATGTTGGATAATTCATTTTATTCTAATTATATGATACATCCATGGTTATTCGTGGCCATGTTTGGACGAAGCAAACCCTTCAATGTGTGAATTGATATAGCATAATTATAATTGTATGGACATAAGTTATTATAATCGAAGATATGTTCGTTTTTGCATGACGAGTGATGGTATTATGAATACTCTGTCAACGGTAGGAGCTCGGAAGGTGGGTTAGGGTTGGTTAACCCTTCATCCGGCTTCCCAGCTCGCATGTTTAATCGCTCTCTCGCAACCCCCACCCTCCCCCCCCCCCCCCCCCCCCCCAGAAAAAAAGAGTTAGCCCCTTCATTGCCATATAATACTTCGCCTCGCACGCCTGTGCCCATCATCAATGTGTGTTTGGCATATGCACGCGTGCATGTTGGCCCCGTTGACAGCAAGAAAGTGGGTTTAATCGATGGGGAGGGGGTGAGGTACAGCCCCACACATTAGCAAACAGATCGTCCTATCTATCATGATGAGCATCATGGTGACATTGGATGGGGCAGACCTAGTTCCAGTGGCCAGGTGGCGTAGCCTGGTAGGAATGATTGGGGGCATGCATGTAAATTATTGGGGGCACACTCTTTATGTATTTCTTCTTTTTTTTGGTAAGGATTTCCACTTTTACTGTTATATCTTTGATTGATAATTTGTCAAATTATCGCGGGGCACATTTTTTGGTACGTGCCTCCATGCCCCCCCCCCCCCCCCCCTGTAGCTATTTACGCCAATGGTACATTAGCAGACAAATCGCCCCGTCTATCATGAACATCATTGCTTACATTGGATGAGGCAGACCCACTAATATATGTTTGGCAGAAGTAGATGTTAGTTATATAATCATCCTCATCATCACATCATCGACGTTTGATGGGATGGGAATTATGATGAGTTGGTGACATCTCCTCTAGGCCATCAGCTGAAGAAACTCCCCGTCTCATTACCATCAAATATCCCTGGCTACAGTTGCGTAGCGTAGTCTGACTGATGGAGGGGGGGGGTGGGGGGGGGGGGGGGGGGGGGGGCACGCAAAATACTGAGCATGCTTGGGGCAAACTGTCTTCACGCATTTCTTTATTTTAAAGTAAATTCAAAGATAGAGGAAACTGACTACACATATATATATAAAATAAAATGAAATGAAGAAAATTCGGCTTCGCCGGGAATCGGATTGTTCCCATGATGTTCTTCCTTGGTTGGGGGGGGGGGGGGGGGGGGGGCATGCTATGGGCATGGGCCCACACTCCCTCCCCGTGGCTACTCCACTTGAGACCCACTAATGTGTTTGACAGTAATGTACTCTTGTACATCACCACATGATCTTTGATCTGCAGGAATTTTCATTCCATCGTTTGAGTTAGGTGTTTTATCATCCAGACATATACAGATGTACATTAATATAACAAAATAAATCGTTTTGATGAAAGATAGCTATACCGCGTGAGCTGAAAAAATTCCGACACTAACATAGCACTGACTACTATTCTTTACTAGACTGTGAGCAGAAACAATTATATACGTTTACTTCGTTCTTGTTGTTACCGTTTCGAAACCATTGTGCCCCCCCCCCCCCCCCCGTCGCATATCTACAACATCCAGCTCCGCATCCTTTACACCCTCGTTCCACATCCATTGCTCCCCTCCCCCGTCCCACATCCATTGCTCCCCTCCGCCGTCCCACATCCGGTACACCCCTCTCCCGTCCCACATCCATTGCTCCCCTCCCCCGTCCCACATCCGGTACACCCCTCTCCCGTCCCACATCCATTGCTCCCCTCCCCCGTCCCACATCCATTGCTCCCCTACCCCGTCCCACATCCATTGCACCCCTCCCCGTCCCACATCCATTGCTCCCTCCCCTCCCCCGTCCCAGATCCATTGCTCCACCCCTCCCCCGTCCCACATCCATTGCTCCCCTCCCCCGTCCAACATCCAGTACACCCCTCCCCCGTCCCACATCCATTGCTCCCCTCCCCCGTCCCACATCCAGTGCACCCCTCCCCCGTCCCACATCCATTGCTCCCCTCCCCCGTCCCACATCCATTGCTCCCCTCCCCCGTCCCACATCCAGTGCACCCCTCCCCCGTCCAACATCCATTGCTCCCCTCCCCCGTCCCACATACATTGCTCCCCTCCCCCGTCCCATATCCAGTGCACCCCTCCCCGTTCCACATCCATTATGCCCCCATTCCATATCCATGTTACCCTCGTTCCACATCCATTACTCTCTTCGCCTGTCGCCAGTTCCAAAACTATTACCCACCCGTTCCTCAGTCTATGACGTTATATACACCCCAAAATGCATATTGAATTATGCCTAAATATGCCTAAATATGCCTATCGATGTTTCCCCCTGTGTATACACCCCCCCCCCCCCCCCCCTCCATCTCTGCTGTGGAGATAAATTCGGGATGTACTTGTATCTCATCATGCGCAATATATATGACGTACATGCATGCATGGTTCATCTCTTGGCCTAAGAGGGATCAGACTATAATCATGAAGTATATCTGAACGTTGGCATTGGATTAAACTTGTACTACGCATCCAAAGGCGTGGGAGGCGGGGGCTGGGGGCTGCAACCCCCCCCCCCCCCCCCCCCCCTCTGGAGTTTGGAAAACGGCCATATTCGGGCAAATCAATTTCATATTCGAGGGGAAAATAAAGTCATATTCGGGCAAACTCGTGTCATGTTCGGACAAAGACATCTTTCATTCGGGCAAATTCACGACATTTTAGAGCGAAACAACGTCTTTTCGTGAAAAAATACACGTCCCATATTTGTGAAAATCATTATTTTTGGACCTAATCATCAAAAAAGATAATTTTCGAGCATCAAAAGGGCAAACAACTATTTTCTTCTTTTTGTTTTGCTTGCCGGTGAAATATGGGAAGAATAATTATTCGGGCAAAAGTCCTCAGCCCCCCCCCCCCTCCCCCCCACCTCCCCCCCCCCCCTGTGAAAGATGTGCTCCTAGTCTCCTACGCCCATGTACGTACCTGTATGTCATTGACAAAATACACACAACTACAAAGCCTTTTCAAAACCAGATAATGCGTGATTTATTCATGATCATGTATATTGTATACGGTATGTGGGATTACAGTGGAACGTGCATCACCATAATACACGATGTGATGGTTAAAACCCATATAGATGTGGCTTTATACAGCTCTATGGCTATAACACGGCTTGGTACGAACAGTCACGTCACGTTCTCGTTCACGTCACGTTAACGGTTCTGTATCTTTTGTGAAACAGGTCACCCAAATCTACGAAGTGTAGGGTAAAGTGACCCAACAATTTGTCGTTTTCCATGCCGGTAAAACTCGAAGTGTCGCGTTAACCAAATCGTGACGTGAGCGTTTAATCAAGATTTTTTAAATTGCAAACGCTTGTTACTATCTTTTCAATCATTATGTTTATAATATGTACGTGCATAATTCAGAGTAATCTGAGACGATAATATGCAGTTCTGTCATTTAGATAATGTACAACCATACCACTTGCATTATTTGTCTTGTTATTGGAGTATTTCTAAAGACGTGTCGTGCGTGGATTTTGGCAAATGTTGATTTCCAGCTGAATTGCTACACACAGCGGACAATTCAGTTCGCATACGCCTGAAGTTCCCGTGCTCGACGTCTGCGCGTACTGGCCCATGCCTGTGAAAGTGAGTGAGTGAGTGAGTGATCGTGAGTGAGTGACTGCAGTGAGTGAGTGACTGCAGTGATCAATGAGTTTAAAAGTAATAAAACAATGATTTGATTAATAGTGTTTATTTATGGTTATTGAATCGTCAATCATTATAATGAAACAATCACACCAACCAATCAATATTAAATAAATCAATTAATGTATTTGACATTCGAACTAGCTACTTGTAGCCGGCAGTGGCGTACCCAGGATTTGTTCAAGGGGTGGGTGTAGGGGAGGGGGGGGGGGGATATTTCGTCAGACAAATTGAAGTAAGCGGGGGGAGTGTGGGTAGGGGGTGTCCGTAGAAAATGACCGCAGCCGAGGACGAGACCAAGACCGGTCACAAATTTCGAGGCCGAGACCAAGACATTTCTTGAATTATGTAAGGGGGTGGGGATGGGGGTAGGGGGTGTCCATCCCCCTGCCCCCAGGCCTGTGTACGCCTATAATTGGTATAAACAGTATAGGTAGGATGGGTTCGTTCACGATTAAATTTACCGAGAATTAGTCTCTTCTCAACGACAATTTACATTAATTTGTTTTACGCAAGCGCCAATTTACGTGAGCTTTCATGAATTGCATATAGTATATCTACAAACTGTTGGGTCACGTAACCCAACACTTCGTAGATTTGGGTGACCTGTTTCACAAAAGGTACAGAACCTTCACGTGACGTGAACGTGAACGTGACGTGACTGTTCGTACCAAGCCCTATAACACAGTGGAATTTCGTTCGGTAACCATCTATCAACCGTACTACACCACTAATGTTAATATTTAGACTATAATAATGTGGAGCGCAGTGAAATTTGAATCTCCTCAATACACGGTTATGAATGTATGTGAACACATGACATTGATTGGTATTGATATACCCGATTATGTTAATATGTAGGCTATTATACTGCATGTAGCAATGCGAGTTGTATCATTGCATAACACGCGAGCAGAATGTGCATATATGTTGTGGTATGTGAAACACAGTTGATTGTGCATCGTACAATATAATTATAATAGGCCTATATAATTTCATATGCTCCTTGTTGTTCATCTAATGTAGATGTAAACATACTGCATCGCCCACATGAACGGGACTCCCTAAACAACTTATCCTTTGATTCGGGCTGTTGGAAGTGGTGCACAGAACTTAAAGGGATCTGGTAACCTTGTTGAAATGTGCAAAAAGTGATGAATGTTCACTGAGTAATGTATTGAGGGTTATATGGCCAAGTTATGAGCGAAAATGCACATTGATATTCACTAACGCTGACTTTATACACGGTTACGACTATGCAATGGCTAGTTTAATAACATCTCAACACTTAAATCGTAAATATCTTATTAACGAAAGGGAAATTCGAAAAACCGAAACCTGTCCCATACTCCCATGCTTCTATTGTGAATACGAAATCAACAATGTATGAGAGAACCACTAGTTAGAGTTCCAAGTAAGTTCTGAGGATTTGGACAATCTATATGTTAAACCCCTTTAACTTAATGTGCGTACCGACACAGTGCACCTTCACGTCCGCCACATGCTCGTGCAGGCACCCTTTTCACGTACAGAATTGGTACATCATCGTACCCCCATATTGTAAACCCTTTACATTGGGGCATTCATGGGACGTATGTTGTAGGGCATAGTATGTGCCTATAAAATATGCATGGTATTACGTAGTGGGTTGACTGACCACGGACACATTATTTTACACAGTAAAGCCGTGCTGTGTACATAATTTATGACGAGCGCATAAAATATGTACTCCTGACATAATATACCTTAATTTCATCATGTATACTGTACGTTCTCTTCGTAATTACATTGTACAGTACAGGGGATGCATTTTAATTTTATAGAATAAGCATTTCGAGAAAAAAATGTGTTTCGTGTTAATCTTTTTATTTGGTAAAGTGATTTAAAGTGTCGTGGTATACTAGTTTGGGCCTTCGTCTTTCAATATGTGGGTCGTGGGTCCGATTCACAACGGCGCGACACGTGTGTCCTTCAGCAAGACATTTTATCCTCTTCCTCTTTTGCCGCTCCCAACCCAGGTGTAGTGAATGGATATACCCGGCAGAAATGTATTCATTGAAATGCTTAAAGGGTACCACCACCCAAAAATAATATTCTTATTAAAGAAAGGTAATATCTTTAGTATTCCATTCCATCAACAAGTTCACAAAAATACGTTTCCAGAAGAAAAAAAAATGTAATTGGAAAACGCCTCACCATTCTAAGGCATGCGTTCATGCGGTCTGAATTGCGAAGACTAATGTGTGCAGAGCGAACGAATCGCCCGGAATTCTATTGTCTCCAGACGTACGCGTGAATAACATTGACGCACTCGCAAATGTTTGGCCCGTTCGGAAACGGGAAATAGTAGTGGTTCCGTAAGTGGTGGAAATTAATTGCTTTGTTTATGAATTACCCAACCTTTTGCAAAATGTTGGGTATCGATCTATTTGATATCACAAAACGGTACCAAAACATATAATAATGTGTTGTTCTTTGCCTGGTGGTCCCCGTTAATGCATACGATCTTATCAAGGCAGCTCGGCTACAACCAGGGATGATCATAATATATCGTATTCTTAGTATAATGCCTCTTAGCTGAATCGATGGCGCAACATAAATGCTGGGTAGTATTATTCATAACCCTGAAACACATTTTAGAACGTTATAAAGTCAGACCTGAACAAATGTACAGACAGTATACAATGAACACTTATCTGTGTTTATGCAGTGGGTATACGGTTCTCATCACATAAGCGGCTTTCAGTCACAGTGGTGTGGGTCGATGATGTTGATTAATCTAGTTTGGTGAGCTGTAGACGGCCCGCGAGGCTCATCGGCAATGATGCGGTGACGTCCTTGCGGGTATTAAGAGCTCTATCCGTTATTATGGGCACTCAGCATGTACGCACGCAGGACTCTACCGTAGGCTACGCATTTTGAACCCCTTTTGAACCGTCTTGTCCATAAAGAAGATTAGTGTTCTTGCAAGTCTTATTTTTTAGAGGGCAACACTTAAATAAATATAGTTATGTTTTGTCATAGAAGACCATGAAAATGCAAATCTTAATAATTAATTGAAAAGGCTGTTTTCATTCAAATTAAAGCCGATAAGACAAGAGGGCGCTATTCATACACATGGAACAGAGCCGTATAGATTCAATCCATATTGTTCAACAATGTTATTTGTTTCTATCGCACATAATTATTTAATAGATCATCAGAATCAATAAATTTGAAATCAAAATCAAAATGTGATACTCAAAAAATGGCTTGTCCCCAATAATCAAAAGCCTGCACTTGCAATTATTCAACCAGTTCACAAGTTTCTCCACTAGTCGAATGATTGTACCTGGTTTAACCATCTCAGTTCACTGAGTGAGTTCAGTAAGTCGTCATCCTTCATTTTATTTTTTATTTAATTTGTGAAGATTATGCAACAATACCAACAAGACACATACAAAGTATTAAAACTCAGTGGCTTACTAAGATTTATCGAATATTGTGGCGAAAAAATAGAAGTTATTCGATAAATATGTCTTTATGTTATTCTGTTTTCAGCGGCTGCAACAGCGGCACCAACAGCGGCACCATCAGCGGGGGCGGCGGCGGCGTCGTCATCGGCGTCCAGTGGTACGAGTTCGACGAGCCCGATGGCTCAACCAGAGCCAGAACCGACGAGCAAGCCCGCGGCCACGGATGATGACAACGATATGGATGGCGATATGGGCAAAGATGGCCGACACGGAGATATGGATGAAGACGACATGGATGGTGAGAAAGATAGAGATTCAAAGAGAGAAAGAGAGACCTAGAAACAGAGATAGACATAAAATAGAGAGGCATAGAGAGAGACGGAAGAGATACATGAAAAGAGAAAAAGATAGAGACACAGATTGAAATACATTGGTAGATATAGATATAAATAGGTTATAGGTAGATAGATATATAGATAGATGGATAGGTAGATAGATAAATAGATATATATATATATATAGAGATAGATAGACAAAAAATAGATAAACAAAAAACAGATAGACAAAAAGAAAGGTAGATAGATACATAGATAGACAAAAAATACATAAACACAAAAATAGACAAAAAAAATAGATACCAAAAAAGATAGATAGACAAAAAGAAAGATATATATATAGACAGATAGATAGACAGATAGATAGATAGATAGATAGATAGATAGATAGATAGATAGATAGATAGATAGATAGATAGATAGATAGATAGATAGATAGATATATATATAGATAGATAGATAGATAGATAGATATTGTGTAAAAAATAATAAGTAGTAGTAGTGGTAGTAGTAGTAATAGGTAGTAATAGTGATATTATGATTATAATTATCATCAAATATATAAGTAGTAGTAGTAGTAGTATGTATAGTATTATTATTGATATAATTACTATTTGTGTTATTATGCTATATATATGATTATTGTAATTATTATAATAATTAATATTACTACTATTGCTAGTATTATCCTCATCATCATCATCATCATCATCGATCATCATCGATCATCATCATCGATCATCATCATAATTTTTGTATAATCACCATAGTAATCATTGTCTTCTTGTACATTTGTTTCTAGGACTGCGTGACGGTGAAATAGCTCTAGCAGTGCTTGGTACAATACTCGTTGTACTAACGATAGGCTTCTTCGTTGGACTCGCCTGGTGGAAGGTCAAGGGGTGAGACTAAGATTTCTATATATCATTAACCCGTTCCCTACAAGATATTGAAATTCCCATATAAGTTATACACGACTCACAAGTTTCAGAAAACAACATGTTATGTGTGATCAGAATAAGCGCGTTGGTTGGTTGGTTGGTTGGTTGGTTGGTTGGTTGGTTGGTTGGTTGGTTGGTTGGTTGGTTGGTTGGTTGGTGTTGGTTGGTTGTTTGGTTGGTTGGCTGGTTGGCTGGTTGGTTGGTTGGTGTTGGTTGGTGTTGGTTGGCTGGTTGGCTGGTTGGCTGGTTGGTTGGTTGGTTGGTTGGCTGGCTGGCTGGCTGGCTGGCTGGCTGGTTGGTTGGCTGGTTGGTTGGCTGGTTGGTTGGTTGGTTGGTTGGTTGGTGGGTTGGTGGGTTGGTGGGTTGGTGGGTGGGCGGGCGGGCGGGCGGGCGGGCTGGCTGGCTGGCTGGCTGGCTGGCTGGCTGGTCGGTCGGTCGGTCGGTCTGCTTGCTTGCTTGCTTGGATTACCCTCATTATGACCCATGCAGGAAGTAGATAAGTGAGATACTTTTATCTCTACATTGGCAGAAAACAGGATAAGGAAATATAACGGGAGTTCTTTAACTCGTTAAGTCCCGGATGTGCAAATTGCCCCATACTTTGCACACTCGTCTAAAAGGCTGAAATACATTGACTAATTATTTAAACCCATCAAGGACCAGAGCTATTTTAAGGCAAAATTTATCATTATTTTCCTCTACAAATAGGCAACTCCTAATTTGTTTTCTACATTTTAAAATATTCAGTAATCACAATTTAAGACAAATATGAAGTGACTTTGCCGCAAAGTTGCCAATTTGAACGCCAAAATCGATTTCTTGATATCAAGAAATAGGAATAACTGTTAAAAACGGCTTGCCATAGATTCGTACCAATGCGTACTGCATTCGTGGGTCTAGTCGTGTCCTGTGTGACCAGGCCTTTAATTAGGTCGAATCCAATCAGATTTGATTGAAATCGTGGGAACATCATGGACCTAAAGTCCAAATAATATCCCTTTTTGAACCATGCTAAATTATTAACCCTAGATTAGTTATTTGTATGCGCGGAATTTATATATTGTAACTCGTCGTTTTCTTAATAATTATATAGACTATCACTTTTGTTCAATGATTTTCTGCCGGTTATCTGTTAGATATTCATATTCTTAATTACACACTGTATTATATATTCTTTACTCACTACCATTTGTTTGTATAGTTTAGATTCCAGGCGAACCCCATATTCATTTGCTTATTTTAATTTATTCAAGGTATTCACTGGTCATTTTCCTCTATGGTTGAATTTATATTTATAATTCATATTTGAGTTATAATTTGTTAGGGGGTAAGTCGTATTCATATGTTTCACTTATATTGTAATTTGCTATATTAACAGCAATTTACCTCGTGTAACTTTTGTTTTGTTCTTGTTGTTTCTATGCAGGACAACGTACGTGACGGTCAGCTCAGATACCACCTATCTGAAATAAAAACTGGACAGCGGGTATCAACGAGACTTTACAGGAAAACAAATATTTACAATTGACGAACATTTCCTAAACAGAAAGCAATAAAAACTAGAGGTTAGCATCATTTCCAGCCGCAAAAACCGGACTTATAGAGAGTAGATAAACATGAGTTTTTTTTTTTTTTTATGAACGAATAAAAGTGTTGGAATGTGTTTTTACGAACAAAATTAAACTTTGGTCGACAATGATTTCTTTTTAAAATTTCTGTCTTGTTTGTTGGTGAATTATTAAAATTTAATGACGTTCTAGAACAGGTGTTACCCAAATCCTTCACCCCCCCCCCCAATTAACCTTTAATAGATGTCTATCCTGATGGACTCCCACCCCCCCCCCCCCCCAAAAAAAAAAAAAAAAAAAAATGTTAAATAAATAAAAACAAAAACAATTAAATAAATAAATAAATAAATAAATTAAATTAAATAAATAAATAACAACACATCCTTATATGTTCATGTTTATTTGTTACCCTCCCTAAAAACAATAGCAAGCATATAGCATATGACGTCGGGTATATGGTGCGACTGATAATAAAGTAGTTTTTCGAAATTAGCTTTGAATTCGTGGACCTTAATTATTCATATACAAACAAATTTGTGTCTAGCGTGTACTTATCGGTCTGGTAGTATATTATGAATACGAATCATAATAATTATGTCGCATTTCTTTTTCTCGTAATGAAATCGTTTGACATATTATTATTCTCATGCAGTCGTCAGTTGTGTATCATCATCTCCGGCAATAATGTATATAATAACTATATTATTCGTCTCGACATCTCATACACGAACTTCAGTAAATTTACTAACCTTTGCAACATGAACTAGTATCTTTACAGTCAGCTTAGCTAATCAAAAGTTTATTACCTCATCAAACTCCCACTGATATCCACTGTTGAAGGCAACTGGGCATACCTTATTATAATATACAACCAAGGGGAAATGAGCCGGGAAATCGTATTATGGATGATGATATTTTTTTTATTTTTTTAAATCTTGATTTGCGATTCTTAAAAACGCAACATATTCGATGTTTCGATGGAGAGTTTTAATAGTTCGTGAAGCGAATCGATTTGTGTTCGTATTTGGTCGCTCATTTGCATTACATTCATTTGGTGAGCCCCGAATTATCATGCTACCCAATAGTTATTATTGTAAGCATCTCTTTTATAGTTGCCAACTCGACTAAAACACATTTTCAAATAAAAAGTGCAATGCTTTCTTTCTCCAGTTTTGAAAATCCACTTTTATTCCAACTCGTTAATACTCTGTAATGCAAGAATGTGGTATAGAATATTCGTGTTTTGAGAAAGTACAAAGTATGACAATATTGTGTACGTTTTGTATTTTGTTTCTTTCGTAACCCAAAAGGGCAAAGTTCACTATTATTTTCGTGTATAGCGGATACAAGCTTGTTCGTGTTTACACAAATGCCAGGTTGTATATGATTTTTGTGTGTACGAAAAGAGCAATGTTTGTTTTGCATTGTTTTTGTTTTGAACAAATACAAAAAGCACTATAATATAGACTTATACGTATAGATGAAGATGGCATTATAGTTTACTTGCTTCCAGATAAAATATTGTATTGACACTTTAGCAGACGGTGCCTCTTTATCGTCGGTGTGTACATTGTGGGGTGCGTTTTTCTTCAGTTGTTGTCCAGCCAAGAGACAGCGTTTTGGAAAGTGTTTCTGGCTATTTTCACTTTGAAAAGATTAGGCTGAAATACGTTTAAATTGGCTAGAAAACAGTAGATAAACACA
This sequence comes from Echinarachnius parma, assembly GCA_037951105.1. NCBI lineage: Eukaryota > Metazoa > Echinodermata > Echinoidea > Clypeasteroida > Echinarachniidae > Echinarachnius > Echinarachnius parma. The sequence goes on along the minus strand of JBAMJV010002809.1, from coordinate 44,397 downwards.
CCCTTTACAGATATTAAAACACCCTGATATAAAGGCATGCCGGTTATAAGTTCAGAAACGATTCCTATTATTGCTATATACACTGGTTCGTGAAACGACGGTCTTAGAAATATTCATTGAAACAAACAACATTATATTTCTAGCGCATGGACTTTCACGTTTTATATATATATAATTAATAATAATTTTGGAACCAATTTAATTTCGTTAATCGATATAATTCAATTATAAACTAAAATGATAATTGCTTAAATCAAATTTCAAAATTGTATTCCGTCCTTAATCGATATAAGACTTGGACAACACACAATACAACTGTTCATCTGCCACTGTGCCTCCTTAATTATGCATGCTCCTCAATGATAGCAATGGCTGAAATATTCCCCCAGGGAGTGGATAGTGTGCACTCTTTGTTCTGGATTGATTTTGAAATTCATCATCAGGGGGGTGTTTCACAAAGATCCTAAGTTGAACTTAACTCTAAGTTGGACTTAGTAACTATGGAAAGCCATTAGTTTCTATGAAACAATTTTGTAAAATTTATTTTAAAAGGCATAAACTGTTGATTCAAATCATTGATATTTTCTGTTATCAAGGAAATTTCATGTTTTTGATGTAAAATTTATGAAAAGTCTAAAATACTTGCATTTTTGCTTTTGAATGTATTTTATTCCAAGGCTACAAATGGCTGTCCATACTTCTTAAGTCCAACTTAGAGTTAAGTTCAACTTAGGATCTTTGTGAACTTTTATTATGAGGTCGGATATATTATGATGTGCTGGTAAAAGTCGCATGGAATCATCAAAATTGTTGTATTCGACAGCACAAATTTATGTAGGACTAAACGTATATTATACAATAAATTGTTGTGGAAATATGCAGGGAAAAAAAAAAACGTGTTATGGGCATTTACTTATATGAAGCGATACGGACTAAACACACACATTCTGCGCTGAAATCAGCAGTTTGTTTTGATTACCGGTGTTGTCCATGGTTGTAATTATTGCGTCGTAAGGGAACATAAGTATCCATTTTAAAAATAAACATGAAAAATAGTTCCGAAATTGTTATATGTATTTGACAAATTGTTCGCAATGCACAATATTATATTGATGTGTTTGGAATTTCCGTGAAAACATCCTATTCCCTTTTGATATGTTTGATCTGTAGTATAAAGCTTCCCGTACTTATATATCGCCAATTTGAATGCGGAATAATGTAGATTAATTTGTACCTGTTCGTGTTATGTGTAAGCATTTTATATTTTGACAAATAACACAATTGTAGTGAAACATATTATAATGATATATGCATTCGTGTGTGATGAATTTGACTTTTAATCTATACCATTATAATGCTTACTGTATACAAAGTGATTTGTATTTTGTATATTAGGTATAAACTTGTAGACTATACTTACAATTCGTTTTCAGGAGTAAATAATCATGTATGCATACATCTCTGTATAACTAAAACATATGAGATAAATATACTTGTCAGGTCCTTTAATTAAACGTATTTGCCAATTATTGTCAATGTATTTTGCCTATTCTATCGACATTTTATCATACAACTTGACTTGTGTGTACGTCAAGTGACAGTCACTGTAAATATTCACTTTATTGATAGATACATTCTATTGGAGAGGAGATCTTTAAAATCTGTAAAAATATCTTTGCCACGAAGTTTAGGTTTTGGTGTGTTACAAAACACAATTTTCCCCGGTTTAAATTGTTTTTATTTGCACATGTTATCACCAAAAGGTGCTAATATTAATAGTTATCAACACACAACTTAAAGAGGCTGATGGAGTGGTTATATAAGGATTTTTTTCTTAAGCATCTTAACAGTAAAACGCTTTGGGTATAATTATGCAGTGTAAATATCTTAGCACAAGCATTGAAACGGGTTTGTGGCAAGTATCGCCTTCATACGAGCTTCGAGCTAGCTGGTTATGAGACCACCGGCCTAGCAATCCGGAGGTCTCGGGTTCGATTCCCGGGGAAGCCAAATTTCCTTTTCTTATTTTCATTTAATATGGTGTAAATATTGTTAGATTCATTTCTGTACTTAGAACTAGGTTCAAACTAAGCCCGCAACCATGGGTTCGCTGATATTTATCGAATGATTAATTTAATTGCAATTATGTTATTTTAATCAATCAATTATCGGTAAAAAAAAGTGCAAAAGTTAAGTTTGTGTGGTTTCATGTTTATCATTACACTTAGATTTGTCCGTGAATTAAGTTTTTTTAATCATGGCAATTGATATTGGACGTATAGCGTGCATCGAGACACTGATTGTGAACTCGACAGAAATATGGGAATGTGTTTAACATTCAAACATCTCCGTTTATACTTCTGTATTATTTGAAGTAGATTTTTAAGTTATAATGTAAAGTGTCTTTCACAGTTAAATATTAAATTACTTTAGTTAATCAAATTTTGTTCTGTTTATAATCTTTAAAATAGTTTATGTCAGTGCCCAGATAACTGCCTCCGAGACACCATTGTTATCAAGTTTATACCAAATGACGATGATTGTTGACGATGTTGATAGTTACCGCAACTCGCCTCCGAGATTTACCAAATATAATGTTCATCCAAACGATGGTGATGAACGGTGACGATTGTGATAATTCGAGAACACCTATATACCTCCTGGTTAACAACAACCTGGCAAATACAGTAGCCCCCTTGATAGAGTATATAGAACAACTAACATGCGGGCAACAGGACAACTATACCATCCGGACAAGTCCCCCCCCCCCCCCCCCCCCCCAGAACAGTTAATTATATCCAGAAGATTGGTTGTCATATATAATAGGGGGTATATATATTCCTTGGATTCTGTTGACTTGTCCGTGTGGTTTAAATAAACTTGTTCAAGGATGTTTATATTAGTTGTCCGGAAATATATAATCGAGTGGGGGTTTGTCCCTGGAAAGATGTCCGGGGTTGGTTGCCCGGGATTGGATGAATATGATTACTAACAACGGAAACGAAACGGGGAACTTCATATTGCCCAATTTGAGCACTGACATTATAAAATGTTTAATTTACATTGAGTTATATTGCCTGTAATACGTCGCTTTTACTAAATATAATAATATTATTGGCAGTACTATATAGTTATGTCGTTCATATTATTATTACTGCGAATAAAGATTATTACTAGAAAGTTAGAACTTAAAGTTAAACTTAAAACAAAAAGATCACTTTTCGCTTTATTGTGCATTTCGTAATCATCTTTAATAGTTATATACATTTTACTGCATGTGAGAATCCATCCAAAAACTATATTTCATTAACAAGACACAACGCATGAAGCCTGAAAGGGATCTAGTTGACATTTGCAAAGAGTGATGAATGGTTGATATTAAATGTAGGCCTACCTTGTTGTGATCTGATATTTTCAATGAGTAATGTGTGGAAATTTCACGTTGAATGGATGATATATGGCCTTGTAGTATTGAGCGAAAATGCAAAGTGATATTGCACTGACTTTGTACACGATTATGACACGGATAGATAAAATCCGAACACTTCAATCGTAAAAATATCTTTTTAACGAAAGGGAAATTCGAGAAAAAAAACCTGTCCCATGCTTCTATTGTTCATACGAATAAAACAAGGTATGAAAGAGCTGCTAGAGTACTAACTATGTTTTGGGGATTTGGACAAAAACTACTAGATCACTTCAACATCGGTATAACGATTCATCCTCATTTATGTAAATGGCAAATTTATCTTTAATGTTATTCTTCCATCTCGATGAGATCATTAATAAACAAACATCATCCTGGGGGTGTTTCACAAAACACTAACCTCGATTGTAGCATTTTCTTGTTTCTTGATCATTAAAAATCGATCCTAAAATCGATTTTATGTTTAGTGAAACACCCCCCGGATCATCAGTAAAAGTAAAGTAAAGATATAATTATAGTGAAAAGGGAAAATCCATTTCGTTGACAAAATGAGAGGTTATGGGTGATCATTTGCATAATGCGGGAACTGCATTTATCAACATAATGTGCAATCTTGAAATGCAGATAATATACTTTCCCTTGATTTTTTTTCATTTGTTGCAGGATCGATGGCAAACATGGCAAAGCCATTCCGCAATCATCATCAAAATAATTACGCAGTCATTGAAACGGATTTATAAAAAAAAATGGCGACAACCTCATAATATAGTTTCTGGTAATGTGATGTCATTATTTCTCCTCAAAATCAAAAGTCTAATCCGTATCGTCCAAAGCCATTCCGCAATAACCAATGATGATGGATAAAGATTCATGGCGTTGCATTTTGAACTCTATCTCGGATGCTTCCGCTGAGTATATAGTAGTCAGTGGCGTAATGAGCAAAAACTTTTGGGGGGGCAGAACCAAATCCGTATCACCACCGGATATTGCGAGGGAGCGAAGCGACCAAGCCCGAAGCAGGGGCGGATCTAGCTTTTTTTTGCTAAGGGGGGGGGGGGGGGGGGGGGGGGGTTGACCCAATGACGATGCGGAGCATCGTCCACGAGGCGCGAAGCGGCGATTTTTTTTGCTATTTTGAACCCCCGTAAGTGATGTCTTTTTGCTAAGGGGGGTTTGAACCAATGACGATGCAGAGCATCGTCCACGAGCCGCGAAGCGGCGATTTTTTTGTTGCTATTTTGACCCCCCGTAAGTGATGTTTTCCACATCACAAATTTAACTTGGCAGCCCAAGGGGAAGGGTTTAAACCCCCTAACCCCCCCCCCCCCCCCCCCCCCGTAGTTCCGCCACTGCGAAGGAGCGAAGCGACTGAGCGGGGGGTGGGGGTGGGAGGGGGGGGTGGTCTCCCCTCTCACGGTAGGGAGCTTTTGCATTTTTGGACTTGAAACTGTGCAATCTGGTCCATACATGTACCTGGAAAGGAAATTCTGACTTGACGACATTTAGTATAATGTGCGTTGTCCGGGGGGGGGGGGGGGGGGGGGGGGGGGGGGGGGGGGGGGGGGGGTACTCAGATTATAGCCGGACGGGGTTGTGCGGCTGAGACATCCCAACCCTTACCCACATCCAAGGTCCTTTTGCTGTAAATATGTACTCATGTGTATGGATTTTTTTTGAAAAATGGACCCATGTCTAAGGATTTTTTTTGTGAATGGACCCATGTCTGAGGATTTCGAACTTTAAATATTATATTTTTTTAGCTGTAATATAATACAATGGCAATCATTTTGCATTTTTTGGATACATTTTTGTATTATTAGTGAACTGTACCATACTACAGGGGCGGCGCCAGGGTATTTTCCTAGGGAGGGCGAAAGTGTAAAAAATTGAGGGTGCGAAGCGACCGAGTGGGGGGAGGGCAATTTTTACACTAGAATGGAGCTATCTGGTGCATATCGGAGGTGAAATTCTCAATTTTTCAAATGATTGAAAACAGTGAATAGTCTTCAATTATGATGCGGTAATTTGCATAAATATTAATAATGCGAGCGGAGCGAGCTTTAAAATTTTAGCAATTTCATAGCGAGAAAATTGCCATTTGTTTCAATATTATTGTATGGGTATATTCGTTTTTATTACTTATGATATGGCGTTATGAAGGGTAATATATAAACACTCGAGGTTGTGAAATCATTTATGCGAGCGAGCGGAGCGAGCTTGAAATTTTTAGCAATTTCACATCGGAACATTTTTTTGTTCCAATATTATTGTATAGGTATCTTCGTTTTTTACAATATGGCGTTATGAAGGGTAACATATAGACACCCGAGGTTGTGAAATATCATGTATGCGAGCGAGCGGAGCGAGCTTGACAATTTTAGCAATTTCACATCGGAAAAATTGTCGTTTGTTTCAATATTGTATAGGTATATTCGTTTTATTACTTATGATATGGCGTTATATAACACCCGAGGTTGTGAAATATCATGTATGCGAGCGAGCGGAGCGAGCTTGAAAATTTTAGCAATTTCACATCGGCAAATCCCAAAATCCCGGAACAATGAGGGAGAAAAGAGGGGAAAGGAAATAAATGAAAAAAGTGACCCATGTCTAAGGATTTTTAAAATGAAAATGGGACCCATGTCTAAGGATCTTTCTTGTAAAAGTCACCCTTCCCAGCGGCACATCCCCGTATACCCAATATACGTGAGTACCCCCCCCCCCCCCCCGCCCCCGTGGTGCGTTAGTGCGTCATCATCGTCATGATTCTTAACCAGAAGAGGTTATGATTGATTCGTGAAGAAAAACAAAAATGCACCCCCAAAATAATATTCGCAAAGTGACATATTCAGTTCAAACAGTGCATCAAAAGCATTATTTTTATGACAAAACATGAACATTGTATTCCAGACGTATACAAGACCGATTCCCGAGGGAGCGAAACAATAACCGAGAGGGGGAGGGTGATGGGAGGGTGTGATGGTAGGTGGATGCACGGTAAAGGTGCTTTTGCAATGTTTTAATTGAAATTATGCAATCTGGTGCATACTTGGGAAGGAAATTTGACTTGACATGAAGTAAGATCTGAGTTTTCTTGTCTAAAGAAATACTCTTTTCTTTCAATCACTTTTATCGAATTAGATAAAAGCCATGATTTGAATTTATTTGGGGGGGTCAAGCGCCCCCCCCCCCCCCACCCCCCCCCCCCCCCCCCATGACCCCCCACCAGTACGCCAGTGATAGTAGTAGTAGTCGTAGAAGTATTTCTGGTAATTGCGATTATATCAATTTTCACTCGAAATCGAAAGTCAAGTCGGTATCGTCCATCTGCTGAGCGTACACCCGATCGAACTCCTCGCTCTCGCTCACCGTGAACCGCGACTTCCAACTGCCGATTACACCTGTGTGGAAAAGGAATCACGTCAAATATTAAAGTGAAACCAGTAAAGTGTCTAAATCCACGAAAATTACTTGGAGCTTCCACATTTCTCTTCTACCGTGTTGTTTAGCTTATGGAAAATAGGGTTAGATTTTTCTTAAATGCCCCTTTAGTATGACGATATCTATCATTGATAATCGTTCAGCTCAGAGCGTTAATGAACGGTCATAAACCTCATACACGTTATACAGTAATTCGTTGTAAAAGCTGACGCAAATGTTCGATTTTTTTTTTTTTAAACCAGGAGAGCAGTGTTCATTTTCAATGAAACTTTCACACATCATTCGGACATATCTTACAATGATTTTTGGTATAGGATTGAATTATCAAATGTGATTTTGGGCAATATCTGACACTTTACACGTGCACCTTTAAAGACAATTTGACTTTGGTATAACATTATTCGTCATTCCAAGTAATCTCATAACATAGCCTGAGTTAAAGATACCACATATACGTGATATAATTGTCAAAATATACAGATAGGTATGCATGTAATATTTATAATTCCTACCAATTCATACATCAGTTGTGATTATTGATGTATACTGAATCATTAGTATGTACAGTTTCATATCCGTGAAGAGAGTATACCCCTAAATAGGGACACTGGTATTATTTGAATGCTATACCTCAATGTTCACTACTTACGATGGATGTATACTTTCTAAAACAGCAGGGCTGCATGATTTATTATTTCAACCTCGTATCACACGTTTTCACGTATCAAGACTTTAATATATAAGCCAATTTGATTTCATTTGCAATTTTCAATCAATGCACATATATATCATGTGGACTTCCCTAACCGATCAAACATATTGGAGATCAAATGATTGGCGGCATACCTTTGCTAATGTATGAATGTTGACCAAGTGCCTTCGTGAGTAGGTCTCCGTCCTTCTTCTCCTTCTCCGTCTTTTCGAAAGACTTCTTCATTCCCTTGAGTGAACTGTGCTCCACGACCATATCCAGAACGTCCTCAGATAGAGGGCGTCCTAGGAAATTAGCGATCTCAGTGATAGATGACCTCAGATCCTATTTGAAACACAGAAAGATATATCGCCTGAATAATCAATGAAAACTATTTAAAAATGTATAATTATATTTTTTGTTCGAAAGACAGGACTTCTTCATGAAGGTCTGTTCTCCACGAAACTTATCCAGAACGTCCTCAGATAGAGGGCGTCATAGGAAGTTTGCGATGGATGACCTTAGATCCCAGAGGAAACATCGAATGATCTAGGAACTGAAGCATTAACAAAACCTATAGAATTGTACTTTTATTTTAATAAAGGATTGCTTCATGACCTGGAATAAACTGTGGCCCATTACCTTATTTAGAACCTCCTCAGATATAAACGGAAGAATAAAACAAAACTAAATGTATTTATTTATTTATTTATTTATTTTGGTATACATTTCAAACTGATCAGCAGCAGTGCTGGAATAACTACATACTTGTTAAAGAAATGGCTGCTGTATGCTTTAGAATAAACTGCCCTCATCCGGCCCTCTCCCTCTCTTCCTTCTCCTCCTCCTCCTCCTCCTCCTCCTCCTCCTCCTCCTCCACTGTTTGATCATTATTAAAACTGTGTTACTTATCTCTCTAAAAAGAAAAAAACATGTTCACTTACCTTTTTCAACGACTCGTACTTAACGAAGATACGATTTTTCTTGATGTCGTAAATTCCACGATGTCTTGACGTGATCGAACCATGACCCGTAGTTCCTTGCTGAAAAGGGAACACACAACAATGTGGGTTACTTATTTTCCATCCCGAATGCGTTAGTCGTTATATTAAGTGCAACAAGTAACATGATTTTATATCAGTATGTATATAAACATAACAAAGTCAAACTAAAATAATTATAAAAATATAAAAACAATATCCAAATGTGTAACGACTAGTTAGGGCGATAGAAGAGAGGAATGTATTTTATTTTTTTATTTTTTTTTTGGGGGGGGGGGGGGGGTTGGTGGGGTTGCATTTACACTCCCATCATGCCATTCCATAAACTAGTAACTAGTTGGTATTATCTACAAATGAATAGAAATCGACATACACTGGATACCATATGGTTTTAAACTTCATTGGAAATATTAACGGGAGATATCAGCCGTCTAAAGCCCGTCTCCCACAAGGAGACGAAATTTTGCTCGTTACAGGCATGAATTGGCTGAAAGGTGTCGATCCCAAAAGCACTGTGTTCCAAGAGACTGAAGTTTCAGTTGCCATTTCACTGGTTGGACAAGTTCGAGGGAAAATGGACGCGCACTCGATCAATATAGTTGCAGCTACTTTCTATGGGGTCTCTGATTCTTGTCGCAAGCTTACATTGTTAAAACGCTGTGTAAACAAATTCAACAACTTGTTGAAATTGTTCAACTACCGCTGTTTAACATATGAACCATCCAACTGTTGTTGAAAACATTCAAAAATCCCAGTTGTTTAAAGTTTACACAACTGTTGTTTTAATTTGTTCTACAACTGTTCTACAACTGTTGTTTAGAATAAATTTCAACAATCCCGTTGTTGAAATAGCAAATACAAAAACAAGATGTAATAGCGGCAAGGGTATGATTCGAACCGGGGGTCTTTGGGTTATAAGTCTCACTCTCTACCGACTGCGCTATCTCGGTTCGCTTGGTTTGCGGAGGGACAAAAGAGGTTTTGACGCGGTGATTTTGCGGTCGAAACTATCACGTGATGTAACACGTTTCAACAGCGCTTGAACAATGGCTACTTAACACAACCCTTCTTTGTACAACTTATCATGCTACACCTAAAGTTGTAAAAAGATTCAACAACCATTTTTACACAGCGTTTTTTTTTACACAGCGTTTTAACAGTGTACGGTCTCATCCTGATGAGAGACCGCTACTCTAAACTTACTTCCATCAAGAAACTCGTTGAGGGCAGCCTTCCACCTCACGAAGTCACCCATCTCCGTCTCTCCTACGAAGCGATCGAGTGACGTAATGACATCTTTGGGATTCCTAGCTACATAGATCACCTACAAACAGCAAAATGAACATGGAATACAAATTAAATAAAACAGGAATACATAATATATGTAGTGCAGGGGGGATGGGGCAACAGAGGCATTTACCCCCTTACTCTTGTCAGAAACGTCACCCTTTCACCCCCACAAAAAATTAACGAAAAAAGAAAGAAATACCGCAACACAAATGGTATTTTCGTTGCCACCTCATCCCATTTCCTTGCCACTCCGATAAGAATCTGTGTAATGATACTTTGTCCAAGTAAATGTTTAAACAAAAATGAATTATTTAATATCCGGTTCGTTTTTTATGAATTATGTGGGAGAGGTTTTTCCAGGCAAAACTAAAATACGTGGTCCATGACTTTGTACTTTGAATGTTTACATTTTGCGATCCTCTTTGGGTTTGATTCTTGCGAAACGATTTGTTTTCTGTTTATTTATTAACCTTTGCATTGCTGCAAAAAAAATGTCTTTTTATTTATTCATTTATTTCTTTTAATGTATTTATTTAATCATTAATCATTTTCATTTTTCATGATCATTTACTTATTCATGTACATGTGTATCTGTTTGTTAATAAATAATATAGTTATCGCAATTAAGGAGTGTTAACTTTCGGCGAAAATAATGATTTTACTTTTGCATTTTTTGTGTCAATCTGCGGCGGCCAAGAAACGGACTGGGAGGTGGGACTGAATGATTCTCGGCGAGGGCGCTCTCTCGATGATCTTCAGGAAAGGCAGGTGTCTAGTCTTCTCATACGAGTCCCTCTCAAAGTAGATCATCTCGATGTTCCCCTGCGTGGTCGTACGGTCCGATCGACGTCGGGTCACCGTTGTTCAGTATCAAGTGCACGATCTCGGAGGCCCAGTGTGTTCCTGTGATTTAAATTGGAAGCCCAATGCAATTAATTGTTAACATTGGAATTCAACACAGTGGCGGATCCGGGGGGGGGGGGGTTAGGGGGTTTAAAACCCCTCCCCCCCCCCCCCCCCCCTTGGGCTGCCAAGTGAAAATGTATCAGTGAAAAAAGTGAACAAAAGTGAAAAAAAAAATCACTTAGGGGGGTTCAAAATAGCAAAAAAAAAAATCGCCGCTTCGCGGCTGATAGACGATGCTCCGCATCGTCATTGGGTCAAACCCCCCCTCCCTAGCAAAAAGCTAGATCGTCATTGGGTCAAACCCCCCCCCCCCTTAGTAAAAAGCTAGATCCGCCCCTGCAACAACGGAAATAATCAGGACTAAAAACGGTTCCGATGGTGCAGAGTGAAGTTGATTCTTTATTTTCATTAACCCGACGAACCTGACCAAGTATACGTGTTTCAAATAAAATATGACTTATTGTAATGTGTGAACTTAGGATTGTTAGCAACAATTATGAAGTGAATTACAAGTACGTTCAATTCGCCTGGCTAAAAAAAATGTATATGAACTCGTCCGAATTAACCGCCTCTAAACCAACCGATGTTTCGATATGACCTTTTCGACCAGTGGAACCAGACACAGTCTTGGTGGAACAGACTGGTTTTCGGTATATTATCAATCTTCTTCTTCATGAACGAGCTGAGCTTTAATCGAACATAAATAATTCGGGACATGAATTATTGGGATGAAACTCGCCTGACTTTGAGTACGTGTTGATCCAGATATCGTCCTCTCTGACTTCGAACGTCTTCAGGGCTTCGATGCTGGACGGGAGAACGAGGCCGTTGAACTTGACACCGTCGTGGAAGAGGCTCCCGTTCACCGAGTGCTCCACCCAGTCGTCGTCGTCGAAGCCGGTTAAATCCATGATGACGATCAGGACAATGATGGCAATGGAAGTTTATTTTGCGATCCCCTCTCAATTCGCATCAATTATTATTTCCGATTATGTTGCGCAGCGCCCTCTTCACTTTAATTATCAAACTGAATAAAACCAAAACAACAAACAAAAACAGTTGTCTTATTATGACAAGTCTTACCACCCGTGGTGAAGCACGAGGGGGGGGGGGGGGGGGGGGAGGGGTACGGGGACCAACAATTTGACCAAAAGACACCTCAAATCAAATAGGTAAATACTGAAGAGATAATATGTACACTGTGACTGTCTAATTTATTTATATTTCTAACGATGGTTGGCTGATATCAATTGCTATCAATGTACGTAGCGCAACCTTGATCCTCATGCACCTTATTGAAAATAGAGTCAAAACACGAATCAAAGTTGAATGTCTCATTGGGATCGAATATTTCAACTCTGCTAAAATTTAAAAAAAGTCATAAAACCTAATAATAGTAGAAAACTATGAAAGGGAAAAATCACCATGCATCCTCTTAAGTTGTTCATTGGGTTACATACCCACAATATTGCACACTCATGCCTCCAAAAATGTATCTCTCGTTGAGTCGTTTCATTGCAGACACAAACTATAATTCAAGATGTAAAACGATGCACAAAATCAATCACGATTTATATTTCTCCTGTGTATAATTATATATACATGTATATCTAACAATTATAATCTAAGACTTACCTCACACATAGATCAGATGATGTAGACGTTTGCTAAAATGATGATTGATAGCAACATACTCTGGTCAATTTCGCAGAGAAATATATATAACTCGGTCAAAAGTACACAGCATACAGCGAACAGAATGATGATTATGGTATACAACGAAAACGAACAAATCGAACAGGCGGCCACCACAAGCAAGATCCAGCATACAGTCACATGTGCAACCACAATATTTGTTTCACAGCTTTAAAAATAGTTCTTCAGAGCGGGTTGAATCAATACTCCGCATAATAACCTTTGGTATTATGTTATCTTTCAGAGCAAAGGGTTATAGTCCCTTTCACACGACAAGCACCATCGATATAAAGTGGTGATGCGGCGGTTGGACTGATCGATTATTTAGGGAGCACGCGAATGATGTGGGGGGGGGGGGGGGGGGGGGGGGTGGAGGCACACCTTATGTATTTCCTTATTATTACACAATTGTTCCCCCTGTGTTTTTTTGTTTTGTTTTGCGGAAATTATTTGAGGATAAATGCGCCCCTCCCCCCGCCCCCCCTATATAGCTACACCACTGTCGATAAATACGACAAGTATACTATCCAATGCAGGCTTGTAACCAGGATTGTTAAAGGGGGTGGTGTGAATTTACAAAAACGAGACCATGACCGATCGTGGCCGAGACCGAGACCACTTGCTGAGTCATGTAAGGGAGGGGGGGGGGGGGGGGGTCAACAAGACCGAACGTTGCCCGAGACTACTGGTTTATATGGCCGAGACAGACAAGAAGTGGACCTTTCTGAATTGAGAGGGGGTGCGTACGCACCCACTGCACCCCCCCCCCCCCCCCACCCCCCCCATGCTGGCTACGGGCCTGCACTTTAGACTGTTACTCCTAGCTGTTCCCGTCCATACCGCAAGCATTAATTTACACTGATGTGTATAATAAATAGGTGCTTTTATGACTTGTTATAAAACGGCCTGTAGTCCTGTAGTATACATAGTATGAACGGCGTGATATGTTGGCAAAGTCTATATAGTCAAGTCGGAAATACAAAATTAGAACACAGTAGGCCTATGTATGAGTTCGCGTTTAAAGCAAAACAAATTAAACCTTCATGTCAAAATGAATTAGGTCAGTGAAAGTTTCAACGAAATCGGACGAAATGTGAGAGAAAAAAATATTTGGCTCTCCTATGGGGGATTCAGCCCGGAATACTCTACATAATAAATTGTGGACACCTATCTATATTATTTTGTTCACATTATTTTCGAGCCATTAACTCTCCTTTTCTTTTGTGCTACAAAATACACGTTTATATCCCTCGCTTTAGCTGATAATTTTTTTTATTGTAGTACGATAATAGCTAGAAATAACAAACCGTAAGTTTGAAATATTTCTAAACTGTAACATGAATACAATTTTTGAAATGTTGTGTACAAGAGAATGGAGATTCGTAAAACTTATATCAATACTGTCATATTGCTAAAAATGTCCTTATTCCTTGAATTCATTTGTATCATCAATTATACAATGTGACGTATGTTTTTACATCACCATCATCATCATCATCATCATCATCATCATCATCATCATTCATCATCATCACCATCATCACCATCACCACGACCATCACCATCATCATTGTTAATAACAATTATAAATTTTATATAATTTTGTTGAGAAAGAAATAATAAAAAAAGAAATAACAAAATGACTCTACAGACTGAAAGGAAATTATATCAACAACAATTTCTGAATATACATAATCCCTGTCCGGTTTTATTCACCCAGATTAACAGATAATTGCACTGTTTCATTTCACTCCTTAATTCTGACACGAATTACACAAAAAATACCACATTAAAGGGACTTAGTAAACATTGTCCAAATCCTCAAAATCCAATTGGAATTCTAGCGGTTCCCTCATACCTTCTTGTATTCGTATTAACAATAAAGGCATGGGACAGGTTTTGGTTTTTTAAATTTCCCTTTCGTTAAAAAGATATTTACGATTGAAGTGTTCAGATGTTAAATTATCCACTGGACACCGTGTAAAAAGTGGGTGCAATGAGTTTGTGAATATCGCTTTGCATTTTTGCTCATTACTCGGCCATATAATGTCCATTTAACTTAAAATTTTCACACAACACCCAGTGGACATATCAGATAACAACAATATACATTGTATCATCGCTTTTTGCACATGTCAACGAAGTTACTAGATCCCTTTAAAACCTTGTTATATATGGAGAACTCGTTATGACATAACAAAAAGCTTTGTATATCAAAGTAATGCTGCAGGTCCAATTTCTTTACATTATTTTAATGGTGTGTATTATAACCCTTGTATACAAAATACCTGATACTACGAGGTATACAGTAGAACCTCGTTATCCAGAGCTCTGATGTAACAAAAACCCTCTTAATTATAACAATAGCATTTTGCTGTTCCAAGAGCTCTCTTTATACTCTTCAGTTATTTGTTTGTACACTGATATAACAAGATACCATTGAACCTCGTTATAAAGAGCTCAAGTCTGATATAACAAAAACCCTCTTATAACAAGGTAATTTTGCTGTTCAAAACTCTTTATATTTGTTAGTTACAAGATACAAGATACCTGATTTAGCAAGTTACAGTGAAACCCTAATTTATAAAGAACTCATTTTTTAAAATAAAAATAAAACCCTCTTATTACACGGTAATGTTGCTGGTTGAAGCTCCATCTTTTTTTCTTCTTTTTTTGCCATGACATAACAAGGTACTTGGGTCCCACTGCAAAAAAAAGTTGCAATCGATTGTAAAGTTTGCAATTAATTTAAAGTCCAAAAAATATCCCCATTTGAACCAATCAGATTTGCGCAATTTGATTCAGTCACATGATCTTTCTGCAATGGGGGGGGGGGGGGGGGGGGGGGGGGTGGGGCCCTGATATAACAAGGTAATTTTCACAGTGCCAGGGTGCCCGTTATAACGAGGTTCCACTGTAACATGTAATGTCCATGGTCCCAAGGCTCTCATTATTATGAGGTTCAACTGTATCAACGCATAATAACTAGCAAATTTACATATATCCCGTAATACACATGTTATCTAATCAAGGCTAGTTTTGTCCCCATTACCAATCCATCGTGGATACTTTTTTATTTAAAGAGTTATAAAATTAATGTAGTCAATAGATTTGAATCAATACAAGGCACATTTAGTTGTCTTGATTACACAGGTATACATTTGTGATATGTTTCTTCTGAATAACTATAATAATCATGGTCAAATCATTAACAACACTTAATTAAATATATATATATAACTCTTGATCATTTTGTACAAACTATTGTGCAATATCTTTGATGGTGCAAGCTATTTCTGCTATGAATTTTTTTAGTACAAAATATGAATATTATTTCAACATTGATTACAGAAATTACAATCAGAACTATCAGAACAACGACCAAACACATCAACATAATTATAATGCTAAAACATAATTTAAAGAACGAGTATATACATGAACACTAAAAAAAAAGATCACTGTATCCCATAAAGTCAACATAATATTAGAAGATCACTTTGAAAACACCCTTGAAGGGATACAAAAATAAATTATTTAAATTCACATTTTTAAAATTAGTTAGTACTTAATGATGATGTCCTTATTATATCTTTAATAGGGAAAAGACATAACAAAATAAAAAAAACATGTGGTCTTGTGCAGCACTTAGCAGAAGTAAGCCATGGATTTGAAAAATTCAGATTCAAGAGAAAATTTAAATGAAACAAACGACTGAAAAGGTTTCTAGACATTTAGGTATGATTACAACAAAAGTAACTGAAAGGAAAAATGTTACAATGCACCGAGAAGGCTAACAAATCAAACAATTTAATTGAATTTAATAGCTGCCACTTAAGCAGCCCCAAAAGTGATCAACTTCAGAGAAAATCAACGTTATGGGATCTGTCTATAGAGGTCACCTGCCTATAGCATCCACCAAAAGTGATCAACTCGCAGTGAAAATCAATGTTATGGGATCTGTCTATAGAGGTCACCTGCTCATAGCAGCCACCAAAAGTGATCAACTGCAGTGAAAATCAACGTTATGGGATCTGTCTAGATAGAGGTCACCCGCCTATAGCACCCAACCTGCCCATAGCAGCCACCAAAAGTGATCCCTTACAGAGAGAATCAACGTTATGTGATCTGTTATAGAGGTCACCTGTCTATAGCAGCCACCAAAAGTGATCAACTGCAGTGAAAATCAATGTTATGGGATCTGTCTATAGAGGTCACCCGACTATAGCACCCAACCTGCCTATAGCGGCCACCAAAAGTGGTCCCTCGCAGAGAGAATCAGTGCTATGGAACCTGTATAGAGGTCACCTGTCTTAAAGGGGACCACCAGGCAAAGGACAACACATTATTATATGTTTTGGTACCGTTTTGTGATATCAAATAGATACCCAACATTTTGCAAAGGGTTGTGTAATTCATAAACAAAGCAATTAATTTCCACCACTTACGGAACCACTGCTATTTCCTAGTTCCATACGGGCCAAGCATTTGCGAGTGCGTCAATGCTTTCACGCGTACGTCAATAGATTCCCGGATGATTCATTCGCTCTGCACAGTGCGCTCTGGCTCTGCACGCATATAGTCTACGCAATTCAGACCGCATGAACGCATGGTTGAGAATGGTGATGCGTTTTCCAATTATTTTTTTTCTTCTGAAAACATATTTTTGTGAACTTGTTGAAGGAATGGAATACTAAAGATGGTACCTTTCTATAATAAGAATATTATTTTTGGGTGGTGGTACCCTTTAAGTTTACTACTAATACACTTAAACAGGGCTACAAATGAGCACTGTTTAACCTATTGCCTGAGGGAACCTGGTGGATCCAATGGGGATTGTAAAATCTAGCAGGGAACAGGTTATGAAACAGTTTATCCCTTCACAAAAATTCTTGATTAAATGCAAACATACTGTAAAAGTGGTAATGTTCGCGGTGCATTAATTTTCGCAGATTTCGCGCTGAAGTCGGCGTCTGCGAATATTAAAACCCGCGAATATAAATGCGCGATTTGCAATGCTTGTGAACACTTGCTCGGCAGCGAAATTAAAAACCAGCGAATGTGTTTTTGTGTCGCTCAGGGCAAAATATTAATCGCGCGAAATTAACAAAGTTTACAGTACTACAATTCACTACAGTTAATCATACTCCAATCATTCTACTGCATACTCCATTTATTTGTTATGGATCTATAAATTACCAACAAAATTAGTACTGTCCGAAACTTTCCAAGTTATTCTTACCTAATTTTTTTCGAAATTATCCAAATAAATAAAATCTGCTCATTTTCTATATATATTTTTTTAGATCCAATATGTTCTGATTTTAAAAACAGTTATTTTTCAAAAAAACCTGGGTGAAAATGTATCCTCAATATTCATAATCTTGTCCATTATGACATCTTTTAAAGATAACTTGGACAATCTTACAATATTTATGGATTGTGTGTCATCAAAAGGTGGAGGACTTTCACGTTTAAATAACAAAATCCTGCTTTATAAATACGACTGAAACTGCTAGGACACGTACGTACATGTACATATGTAATTCAAAATAAAGAAGCATCTACAGGTGTACATAAATTTGGCAGATATTGAATTGTGTATGGCTTACAAATTAAAATATGATTTGATAATAATTCTATAGATACATGGCAATCAATTCCTTGTTATGACATAAAATCCATGAAAAGGAAACACACCATCCATTTATAATCACAAAAAAGAGTAGGTAAAGTTAAATTTCTATCCAAGATATAACAAGATACTTGAAATAACAATGTCATTTCTATGGTTGGTAATTCCTCGTTATAACAAGGTTCCACTCCTCTCAGCACCAGAAAATATCTTTGTGGAAAATGTAAGAGCTATTCCTGAAAAATTATATTTGTATCTGTTTCATCTCAAATTAAACTGTAGTATTGTTCTGAAAGTTCTTTCTTCAATTAACTGAACCTGTGATGAACGAAATTGGCAGTGGACTTTTGCTAAAAACAAACCACATGTGCTGTGGACAGTAAAATTCCTGATCTATTTCATATCTGTTCTTTTACATTTTACATTGTATTTGAATAAAAAGGAAACCATCACAATGTTTCTTGATTCTAACATTTATATGAATATGTCATGGTCACTTCTTTTCATACCAAACAGATAATCATATTAGCATTAACTCAAGTATAATGCTAGTATACATCCAAGTCTTTAGGCTATATAATAGCAATTTGATCACCACTTTTTTTTATAATAAACATAGCACACAAGTATTCATCAACAACCAAAATCAAATCACATATAAAACAATTTTCTCACATTTTCCTCCAGATTGATAAAAATAGTTGATATATTCTAAATCACACTATTGTAATACCATGAGCTGTATATAATGTAACAGATCAAATATTCCCGTCAGCATTAACAAAACAAAAACAATATTTTACAACGTACTTACTGAGTACATTTCACCTCCTCTCCTGACATAATATTGTCGTTTGAGAAAGAGAAGGACGCTATTACGTCATGTTTATGTTCTTCTGAGTTAATTGCAATGTGTTGGTAGCCCTCGTAGAAACCGCATTTACCTCTTTCATTTTATGACAAAATATTTCCCAAATAAGATATAATTATTATCTGAAAATGTTGGCACCACATAGAGAAGTCTCCAACCCACAAGATGGCACGCAGAACTCATTTTAGCGAGAAAAAAAAATGAGGTAACGCCCATCTCACTCTCACCAGAGAATGTATCGATGTGAGTATGTCTGAGAATACCATTGGTTCTCCTTTTATGCTCCTGGGGGGTGTTTCACAAAGATCCTTAGTTGAACTTAACTCTAAGTTGGACTTAAAAATGATGGAAAGCCCTGTGTAGCCTTCGAATAAAAAAAATATTCAAAAGCAAAAATGCAATTATTTACAATTTTTCATAAATTTTACATCAAAAACATGAAATCCCCTTGATAATAGAAAATATCAATGATTTGAATCAACATTTCATGCCTTTTAAACGATTTGTTTACAAATTGTTTTAAAGAAACTAACGGCTTTCCATAGTTTCTAAGTCCAACTTAAGAGTTAAGTTCAACTTAGGATCTTTGTGAAACACCCCCCTGGGGGGTTCTCCATAAAGAGTTGGGGAATCGAAAAGTTGCTATTAAACGCAAGTCAGAAAATATATTGCGCATTATAGCCAATCAGAGTTGCGCATTTAGGCGCATTTTCAGACTTGCGATTAATCGCAAATCTCTATGCAACACCCCACATGATCCCATTCCATAAAAACACTTCCATTTGCTGTAAATGTAACTAATTACTGTAAAAAAAGCCAATCAGCATGGAATAGTATAGCTGTTGCCAAGGTATTTACAATAATTAGACATTTACAACTGTTGGAGATGTTTGAGGAAATGGGGTCCTGGTAGCAAAAAAATGTTGATTCTGAAAATTTGCAAAAGCAAAGGATTTCATTTTTTTTCTCTGCTTCATTATCATTATTAGTCCAATGCGTATGTCTGTCAGGTTACTCTCCATTTGGCAATGTTTGATACAATGATTTATTATTTTTTCATGAAGCATTAATTATGCTTCGTTGTTATAACTCCAACGTATATTTCAACGTAACTCAACATGCTACTTAGTTGGGCTTTAAAGTCCCTTTGACGTCACTGGTGCTATTTTGTGTCGCTTTCCCTTCATCCAATGTCTCATTCAGGATTCACGGATAGTTGTCCGATTCGCTCACCTAAAAAACTATTACGAAGCATTGATTTCTTCTTCTTCATCTTCATCCGTCAGCCCATTGTGAATGCCGCCTCCTCCAAACTGTACAGGCTGCGCCGAACTCCCCTCCGCGCTTGTGGCACCGCTTTCCGTTGTCGCGGTAACGGTTGCCGTGGTGAGGGTGGCAGTTGTTAGGGTGGGGTCGGCTGTTGAGAAGGTAGAGAAGGAGGGTTCGAAGGAGGTAGCTCCAGCCCCCGCTCCGGCCCCATAGGGGGAGGGGTCCTCCCCGTGTATGAAGCCCGCCTCGTCCCGTAGACTGCTTATGACGTCCTCCCACGCTTGCAGGATCTATCATGTTACAAAATAATAGTAACAATAATGTGAATATGCATACATTTTGTGCAGCTGTAATATAAATATATTCTGCATCACCATTTCAAAATCATTGCACAAAGATAGAGTAAAAATCAACAAAGCAAATTAAATATTGAATGAGTATCCCCTGGGGAGCAGAGTAATTTCAAAGAGCTTTAACGGACAGGGAAATGCTTCTTTATGCTAGGTGTTGCGCTCTATAAAAAAATTGTCATTATCACCACCATCACCATCACCATCACCATCACCCTCACCATCATCTACATCATCATCATCCATATCATCACCATCATCATCATCATCGTCATCATCATCATCATCATCAACTTCATCATTGTTGCCGTTGCAATCGCCATCACCATCACCATCACCATCATCATCATCATCCATATCATCACCATCACCATCACCATCATACATATCATCATCAACTTGATCATCGTTGTCGTTGCCATCGCCATCGCTTTCACCATCACCATCACTACCATCACCACTACCATCCATATCACCATCACCATCACCATCACCATGATCATCAATCATCGTCATTGGTGGCAGTGCGGTCGTCATCATCATCGACGTATCATCATCATCATCATCATCATCATCATCATCATCATCATCATCATCATCAACATCACCATCATCATCATCATCATCATCATCACAATCATCATTATTATCATTCTTACCCCAGTATAGCACATGATCTGTTGGTAAGCCATCCCTCCGAGCATCTCCTTCATGTCCTTCCTCCTGTTGTGGTGCCACCGCTCCATGTCGGCCTTGAGGTCGGCGTTGGCGCACTCCGACCTGTCCGACAGGACCTCCACCTCATTCTGGAGCTATGGTAGTGGTAAAGATACAAACAAGAGTGAAAAACATTGATGTACATGTACATTGATGTATTATAACCAGTCAACTAGGCAAGATTGACCCATTGACCTGTCGGAGAGGACCTCCACCTCATTATGAAGCTATGGTAGTGGTAAAGAAACAAACAAGAGTGAAAAAGGTTGGTGTACATTTATTATAACCAGTCAACTAGGCAAGATAATAATAATAATAATAATAATAATATATTTGATTTATATAGCGCCTAAGATAAAATTATAATGATTGACCAAAGATCAAAATATTAGTCTTTGTTTTGACAGTTGTTCCACTGAAACTGCGTCTGGCTCTACTGACCGTCTTTGGGTGGTAGTAGGAAGTCAGATCTATTAAAGAAACTTATGGCCTAGTCCCACTAAGTCTATAGCGTGTCTCCTTCCATTTCCTATCCGTTGGACATCCGGAAGTTACTAGCTTTAAAGTAACTAAAGAATACAACGTACTTTGGCACTTATTCCATAGTTGATGACTTGTAAAATAGGTCTGCCGAAAAAAAACTCCATAAAAATAAACACAGTAGTGATTTTAGACTAATTTTCTGATGCCAAATCTCACTTAGCAGCCAGTTTACGCCCCGCCCACATTTAGGGTCCAGAATCCACAGCGTGATTGACATGTTATTGACAATTCTTTGGCTTGCGTCATCTACAGAATTTAGTTCATTAGTCCGTTCTTTAGATGACGTCACATTTTGGCGATTTAAAAGGGGCGTTCCCAGGACAATTAGATATTTACTAATTACCCCAAAATGTATTGATTTCATGGGAAATGACTGCCAAATTCTTTTTCTTGAGGAAAAAATACATATAGAGAGCCTAATTGTGAAAATTAGGCCATCTAGACGCTGTAGTTCCTTCAAAACGAGGAGAAGCAGTACAGTGGGACTAGGACATGAGAATAGTAGGGTTGTTTAGAGTAGATTATCCCTAAGTTTCAACACATTACTTTTAAAGCATCTGAAGCAATGGTGGGAGTAATAAAAAGACAAACATGAAGAACAAGTAAATAATATGCATCACGTAATCCAGCAGGATTAGAATATCTCAAGTTGAACATTCAACAAATAAATATCAATTACATAATGTATCTATTTTCAAATTCAGCACACTGTGCTCTATTTAAGAAGATCCTCCATTTATTCAGCATTTGTGAGTTTGGTAAAAGATTCAAACGTGGAAAAACACTCTAATATTGAGCGATGTAATGAAAGCAAAACTGATAAATCTAACTTTTTCTTGAAAATTTGCCAAGTTAATTAGATATATTATATATTAAAAATAAAATTTTGTAGCGAATACACTCTCTTGTAGTTGCACAAATGATGAATTTTGTTCTCCAACGAAATGAAAGAGAAAAGAGGAAATAATATATCAAACATCAATGTTTAGAATTACTTGTTGATGAGGAAAGGGACGCATGCTACTTGCCATTATCATGTAAATAACTATTTGTGGTTACTACCTAGCGGCAACGTACTTTTAAATGAAGCAATAAAAGCATTATGTTTTTATACAGTACATTTCTACCGTATTATGAAGACAATGAACGAAGCAAAACTTATAACAAATTAAATGAGTGATTTTTTCGAAGAAAAGTCAAGCACAAAAAAGTCTGGGCAAAGTGAACAGGAGTTTTTAGGTAGCAATAGTATTGAAAGAAAATAGTTTTAATAAACTATTTATAGAGCAGAATATGAATGTCCACGACACACACAACAAACATGAAACAAACCAAAACAAACAACATCAAAAAGCAAAATTGCAAAGTATTTTACGTCAACTTTACGAGACGTAGTCCAACATTAAATATAAATCAATATAAAGGTTACAACTTACAACATACAAGTTTAGACTGAAATATTCATAGCATTTTGACTGAGAGAATAATGTGGGGAAAAAAATATTTACATGCCTGCACAAATGCACAATTGTAAATGTTTGATAAATGTTTAAAATTAACTTCCATTGCCAATTTTACTTACAAATGAATAAATAAACCAAACAGTTTGATAATTATGGAGTTCATATAAACTAAGTATATCAAATAAACAAACAAAAATTGCATGTTTGTAAAATTAACAAAACAAAATTAAATTCATATCAAACTTTAAAATGTAAAAACTAACAAACTACATGTAAATAGATAAATTAATATTAATGAAATTCAAAAAGAAGGCATGAAAATTAGTAGTGGATTGTAATTAATCAGATGATGTGAGTTAGTCCTGGATAAATGCACCATGAAGTCTAAAAAACAAATTCAAAATCACAAACCATACAATATTTCTTTTCAAAATTAGGCTACATCAAGCAACCACGTTATATATATTGGTAAATAGAGGGTGGCCCCCCCAAAAAAAAAAACCGGAGCGGGGCACTTCCCAAAATATAGTAACAACATGATTATGTCCATCGGATAGGGTGTCTTTTCCAATGAGAAACGATACCAAGAACAGTCAATTTGGTCGTGTGGTTTTTGTTTGAGGGCGCTGTGAGTGACACCATGTCAGGTTCCTTTTTTGGTCAATTTTTACGAAGTCAGTGCCTGTTAAATCGCACTTCCTGCCCGTCATAGCATCGAACAACCATGCCCATTCTCTCGGCACACAGCTGAATGCACACTAACAATGGCGCGCGGATTGCTCGTTGTCACGATGCTATGACGGGCAGTAAGTGCGATTTAACAGGCACTCACTTGGTAAAAATTGACAAAAATAGGAACCTGACATGGTGTCACTCACAGCGCCCTAAAACAAAAACTACACGACCAAAATTACTGTTCTTAGTATCGTTTTTCATTGGAAAAGACACCCTATCCAATGGACATAATCATTTTGTTACTATATTTTGGGAAGTGCCCCGTTCCGTTTTTGGGGGGCCACCCTGTATAATATAGATATAAATTGTTTGTATGTACATGTAATTAAAATATCAAGGCATATATTCCATTTCCATATTCAAAAAATAGCAGAAAGGGCATATTCTCACAGCAATGTTTGCGTAATGTGAAAAATAGGGTACATTTTTGTGAAGGGGCCACAAGATCCTTTGTGCAAATGAAGTGATTAATAAAGGGGTGTTTTTGTCAATGTTAACTCAAAATGCATTTAAACAAGTGACAGGCAAAATTGTAACTGTTTTGTGTTCAACAGGGGATTTAATTTTTTTTGGGGGGAGGGTTTACTTGGAGAAAGACCATCTGTTACACCTTTGAATATGAAGCAAAACCACCCGACAATTACATGTATGTCCTCAACTCTGGACAATGATTTTCTCAGAGCTCATGAGACAGGCTGACGTCTTCTTAGGATTGGGACTTCATTTGTAAAACAAATTTCAGAGTGACATTTTAATGCCAGCAAGCTTAAAAGTATATGAAGCCCCCGAAAACAACATTAAATTTGTTATCCTATAAAAATGTAGAATATCAAAGAGACACCATCGCCATTTGGATCTACGTAAATAATCCACACAACGATCATACAAAATCCATCAGTTTAGTAAGTTTGTTTAAAGCTATTGATAAATGTGTATATTAAGTGCAAACAAATGCACAGATATGGCTCTGGGCTGTGTTATTCAATACCATACATGTACTTAAATCAAAATTTAAGCAGTTCATTTAGGTTTCAGCTGAAGAAAATTACTTAGCCAAAATTGTGATTCAATTAATTCAACGACTGAAAATCCTACCAAAATGTTGATAGCATAAATGTCTTCTAATATTATATTAAAATTTTTTTTTTACTGAAGTAAAAGTCTAAAAATGGTTTTATTACAAGATAAGTAAAGTTTTAGGCCTAGCAAAGTGCGAAGTAAATTTCTTACTTAATCTAAGTAAATATTGAACAGATAAATGGCGCCATACAAGTGATGCGGATCATCATCATCATCAAGTATTGTATTGAATACCAGCCCATGCCTCTGAGTTCTTGAAAAAAGCACCATCATAATTAAATGTGACCGGCTATAGCAAAACCCTGCACTTGTCGGTAATTCATGTTTTTTTTTTAAATTGACATTTTAAGTTCACATAATGTGTGTAACAGACTTATGATTGTAAGATTGAAACAATCATATCTTCACCAATTATTGACCAATTTGTTAGAACAAAGCATCGAATGAAAGCTTGAAATGAGGCCTTTTTAATGGTATGAAAATCTACATTTAGATTTTTACCGACAAGTACAGGGTTCTGCTACAGCCGGTCACAAATATCCCTGCCACCTTCAACGATTCAGACCTAAAAAGAATGAAGGTTCATCGAACACCATGTCAAATACATGCATCATCCTCAGGAGAATCTCACGATAGTTGAAACATACTGACTGAAAAGTTAAATCAAGTCAAACCTGTCTTTTAACTTTGGCCAACTTTGTATAACAGCCAACCTGCATAATTATAGTGACCAGTCCACCAAAAGTGATCCTCTGCAGAGATAGATAATGTTATGAAACCTGTATATAGAGGTCACCTGTCTACTGTGGCCACTTTTCTTTTTTCCCTCAGGTGGTCACTAAACACAGGTTTGACTGTACAGTATTAGAGTATTAGAGGACACCTGTCAATAGCAGCCAACAGTACCTATAGTGCCTATTCATTGGTATGGAACCTGACTATATAGGGGCCACCTGTTTACAGAGGCCACTTTTCTTGTTCACCTTTTAATAGATGGTCATTATACACAGGTTAAACTGGTTTTAACTTGGGCCCTTTTCGAGTCCAAAACTCTCCAAAATAAGAAGAATATTTGACATGGTGTTCCATAAACTCACCTTTGGCATCTACCATTGCCATGGAAACCTTGAGATTATGCAATCATATTAATAATAATAATAATAATAATGATAATGGCGGTTATTTAATAAGAAGGCACTATTCACGTGAAATACACACTGCAAACATATCCTGCACACAAACAAAGTGCAAATTTCCCACTCCCTGGGGAGTATTCCAATACTCATATATATATATATACATAATATATACCTGGTCTATGCGTGCACATATCCGGCCACTCTTTGCCTCTTTGACCTCAGACGGGTCTTTCCCCATTATGGCCCCAATCGAGTAGTTCTGGTCAGAAATTTTCACCTGCACCGAGGAGCAACATGCAAATATACAGTACATGTACATACACACGTGGGACCAAAGAATGGGGGAGTCCATTTGAAAAGGGGGGGGGGGGGAGCCAGGGTCAAATCGATCGGGGAAGAACATGCATACATATTTAATCCAACGTGAGGCCGGAAAGGTTTGAAAGGGTAGCCAAATACAGAGTTTTGAGTGACATGCAGATATACATGTACATGCTCACGTGGGACCAAATGGTAGTCCATTTGAAAGGGGGGGGGGGGGGGTGGGGTGGGTCAAATGGATTGGGGGAAGATGCATAATCCAATGTGAAGCCAGAAAGGGTTGAAAGGAGAATCAAATACAGAGTTTTTAGTGACATGCACATGTGGGACCAAAGCATGGGGTAGTCCATTTGAAAGGGGTAGATCAGTAGGGGTATGGACATGCACATGAATGGAAGCCAATGTCAGTGAAGACAGAAAGGTTTGAAAGGGGTTAAACATTCAATGAAAGTTTTGAGTCACATGTACGTATACACATATGGGTTGAAAGAAAGGGTGAGATGATGTGAAGGGGGGAGGGGGATGGACATGCATATATGCAACCATATCACATTGATCCGATTTGAAAGGGGCATAAAGGCAGGGCGGTGAACATGCAGATGAAATCCAAATGAGTGTAAAGAAGGAAAGGTTTGAAAGGGGAATAACATATGAGGAGCAACATGCAGACATATGTACATGTATACACACGTGGGTCCAAAGAAAAAAAAATGTGTGGGTCAATTTGATGGAGGGGGGGGGGGCAAATTGGTAGGGGGGTGGATATGCAGATGAATGGAAGCCAATGTCAGTGAAGACAGAAAGGTTTGAAAGCGGTTAGACAGTCATTGAGAGAAGGATCACAAATAAATAAGCCGATGTCAGTGAAGACAGAAAGGTTTGAAAGCAGTTAGACAGTCATTGAGAGAAGGATCACAAATAAAGGTGTTATTATAATACATGACCATGCACCATACATACAGTGTACATGAGACTGAAGGGAAAGAATGGAGAAAAGAAAAACATGAAAATGCAATGATCAACCAAGAAAATAATGGAGCAGCCCAAAACCAAAATGACACTTAAAAGGAATTAGTACAGAAATAAATTGTGCATAGTGTACATGTAGCTAGCAAAAAGAAGAAAAAAATGGATGGAAGAAAGAAGTTTAATTTCTAGATGACAGCGAGTGTAAGACAGATAAAGAGAAGCATTGGTATGTTATGATGTTGTGATGTGATGCGATGGCAATGGAAAAGCATAAATTGCGACATTAATTTGCAGTTACAAAAAATGCAATAGAAAATGCAAGGAACGAAGGAAAGGAACATTTTTAAAAATGAGTGTGATAGGTGGAATACTTTGAACATTGACACACCATGAGACAATACAGTTATTTCCTTTAGCAATTTTTTCCCCACAGCAGCATCACAAAGTCACGATAAACAGGGACTTTTCATCGATTTTGCGGATGTGGACCGTGTAGTGCTCATATCAGCCCGTCAAAAGCATCCACTGGGATATCAGGGTTGCCAGAGTTCTACAAGTTGAGAGCCTTAAAAACAGAAGTTTGACTCCTGATTGGTGCAGATTTGTGCAGAAAATTGTTAGAATGATCCTGAATTTCAAGGTGACCAGACAATGAATTCTGGCTGTTGCGTGAAAACTAGCTGGTTTATATACATTGACTGATGTAAAAATGCAATTTTTCAGAGAGGTACATCCACAGTCAATGGACATGATTATGTCCTGACGATGCTAACCATGTGAATGCACAAGTGATAAAAAAACATGCCAAATTAAGGATAGATTAAAAACCTAGAGGAAACTGACCCAAAATAACTTGATCAAATGAAACGATCAAAGAAAAATCAGCTTTGCTCAGGAATCGAACCCGAGATCAGATTTAGGATGATGCCAAATTAGTAAAAGACCAGGGGATAGCACAACCAGTGGATGTGCGAATTTTAGATATTATGCATAATGTGCAAAACTTCATTGACGTTACACGTAGCAGTCCACAGAATCGTTAGTCGAGGTGCAAATCGAAAAGTCCCTATTTAAATAACAACACTAACAACAACAACATCGCAAGGTCACAGTAACCAACGATACTGACAACAAAATGATGACATGTGTTATTTGTACAGATGTTACCTTAGGGATGACTATATGTAGTCTGCGTTTGGAATGGATCTGCGTTTGACGGGTTAAATGTCGGGTGAGGACATGTATGGGTTGATTAATGAAAAGTTGGTAGACCATAGATGACATAATTATGTGTTGACTGAAGAAAATGAAATATGTTGGCATGAAAATTCCCTTCAAATCATACATAATTTTCCCAATCGTTCATTTCATCAATATTATTATATAATTAAACTTATCTACTCATTAGACCTAAAATAAGATATGTATCAATACAATGAGCTTCATTTCATTGATCATCCAAAATAAGTGCATACATTTTTTATTGAATGATTGAATAGCATGAGAAAGCCAAATATTACCTAAAAATGCATTTAGTATTAGAGGCAAATCATATTGAATAATTAAAATTAATTGGTAGAGAAGGTATTTGGGCAAAGTTTCTCCTGATGCTATAAGTATAAACATGTAAATACTCTAATATAGTAAATCATGTATGGTATGAGTACATATGTATATTAGAGCCTACAACACAAATGAGAGCTCTTAAAACCCCAAATTATTCCTACAAACATGCAAAATTATATATGGAAATATCGTAAATATCGTAAACCAAAATATATCCCAAACCACTGGCGTACCCAGGATTTGTTCAAGTGGTGAGGGGGGAGGGGGGGGGGGTTATTTCGTTGGCCAAAATTTCAGAGGCGAGACCACTGGTTGAGAGACGTGTAAGCGGGGGGAGGGGGGGGTGTCTGTCAAAAATGTTTGAAGCCAATACCGAGAACCTTCAAAAATATGTGAGGCCGAGACCGAGACTGCTGGTCGAGTTGTGTAAGCGGGTGGGGGGGGGGGGGGGGGGGGGTTCAACCCCCCCCCCCCCCCTGGGTATGCCTATGTCCAAAACTAAAAACAAATCTTCACAACTGAGTGTCTACATAATGTTCATTGCTCTTGTTCTTAATAAAGCATTAATGGAATATTATGGAGTTTAGACAAGTTACGACATGGATGTCAACATCACAATTAAGCCCGTCACCCACGTTCACTCAATAACCACTTGCAAAACTCTAGGTGTGGAAGTCATAGATTTGAACAATTTGACATTGTTCTCAGCTAGAGGAAAAGCTGTGAACGTTGAGTGGATGTTAACGTAATAACGTCCACAATTAGGTCCAGCCCCCACTTTCCCAATAGCCAGTTTTAAAAAAAGGACAATAGAGGATTAGACCAATTTGGCGTTATTTTCAGCTAAAGGACATGTAGTGAATGTTGTGTGGCTGGGTATAATCATGGAAGTTGACGCGATAATGTCTTTTTTTTGCACAATTTGATCATTGTAATGCTAAATATATTACTCATTGCGGATATAGTATCGGAAATAATATCGCTAGTGATATTCGTTTGTCTCGCAATGTATGGTCAACAAGGAATCTAAAAGATTAGGTACCGCAGGGTATAAAACACCCTTGCTTACAGTAGATTTGTATCACCTGACGAAGTGTTGCAGCGGCGCACGAAACGTCGTGATCTTTTAGATTCCTTGTTGACCATACATTGCGAGACAAACGAATATCACTAGCGATTTTATTTCCGATTGATCATTGTAGTTTGCATTATTTATGAACAGAGCAATGTCCTTTGCTACTTCGCAATTTTATTTTTTTTACAAAAGCCTGTGTGACTTGTCTGAATATACCCCCTGAATTAAATTTCTTCACTTATTAAAATGGTGGGAATAAATGAAATTTTTAATTGCAAAGAATACATTACCTGTTCCCTCTCGTTCTTCTTCTTGTTGAGCTCTTCCAACGCTAGCTCGTGCTCCATCTGGAATTGGTCCCTTTTCTTCAACACCGACTGTATTTGCGCAAAATAAAAATTAAATAGTTTATAAAAAATGTTGTCACTCGCATAAAAAAACAAGAAAGGAAGGGTTGATTAATTGAGCTCTTCCAACGCTAGCTCATACTCCATCTGGAATTGGTCCCTTTTCTTCAACACCGACTGTATTTGCGCAAAATAAAAATAAAATGGTTTTTAAAATGTTGTCACTCGCATAAAAAAACAAGAAAGGATGGGTTGATTAATTGAGCTCTTCCAACGCTAGCTCATACTCCATCTAGAATCGGTCCCTTTTCTTCATCACCGACTGCATTTGCGCAAAATAAAAATTAAATAGTTTTAAAATGTTGTCACTCGCATACAAAAACAAGAAAGGAAGGGTTGTTGATTAATTGAGCTCTTCCAGCGCTAGCTCATACTCCATCTAGAATTGGTCCCTCTTCTTCAACACTGACTGCATTTGAGCAAAATAAAAAATCAAATGGTCAACAAATTTATGTCATTCGCATAAAAAAACAAGACATAAAACATCAAATAAAACAAGGCTCTGCAATAACTGTTTTTCGCTAGTGGCCCAGTTGGACCAGTAAAATAGTTTCCGCACAATTTGGGTGGCCCAAGTCAAATATTTACTGGCCCCAAAGTTACTTTGTCATTTGTAAAGTGCTTTTTTAATCAAAATCTTAGTTGATCTTTAGTGAAATAATGGAAGAGGGTTTTAATGGTAGAATACAATATTCACTCAATTCACCACTATGCGTTTGATCATCTTAATCATAATGCAATCAACTGAAGTTGGAATACATGTACCATTTTACAGAGTAAAAAAGCTACAAATCGAGAGCCTGAAATCAAGAGTTTTAAAACTCGATTTGGGTGGAAAATAAATTACTAGAACGAGTCTGAAATTAATTCTAGGTGATCAGGGCCTGACTTTCAGGCTTTTGCCTACTGGCCTACTGGCATCCCTGATAAATAGATTACAACATCAAAATGTCTGAGTGAAAATCTTACCTTGATTGAATCTGTATAGAGGATATACTCCTTGCAGAAAGGTAGAAAGTCTGTTTCTTGAGATGAAATCTGGAGGATGGAAAGGGCAAACAAAAAAGATAAATAGAGTCCCGAACTATATCTTTTGTAATAAAATTCTTTTGTAAAAACAAAATATATGTAGCAATGGTTTTAAACAACCGGCATTCTCTTCGAAAACGTGCCGACGCCATGGTATGCATGACTGAACTAACCTAACCCATGCTCTATGCAATTTGTATAGCGCATCGTTTCTTCTAGTCATGCATGCCAAGTCGTGGGCACATCTTCGAAGATATTCCCAAACAACCTGTCATTTGACTTGGGCTTTTGAAAGTGGACAGTTAGTTGCCTTCTTAGCAACCAATTCGTCACAATTTTGTTGGCTTGCCTGATTTTTTTTAGAACCAGTTATCCATGGCAATGAACAGCTTTGACGTCACACTTTAGTTCTCTACATGAATGTACGCAAAGAAGAATGAAACGACAACCGAATAAAGACTCAATTTGATATTGCATTTCATTTACATTTATATTATTAAAAATTCTACATGGGAGAGATGAAGAAAGCAATTTCAATGAAGAATTTTTTTTATTTATTTCATTTGCAAAATTAAGTGAATAAATTATGTAACCAATGATAAACAGAAACGCCTGATGTGGTATCATTAAAATTTCACATCAAAACATTCCTGAATTTTGCTTAATTTGTGGATCTCTTGTGATTCACATACACCACTGTTACATTTAACAACTACCTAAGTTGTCAAAACTCACTGGGTGGTATTCTACTAAATTTACCAACTTAGGCTGGACTAAATGGACATACCACTAACAGTACAAACCATTCCACCCAAGTGGAATTTGACTAGTGCATTGATTGTTGTCATGCTCCACTAGGGATAAACCCTATTGTTTCTCCTCAGAATAACATTCCAATGACATTGTTTAACAAGTCACCAGTTATATTATGTCCTCCGGTAGGAGGTGAAAGCCTTTATGTGAACGATCTTCTTGAGCCCATGAGCGCTTGGAAGGAATGCTCCCCAGGGAGTGGAGATGGTGCACACAATGTGTGCTGGTTTGCATTGTATCCTATGACCGGGGTAATAATAGTGTAAAGCGCTATGAAACATTTATGTATTTAGCGCTATATAAGAAACTATATTATTATTATTATTATTATTAAAAGGACAGTGTCAAAACCTACTGTGGCCCGTGATTTCCCCAGTCTTAAGAACTTAATGTAAACACTTTGCATTATGTTTGGTTTTGCCCATTTTGGGTTTGCGCGCGAATGCGATCGTTTTCAAATGCTAATTTCTGGCGATGCACTGATGCTTTTGAATAGAGGTTGCGAACAGCGGGATGATATGGGTGCGAATCGTCATATGCAAATTGGATGTTTTTGAGGGGTGCGCGATCACGTGATTATGAATGAGGAAGGTGAATGGCTGTGACCGTGAGGCGTGTGAGTAAAAGTGATCATGTGACGTGAGGGAGAGACTGTGATTGGCTAGGGTGTTGTGACACGTATAGCTGAGTTTTTGCGGTACATTTAAGGTGTGGTAGGAAAGAGTGAGAAGCTATTAAGCCATGAACGAGTAAGGACGTCTGTGGATCTCCAGGTCGAGGAGTCCAGGGAGCGAGATGATGCCAGTGTGGGGGAAGTCTTGCTGTTTTATGAGTGAGAGGTAATCCCCGGTATTTACCCTTGCATGTATTTCTGCTGGTGTGAGCGGAACCCTGTTTAAGGACATTTTCCTCGGGAGGCAGGCACAGACGGCGTCAATGGTTAAACTTCTCAAAGAAATAACTCTGCGTGGCTGGAGCTACGTCCACCAGCGACGAGACGTCATGTATGCGGTGTAATGACAACGTCAGCACAAAGCAACAAGGCTCGACGCAGCACAAGCACGAGTAGCGCCCGGATTGCAACATAGCATTCGGACAGGGTCCGGATAGCACCGACCTCGGGATCGTCGAGCGCGTCGACCACGTTCGCATGACGGCAGTTCAACCTACACTCGTGGTCAGGGAGAATTCGCGCTTCAAACACCAAGCACACCCGGGTGAACTGTTTAGTTATTAGAAACTGGAAATAATATGCCGGCTCATTTTGGGACTGTTAGAAACTGCAGTAATCATTAATGTCTTGTATTCACAGATTAATTTGTTTTGTATGTTTTGAACTCGTATAAAGTGTCGACGAACCGTTGATTTATTAAAATAATTGTTTATTTTCTAAGAATTGAGTTACAATTGTATTTATTCACGTGGTCTCTCGCCATTTAAAACATATATACGCTACAAATCCTGACAGACAGTATATAACTAGAGACATGTTCAAGCATGCCATTGGAAGTCAAACATCCAATTGTCTGGATGTCTAAAGACAAGAAACAATCAGAAGTGGTGCATGACAAGTTGACAACCATCAATGTGATTGTTAAATTCCCTTTGTCTGAACTGGTTTAAAGGGGTAGTTCAGTTTTGCACATCACAATTTTTTGTGAGGTAATGAAAAACTGAGTATCGAATTTGAGAAAACATGCAATTTTTATGGCAGAATAAACTTTATTTGGTCAAAATCGGTCCAGAAACGGCTGAAATATCATTAAATATATCTGATCTTATAATTATTTGGGGCCCAAATAATAAGGCGATTTTTTCAAAAAAAAATGCTTACTCTTTTTCAAAAAATTTTAAAAGCGTTTTTTAAATAATTGCTGATGATCTCTCTATTTAATCATTAATTCAATAAAACATCACATGCATAATTTTGTATAAAAAATGTTTGAAACCAACGCCTTTTTAGAGAGCCCCCTCTTGTGTCTTAATGGCTCTTTTTGAATGATAACATCATATAATAATTTTGATAAAATATATGATATTTATAGACGGTAAAAATAAAAATAAACCACCAACTCCTTTGGAGATTAAGAAAAGATTATTAGAAAATAGAAAGGAGGAGAAGAAACTAGCGGGAGACCGAGGTACCCTAACATATCATTTTAGAAAGTGGGACAATTTAAAATAGCTTCGTACAGAACAAAATAGGGAAGGCAAACAGAAGCAATGAAATAAACATAGCTGATAATTGGTCGAGATTCTCACAAGATGTAGGCATGTTTTCTGTGGATGTGTGTGTGGGTGTCTGTGCACGCGTGTGTATGTGTGTATGTAAGTGCTTGTATAGGTGTTTTTGTTTTTTTGTTAGTTTGTTTGTTTGTTGTTTTTTTTTGGGGGGGGGAATGTTTTGTTCTCTCCTATTTTCCCCTTTTTTATGTTTATGCCTTCTTCATGCATGCATGTTTCATGCTTTATTTGATGTAAATAGTAAAAGTTAATTTGTACTATTTAGATGTGAATGTAAGATCATATTATATACAATTATGTAAACATGCAAATTATTTTATATACTAATCTTGTTATTGATTGTTATTTTGTTATTGTTTGGAGAAAATAAATATCTTTGAAAAAAAAAAAAAAAAAAAGCTTTTTACTTAGTCGTTTGTAATTTTGTATACCTTTCGAGCATGGTGGAGTTATAACTATTAGTTTATAATGTTTAATGTTTATACTGTCCAGGTTTGGTTAATAAAGTTCAGCCTTGCCTAAACTGTACTACCCCTTTAACTGGTTACTGGGAATTTCTGTCTTTTTTAGTCTAGCCTAAGTTGATAAATTTAGTAGAATACCGGCCATTATCGTTGTGATTGAAGCATTAAGAATGCATTCTAAGGATTGTTTTTTTCTTTTTACATGAAATCACGTACCTGATCTTCAATTGACTTTGAACACGTCTCAACAGCATCTGCTATGTTGGTGAGCGGAGCGTTGAGGTCGTTTTCTGAGCTGCTCCACAGCCGGAAGGCGGGACTGTATTGTTTGAGCTCTCCTACATACTCTGTGACAAGGAAAGAAAACAAATGTCATTTATTTGAGAGAAAGTTAAACCTAAAAAATAAGTGGCATATATAAAGTGTACATGTAGGCACAACTCCACACAAACCTCTTTGGCTAGTAGCCCAGCCTATTCCTTAGCAACGCCGCTGTCTTTGTTGTACATATTGATGTTTTTTGTATGAATTCATTTCAATGGAAAGGCGAAGTAAAAAGTACAGAAAGCCTACCTTTTGTTTCGTTGAGTATCTATCCTCTGTGATATCCTATAAACAGATCCTAGTTTTATTTAGACACCTATTCCTTAGCAAAACTGCTTTCGTTTTCATCTGTACTGTACTGATGTTTTTTTTGTAAGCATTCATTTCAATGAATAACAGTAAGCCTACCTTTTGTTTCATTGAGTATCCTCAGTGATATACTATCGACAGATCCTAGTTTCACCGCAAAGGTGAGAGTATTTGGGACACCTATTCCTTAGCAAAACTGCTGTCGTTTTCATCTGTACTGTACTGATGTTTTTTTGTAAGCATTCATTTCAATGAATTACAGTGGGCCTACCTTTTGTTTCATTGAGTATCGACAGATCCCAATTTCTCCGCAAAGGTGTTGATATACTCTCCCATCAGGGCGTATTCGGGACTCTTATACCTTAGCAACGCCGCTGTCGTTTACATCCTTAACATAGACCTACCTTTTGTTTCGTTGAGTATCCTCCCTGATATCCTATCGACAGATCCTAGTTTCTCTGCAAAGGTGTTGATATACTCTCCCATCACAGTGTACTCGGGACTCCTATTCCTTAGCAACGCCGCTGTCGTTGACGTCCGTAACGACGACCCCATTCTACTCATCATCGACATGTACTTGCTTCTGTGCGATGTTAGTTCCTGTATTGATAGTGAAAACAAAAATTTCTTTTTACATTGAAGGGATCTAGTAACATTGTACAAATGCTCAAAATCCAATTATAGCGGTTCCATAATGCCTTGCTGTATCGTATTAACAATAGAAGCATGGGACAGGTTTGCTTTTTCGAATGGATAGTCGTAACCGTGTACAAAGTCAGTGCAATGAGTTAGTGAATATCACTTTGAATGTTTGCTCATTATTCAGCCATATAACGTCTATTTAACCTAAAATTCAATACCCAGTGGACATATCATATATCAACAATATACATTGTATCGAACATTCATCACTTTTTGCACATGTCAACAAAGTTACTAGAACCCAACTTACTTTTCTGAAAGAAGCAAACATTTAGATTTGTAAATGCTAGTAGGATTCTAAGAGTTAAGATTTTACCCCAACAAATTCTACTTAATTTAAAAATGTAGGAGGAATTTCAAATTTCCATATCTTTTATACAAAAATAAAAACATTTTCTAATCTTATTTACAAAATATGATTTGTTCATAAACAATAATGAAATAATTCATAAACTAAGATAAAAGAAGAATAATTAGGAGAAGTTTTGGAGAAGCAGCTACGTGTAGCATTAGGGGTGGACGACAGGACAAGCCTAGCATGTACAATGGGAGACGGATCAATTCATGAGTGATCATTATCAAATTGGCAATACATGAAGGGGTTATGACCCATACCTTGACAGTGAGGAAGATGTGGAGGTAATCAATTCCTGATCATTATAAAATTGGCAACACATGAAGGGGTTACGCATACCTTGACAGTGAGGAAGATGTGGAGGTTCTCGTTGAAGGACAGGACCGGGTGCTCGGAGATGCGGCCCAGGAACTTGTGCAGGGCCTTGCATCGCGCCAGCAGGAACTCCCGGGCGAAGCGGTCCAGCCGCATGCTCTGCTTCTCAGGCAGGGGCTGGGGAAGGGGAAAAGATGCATGGAGACAAATTACAAGTGTTAGTCCCACTGGCTAGAACTGTGCTGTTCATTAAAAAAGAAGAAGTTAAAGCGACTGCATTGTTAAATGGCACTTTGGCGAAAGAGCTCACAATAGAAGAGAGGTCAAACACTGGCATTTGTTCTTACTATTACTGACAAGTGCATAGTTCCTGTCACTTCTAGTCATATAATATATTCCTCTTGGCTGAAAATAATCAATGTTTTTTAGACCACCACTATCCGTATTTGACTGACCACTGGAAGCTGTCATAGTTTCCAAGGGTTCTGAATGATGGTGTAAATGATAATAAAGATGGTGATGACGATTGTGATGATAGTGATAGTGATGAGGAATTATCAATTTGTTTATTTGTGAACCCTGACCAGTGTGTAAATACATACATAGTTTCAAAAGCAAATAAGTAATAAATGATCGCATTCTAGGGAAGGGAAAATTGAACGATGAACTTACTGGGACAAGATGAGTTGGTTGTACTTCTTCTAGTTTCTGCCTGAGCCAGAGGAAATCCTGGTACCTCCGCCTCACAGAAAACTCTGGGTTGTCAAACGAGCTCCTCGTGGTCTAGGGGAATCAAGAACAAAGACAATGAAAATAAGATGAAGTTAATTACACATGTATACAATTATGATTCAAATTGTTTATCGTTATCCTTATCATCATCATTATCATCATCATCATCATCACCACAATCACTATCACTATTATCATCACCATCACCATCATCATCACTATCACCACCAGCATCATCATCATCATCATCATCATCGTCGTCATTGTCATCATCATCATCATCATCATCATCATCATCATCATCATCATCATCATCATCATCATCACCATCATCACCATCACTATCATTAAAGGGATAGTTGAGTTCTGGTAAGGAGAGTACAGTTTTGGTGAAACTGAATTTTAGTAACCAAAACCTGCATCATTACATTACAAACTAATAGTTATAACTAGAAAGGAACACAAAATTACAAATGACGTAGTAAAGATCATGTTATCATTCAAAAAGAGCCGTTAAAATGTAAGAGGGCGGCTCTCTTAACACTCATCGGTTTCAACCATTTTGAATAAAATATTGTGCATGTGATGCTTTGTTGAAATAGTGATTAGATAGAGAAATAACCAACAACTATTTAAATACCTATTTTGTAACTTTTTGAAAAGAGGAAGCATTTTTTTGAATTTTTAACAGCTGGTTCAAAATTTTCTAATAAACCTGGGGCCCCAGCTTTATTACAAATTGTTATTACAAATTGTTATATTTGGGCAATTCCGGATGAGAGAGGCCAAAAATGGAAAATTTAAAAGTTTATGAAATACAATTTCAAAGCATGTTTTGGGTGGACAACGTCCTATATATTAGTGAAGAGAAGACCGTTTGTGAATAACTTAATCTGTTTTTCTGAAAGCAGTGTTTGAACTTTTTGGGTTTTCTAGGCTTCAGAATTGAAAAAATGACTAAATTCAATACCAAATCAATAAATCATTGATCCCTGAACTTATTCCTTTGTATACTTTGCAGTTATACTAGTATATGGATAATCTTCTTATTTTGTAAAGCACTTGTTCCAACCGGAACCAATATTTGCTGGACAGAATGACCAAATCTACTCCAATTTGTATGTAATTCCGTTACCGAAATTCCAAGAAAGTTTTTTTAAAGAACTTTAATATTGATGAATTATTCTGTAATTGTAAATCCAATGCTAAAATATGTGTCCTTGAAATCCCAAACACCCAATTCTTTAATATCTTCACCCATTTCTATGAAAACATCGGTAACGGAATTACATGGTAACGGAATTACACCGGTAACGGAATTACATCGGTAGGGGACACAACATTAATTTGACTTCAAAGTGGGTAGGAAGTTTTTGAAAGAAAGGAACTCCACCTGCTATACAGGGGGGAAAACAAAATCCAACTTCTGATGAGTAAAAAACAAATTATGAATATAAAGGAAGATATCAAATGAGATAGATCCTCTCTTATGACCTTCTGTTCTTTTGCCATAAAAATAGTTGAGAAACAGTTTATCTATTAAACATATTATGTCAGGCATAGTTTTCACAAAGTATAAACAAACAAAATCTTGCAGTCTTTGGCAAGAAAATAAAAAATAGATCACCCAACCCTAACACCCTCCCCTTGTTGAAGTCTAAGACTGCAGGTAGTATTGAGGAAGATAGTGTCCAAGATAACAGCAAGAACACTCAGAACAGAGGAAAAAGCAACAACACAGTCTATATTAGCAATGTCATCAGCAGCGGCATGGAGGACCTCAAATTGAAATGGGTGGTACTGTAGTTCAACACTGCAAAGAAAACAATGGCAAAAAATTAATTGGCCAAGTGATAGAAGCTGTGGATAGTAACATTACTGTCAAATTATTGAAGCAAACAGTACCAGAGAAGTATGGTTGGCCACATAGTAGATGACTTTGGCTTGAAATCTCATCAGTTGCTCAACTTGAGATTGGTCTAAAAAGACCAAGACTACCAGTACCACTTTGCGCCAGCAGGAGTATTGAGTATGAAGTTTCATCTCATTATCTAGTCAATCCCTTGCTTCTGCTTAAAAGCATTAAGACAATGGGCCCTTTGAAATTCTGTCAATATTATAAGAGGTCACCTGCAAATGTCCAGGATGATCCAGACACAATTGGGCTGATGACAGACTATACTTCGGCTATATTTCAAAGGGCCCATTGCCCTGTTGCCTAATATCAGAACTCAAGGGATTGACTAGATAATGAAAGGAAACCATTCAAATATTATAGCACCATACAGGAACTACACAATAGGTCTACTGGTGAATATTGTTACCGGTAGGTTTTGTCTTTTTAAGCCAAGCTCAAGTTAAGCTACTGATTTGAGAATTCGGGCCAATTACATTATTCACAGGTCTTAGATATATGTAAAAGAGCCACAAACAGACAGAATAGATATATACTCTCCTTCATATAAATGCATGTATCATGCTAACTTATTCACTGGCTTTAAAATGTAGCTTGCCAGTATTATTGCTGATGAATTAAAGTTCAGACAATAAGATTGAACTCTATCCTTGCTGGCCATTTGACTTGTCAGTATTGTAACATACTTTGTTAGTACAATTTATAAATAAGTTTAGGATTTTTAAAACTTGAACATCTTTAATATCAAGTTGTACACATTGTGCATTACATAATATACTACAAACAATTAATTGTATCCCTGATACATGTATCACCTGATCTCTGACTATAAATTAATGTTCTTGTACATTATGCTTCTAACAATTTATTATGTCCAAATTGCATCAATTATGTGTACATGATCAAAAAAGTGTCTTGGTAGTATTCTTCAGTAGTACTGATTTTGATCAGATGGATGAGTTTAATTTAGAACAATTTAGTAGATGGCATACAGGTAGACATTATTTACAGGACTAATAGCATATCATAGATACCCTCAATGAGCCACAAATGGACAGAAGAGATACACTTTCCTTCATATAATTACTCATAACATACTAATTAGTTTCCTGGCTTTTAACTTCCCAGAATTATTGGTATTAACATTCAGACAATAGGATTGAACCCTATCCGTGCTGGCCATTAAAGGGTACCACCACCCAAAAATAATATTCTTATTATACAATGCTCGAAATTACCTTTTTTTGCTGGTGGCCCGGTCGGGCCAGTAAAATTAGTATTTTTCCAATTTTGGTGGCCCGAAACCAAAATCTACTGGCCCGAAAAAAAATAAGGAAAAACAAAAGTAAAATTAATACAATAACCATATTCATAGTTTCAGGGTACTGGGCAATGTTTAGCCTTCATTTGTTATTCCAATGCTCGAAATTATCTTTTTTTTTCTGGTGGCCCGAAAAAAAAATGTACAAACAAAGAAAAAAGAAAACATCATGAGTCATGACTATTCGGTCATTAATTGTGAAAATATGGAAGTTATGTGTTAAAATTACCACCATCATTAAAGAAATCCATCAGTGAATAAACAAAACCTAACCTAGAATCGAGCAGTTTCATCTAAGAGTCATCAACTGATGAAACTAAGCCCTTTTCCATGTACGATTTTGTTATTTTATAGTCCATAAAATCACCAACACAAAAAAGCACACATGGGACTGAGCAGAGCTAAGATAAATTGGCAAATCAAGAAATGAAATCACTTAAATCTTTGTTATTTTAAAACCTTAAATAGTTTGAAGTAGCCACAAGTCTCTACCTTGTAAACATGATTCCTTCTAATACCTTCAAAAAAATGAATAATGATCCGAAAGATGAAATTATTCCCCTTTATTGATGGTATCGCGGACGATATCGCAAGCACACTGCACTTTGCAATATGAATGAATGTGAAAAGCTAGACATGTGTTTTGATAGGTCTTAGCATGCATGTGCACACTCCCTCTGTGGATTGGTTGATCTATGTTTATATTCTACATGTTGCAAAGGTTTCCAGGGGGTGTGTGTGAAATTAAGAAAACAGC
The DNA here is from genome assembly GCA_037951105.1 of Echinarachnius parma. Taxonomy (NCBI): domain Eukaryota; kingdom Metazoa; phylum Echinodermata; class Echinoidea; order Clypeasteroida; family Echinarachniidae; genus Echinarachnius; species Echinarachnius parma. Next base: position 2,526 of record JBAMJV010002809.1, on the reverse strand, counting down.
ATAAGCATGCTTTTGCTTTTAGTGATTACACACCTCTGGAAGTTGTTTAAGTTTACCATGATTTATCATGCAAGAAGTAGATAATTCAAGGGAGAGTGTTCATATGAGGAAATAGCACATATTTGTAGGCATAAATAAGGATTCATTCAACTAGCGCAAGTGCGCTTGCGACTTTTTATGTCCCTCCTTTTCATTTCTTGCAAATATTTCAATCACAATTAAAGTGTTTTTAAGAGGTGTCAAACTTGCGATTTATATTCCTTGATGTTGTCTTCTTATGGTTTAAACATTTGGTGTCCCGATCGGGCCACCAAACTTTGGCATTTTCATGTTTTTACTGGCCCGACCGCAACTTTTACTGGCCCCGGGCCATCGGGCCTACGCCAATTTCGAGCGTTGTATTATAGAAAGGTAACATCTTTAGTATTCCATTCCTTCAACAAGCTCACAAAAATATGTTTTCAGAAAAGAAAAAAAAAATTGGAAAAAGCATCACCATTCTCAACCATGCTTTCATGCGGTCTGAATTGCGAAGACTATATGTGTGCAGAGCCAGAGCGCTCTGTGCAGAGCGAACGAATCATCCGGGATTCTATTGACGTACGCGTGAAAGCATTGGCGCACTCGCAAATGCTTGGCCCGTATGGAACCAGGAAATAGCAGTGGTTCCGTAAGTGGTGGAAATTAATTGATTTGTTTATGAATTACACAACCCTTTGCAAAATGTCGGGTATCTATTTGATATCACAAAACGGTACCAAAACATATAATAATGTGTTGTCCTTTCTTTGCCTGGTGGTCCCCTTTAAACTTACCAGCATGGTTACATACTTTGTTAGTACATGTCCAATGTATAAGTCTTCCCAGGGTTTTCTGAATTCTAACATCAAGTTGTACACATTGTGTATTGCATGATATACTTCAAGCAATTCATGTTACCCTTGATACATGCATCATTTGACATCTGACTTTGATTTATTGTTCTGCTAAGCACTTGCTTCCCAATCTGTTTTGTCCAAATTGCATAATATAAGGAAGTGTACATGATCAAAAAAGTGTTTTTGTAGTATATGTGTATGAAATACTTTGGTAGAAGTGATATTTATCCAATGGATACGTATAGTTTAGAAGAATTTGTGGATAATTGACAAAGCAGTGTTACTAGTGTAATTCCGTTACCATGTTCATTAGATAGCTTTCTAGTATAAATAGAGAAATATGTGACCATTGATTTGAGCCAGGACTGCAGGGTTTGATAACAAGGACTATGTAAATGAAGACTGACTTGAATTTCGCAAATACAAATAGTTATTTTTTTAGAAATTTCACACTGCGTTACCAAATTAACAAATTAAGCAGGCGTATTCATATATTAATTCATAATTTGGCATAAAAGTATCTTGCATTTTGGTTTTTATAAGTGTTTGAACATAAAAATAACATTTTAAAGGGATTTTAGCTTATCTGGTATTCAAAAAATTAAACTTTTTAAGGTAAATTTCAGAAGGCGTAATTCCGTTACCATTTATGTAATTCCGTTACCGCTGCCTTTTTTGGAAACATGGTCAGTTACGACCAAACAAGATGAACATAAAGGAAAAAATTAATGTTATCATGAAGTTGACACCCATAGCAATGAATTTTAAAATAAATCTACACAAAATGTCTTTTAAATTTCACAGGAATTCATGTGAAAGTTGAAGGTGGGAAAAAAGGCCCATTCTCTGCCGTAATTCCGTTACCGACGTATCATACGTGCTAGCACTTTCCTCATGTATGAAATTTCCATATTTTTGTTTCTATATGACAGCAGGTATATCTCCAGAACTTATTAAAGTGTTGATAAGCCTTTAGGTCATAGGACTAATCCATATTATGAAAAAGAATGAGCAAAATTTCTCTGAATTGTAATTCCGTTACCACGGAATTGCCCATTTATGGATATTTCAGCCGTCTCTGAACCGATTTTGATCAAACAAAGATGATTTTATTATTTAAATATTATGCTCTTTCAAATTTTACACTCATACCTCACAACAACAAAAGTAGTCTAGCGCCCTCTCTACCAAAACTCAACTATCCCTTTAATCATCATCACTACCATTACAATCATTAATCATCATCACCACCATTACCATCATCATCATCATCACCATCATCATCATCATCATCACCACAACAATCACCATGACCATCATCACTACCACCATCACCATCACCTTCACTATCATTCATCATCATCACCACCATTACCATCAACATTATTATCATCACCACCACCGTCACCATAACCATCACCAACACCAGCATCATCATCATTACCAGCATCATCATCTTCATCACCACATCCCCATCACAAACACCACCATCATCATCATCATACATGTAACTACAACCACAACCATCACCATCATCACCACCACCGTCACCATGACCATCACAAGATCATCATCATCTTCATCATCATCATCATCATCAATTCACCTTGGTCGTGACGCGATAGCTGACATAGGACTCCATGTTGGT
>JBAMJV010002808.1:0-73702 GCA_037951105.1 Echinarachnius parma | reverse complement strand
CATAGAGACGTGCTTCTGCAATGTGATATGCGCTATATAAGAAATGTTTATTATTATTTATTATTATTATTATTATTTGTTTTTTTTTCCCACACAACTATCTGACTATTACAGCGAGAAATAACACCAAACGGCAAATACAAACGGCAATGCCACATAATATGTCAGCGAGCACCGACGCAGTGGGGAAATTTACCCACGCTGTTTACGATTTAAAAACAAATGTATTGAAATTTAAACTACGCATTTGAATCTTTCTTCGAAGCAAATAATTTGTCTCGTACATCACTGTTATTTCTTTTTGGCGTACAATTTCTACCGCGCGAAATCGCAGCGAACGACAAACGATGACAGCGAAGCCAACTCGAATTTGCAACTCGGCAACGGACCCCAAAACCTTTCGAGAGAAATATAAGTATAGATAATTCTAGTTTACTGGACCGTTTGACAATGACACAGACCCCATTTTCATTTACATGAACCATTTGATGACGAAACGTGTTATTTTACCCTCAGTTTTACAATAATGTTTACATCTCTTGAGTTAAGGTAACCCATGATTTCTATTGTGAAGTGCCATATTACGTGAAATAAGCATTTCCGTTTTTGTATTATGCAAAATGTTGAGATATTAAATTAACACTCTCTCTCTCCCTCTTTCATGATTTGATTACAGAATTCATTTAAAGGCTGCCAAGTGTCTGCCATTGTCTTCTGAAAGGGACAGTGTCTACGAGCACGTATGAACTCGTTGAACTAAAAGAAGACTAATTTCGCTTTGATAAATGACTAGAATACAAGATGGATGTTGACAATACTATCCAAACTGTTGGTAGCCACGGGAATATTACAGGTCAAAGTAATACAGAATCAGTATCATCCATTGTACGTAGCGTATCGAGTTGGAGGGAAAAGAAAGATCTGAATGTCACCAAGAAAACGCATAGTACCACTAAGCAAAGAGAGGTCTGCGGTCCAACGTTAAGCACGAGGGAGTTCCAGTACATCTTACGAGATGAAAATAAAATGGCCGTGGAACTGCTCTCCCGGAAGCATCCGCTTTCAAAGCTTCTTGAACAGGATGACATCGAACACGAGATGATGGCGTGTCTCCTCAACATTTTAGAAGCACTTTCTGCGAGGTGGAACAAGGATGTGCATGAAGTTTTCCAATTTCTGGCGGAGCTCAATTTTATTGAGGTACACCTGCTCCATTACACGATCCAGTGGAGGCTCTGTCCCGGCAAGGATATCAAAACCGCGACAAAGGTCATCGCTATTTTGAGAGCTTTCTGTCGGTGCGTTCTACAGTCATCTGCAAATGTAAAGTTGGTTGCTGCAGTAATCAATGATGCTCTGAGATTTGAGAGAATCCAGATTGATGCAAGACAGCTTCAGGAATGTCTTGGCACTTGTAGAGTATTTCTCTCAAGTGCACTTGATCGTCCAAGATATGAAATGTGAGCAGAGGATGAGCCACCCAACCCCATCTTTCCAAGAGCAGGCGAAGTTGTCGACCCTCAAAAGACGAAGGCTCATCATCTGTGTAACGGTGAACCATCTGCATCTAACTATCTTGACATTCATTACAAACTCAGGAGGGAGGACATGGTGGATTCACTCCGCAAGGTGATTTCCAAGTACCATTCAGTGAAGCGGTCAAAGGGCGTGGCCGAGGCAATTAGGGAGTGTCGTGTGTACACTGGTGTGCATCAGTATGAACTGATTACCAGTCACACTTCCAAAGGCATTACGATCCGTGTCCAGATTGACATTTCACATTTGGCCAATGTCAACTGGGAGACGACGAAGATACTATCATACGGTTCTCTGGTTTGCCTCACCTCTGACCATTTTCACAGCATGGTGTTTGCAACGGTTGTCAGACGTGACCGCAGCTGGCTGAAGAAAGGTTTCCTTGACCTGCGTGTCATGAGACATGAAGATGTGATCGCCTTGATCACAGGGAAACAATTCATCATGGTTGACACGCAATACTCTTTCGAAGAGACATACGAAGTCCTTGAAGCTATGCAGGTTACCAGCTCTGACAGCCTCCCCCTTGCACATCATCTAGTGTATCTGTCTGCAGGAGAGGAACGCCCGATACATCTGAAGGAAGGAAATGATGTAAAGTACGACATCGGACCCTTAGTTAAAGCAGAAAGTGCTACCAGATCATCAGCTTGTCGGACGTGGACGGTACCTGTGCTTGAGCCGCAGAATTGGCCATCCGTTGAAAATCTGAATGTTGATGAACATCAGTTAAAAGCAATTCAGATGGCTCTCTCCCAAGAAGTCACCGTAATTACGGGTCATCTTGGTACTGGGAAAAGCTACACAGGCTTGAAGATTGCCCAACTTCTTCTTCTAAACAAGCACCGATGGACAGCATCCACAGGAGCCTATTCAAATGAGAGAGCTGAAGGTCCTTTGCTGTTTATCTGTTCGACAAAAGCAGCGCTTGATGAATTTCTTGCGGAAGCCACAACTTTCCAAAACTCTGGGATCGTAAGATGTGGAGGCTCGAATGCCCAGAAAGCACTCCAACAATACAACCTGGACAAGTACCGTGAGAAGCATGCTTCAGATATTGCTTCAAAAGACGACATTTGCAGTGGCAAGCTTGAGAAGTGCAAGGAAAGGATGGACAAGATCAAGGCTAACATTGAACACCTCAGGAAGTCCATCCTACCCGATGAAGTTCTGCGATCTGTCATTGATCCCCCTATCTACAATTCCTTCATCGAAAGAAGCAAAGCTGGCACTGCAATTCTTGACTGGCTTCTTCAAAGTGATGTGAGCGAAAGTGAACTTCAGTGTCTGAAGGAAGATAGCTCTTGGAGGGCCACACGGTTCACTACAGGTGAGAACACGGGCAACGACGAATGGCTCGAGGACAAGTTGCCATTCGCCTTTAGTCTTGGCACGGCACAATCGGATACAAGGAATAAACTATCGAGAAAGCTCACCACAAATGACGGTCTTGCTGCATCTGATTTGAAACGAATGTCTGACGTATGGAGCTTAACTCCAACAGAGAGGTGGCAACTTTACCGCACATGGCTCAAGGATATCGAATGTCGCGCTAGAAAACGCATGAAGATTGTGTGTGAGGATATGGATGCAGTGTCAACAGAAAATCAGAAGCTGCATGATGAAGTCGACGCAATAATCTTCAGAGAAGCAGCTTTGATTGGCATGACAGCATCCTCGGCTGTCAAACATCGTCGCGCTCTGCACCAAGCTAACCCTTCCATAGTCATATTTTCCGAACCAGCTGACATCCTGCAGTCTACTACAGTAGCAGTTCTTCCACCTGGTATCCAGCAGCTTATTCTGATTGGAGATGGGTCACCAATGATAGACAACTTCTCATCCGTAAGGGAGCTTGCTGAGAGGCAAAGTGCTTCTGCATCTCTGATACAACATTTCATCAAGGATGACTATGCTGTTTGCAACCTTCGGACGCAGCACCGCATGAGCCCCACCGTTTCAAAGCTAAGCCGGTTGATATTTGGAGAAGACTACCAAAGCCACAAGTCTGTCGTCAGCCTCCCCGACGTCCGCGGAATAGAGCATAACGTTTTCTTCATCGATCACGTCAACCATGAATCACCAGTAAATCACGAGGCATCATTCTTGCTCACACTTTTTGATTACCTGATCAAACAGGGTTATTCGAGAAACCAGATATCCATCATCACAACCTTTCCTGCCCAGCAATATTTCTTCCCAAAGGGTAGTGATTTCGGCAGGGTGTTTGCCATAGATGGCTTCCGAGGTGACAGTGACATTGTTCTCTTCATGGCTAATGGGAGCGACAGGACCAGCAAGCCAGGGGGTATTCTGAGAGAACAACGTTTGCCATTCATTCTCACACGAGCAAGAATCGGGCTCTACGTGATAGGAAACTTCTCCCTCCTCTCAAAGCAATGTCCAGTCTGGGAAAGGTTACTGCAGGAGGTAATGCGGCTTGAATGGGTCAATTCCTCTCTTAATATCACATGCCCGTATCACCCCGATAGTCCGAAAGCTGTGTCTACTGTAGAAGAGTTCAAGCGTCGCAGTGAAGGGAATGGGTGCGGACTACCATGCCAAGCACGCTTGGACTGTGGTCACTGCTGCAAGGAGGTATGTCATGACCATGTTCTCAAGAAGGCATCTGTGATCTGCAGTCAACCGTGCAATCGTGACGTATGCAAATATGGTCATAAATGCACAAACCTGTGTTCAGAACCATGTGATACTAAATGCAAGGGAAAAGCCGAGAAAGAACTTCCATGTGGACATCACCAGCTACTTCCTTGTTCTCTACCTGTGGAGAAGGCAAAATGCAGAGACAAGTGTGAGCGCCCTCTAAGATGTGGACACAAGTGCACCGGAATCTGTGGCGACAGATGTAAGGAAGGAAAATGTACTGAATTCATCAAAAATACAGATTGGCCATGTGGACATACCGTTGAGGTACCTTGTTGTAATGGGCCTGATACTTGCCCCAAACCCTGTGGTGTTGTGCTGGCATGTGGCCACATGTGCTCCGGAACTTGCGGGAAATGTCGTCGAGGAAGACTCCATATAGTGTGTGAACAACCTTGTGGCCGCACCCTCGTATGTGGACATTCCTGCGAAAGCAACTGTGCTGCTCAGTGTCCGCCCTGCTCCAGGCGTTGTGAAAACAAGTGCCAACATAGTGCCTGCATGAAGCTTTGCGGAGAGCCTTGCATCCCTTGCCGTGAGAACTGCCTCTGGCGATGCCCTCACTCGTCTTGCCAGAACTTGTGTGGAGAGCCCTGCAAACGCAAGCCATGTGACGAACCGTGCCCTAAAACCCTACCATGCGGACATGAATGCATTGGCATGTGCGGAGAGAAGTGCCCGACCAAGTGCCGCATCTGCAACATGGCTGAAGTCACCGAGATTCTCTTTGGAGGTGAAGACGAAGAAAATGCTAGGTACGTCTCCTTTACTTGTTAATGTCCAGAACGGTTGAAAATGAAATTGTGAAAATAACATTTTGGACTGTAAATCATGCCTAAATCACTTCGTATTGGTCAGAAGACTTTACCTTCAACACTTTGTGTTACGTTAACTAATCCATGCATTTTGTATCTATAAAGAATATATTTTGGAAAGATAGTACTGGGGAAAGATTTTTGTTTGAATTGTAGAAAGTTAATTGAAATAACCAGTTGATACATTATTTACGATTTTCTTAGTGATCGTCATGCCTCAACTTTCTTCCTGATGGGATCTGTACCTAGTCTAGTGCCTCTCTTTGACTATTCGTTACATGTTTCATTACACCAATTGTACAAACTGGGTATCAAGCTTCAATGCATTATTCACGAAGTGTTGTCATCTCACTGGTTATGACCACAAATTGTTGGCAAACAATTGTTTTCCGGTGTATTTTAATCTACAGGTTTGTCGAGCTGGAAGACTGTGGTCATGTGATTGAAGTAGACGCACTTGACCATTACATGAACATGAGCCAAGAAGCGGATGATGCTATAAACATACAGGTTTGATATATTAGTATTTTAGTCGTTTTAAGTAACTGATAGGTATTTTATGTCTGCTTTTCCCACACAACCACAACAACATTACCGAACATTTATGCTGGCAATGAAGCCTAACCGTAGATGTGATTTGTGCTAAATGTGGCTTTGTACAACATGCATATGATAAGACTTGTTGGGTTTCCCTCTCATAATTATATAATTGTAAAATTCCGGCGGAGGGTCGAAAAAGGACTTTTTCTTTCACCTAGTTTTGTTGCGTGCCGCCAGCCTATTTAAAAACATTACTACTATACCCTATGCCTAATACTATACTTAAAGGGCAATGAAACCCAAGCAAAATGTTGCTTTTATAGTCTTGAAGAGATTAAGAAGAATAATCTCTGAAAGTTAGAGCATAATCGGGTAAGAAACAAGAAAACTACGGCTCTTTGAAAATGTCCATTTATTCAGATGGGGAACTCAAATTGGCAACGCACTCTGATATTTGTGTGGACAACTCCCCATATGTTTTGTACACAAATGTTCCCATTTTTACAGTTTTCTTCATAGTCACATGTTTCCATTCCCCCAACTCATGATATGTTATGTATAAAAGCATTCTACAAAACATATGTTGAACTGGAACAAAGGGTAAACATAAATTTTGAGAAAATTAAACAAAACTGAAATTTTGTGTACAAAATGTATGGGGAGTTGTCCACAACTTTGCCAGAGTGCGTTGCCAATTTGAGTCACTCGAAGAAATACATGGCTCTTTTCAAAGAGCCATAGTTTTCTTATTTCTTGACCGATTGTGCTCAAATTTTCAGAGACTCTTCATTATATTCAGTGTCTTATAGTGCATACAACAATTTGTCTGGATTTCATTGTCCTTTAACTTTTCCCCCACTCTCTCAAACTCACTTTCACTTTTGCATTTCGAAAACTGTCTTCTCTTTTGCCAAATTCACAATCTCAATTCACAATCCCAAACTAACTTCTCTATTCTCACTATCAAGTTCATTTCAATTTCCCAAACTGGTTTCCCAGTTCCTCACTTTTGCCCAAAGACTTTCAAAACTCACTATTCATATCCCACTTCACCAAACTAAGAACGGGATCGGACAAACAAATTCCGGTATACTAGTATTATGTCAGTTTATTATTCTTCAAAAGTAAGTACAAAGTTTCTTTCTTTCTCTATGAAGCGTCCTATCAAATATGACCCCCCCCCCCCTGCATGCCCAGCCAGCGTGCACAGTCAGTCCTTCTCCTACCCGACTGTCCACAGACTACAAAAATGGGAGTCTTCCTCCCACCAAACAGTGGGCCGTATGCATAAAGACAAGCAATTGCTTGTGCTAGCCTTTTGCTTGAATCGGTATGCATAAAAACAAGCAATTACTTGCAAGCAAAGCTTTTACTTACAAGCACAAACAATTGCTTACTGCTCGTAAGCAATTGCTTACCAAACAAGCAATTGCTTGAAACCGTATGCAGAACACGAACCTTTTACTTGTCTTGATAAGCAATTGCTTGCGTTTTTTAAAGCACATCCAGACCAGCTTGAGCTCTTGCTTACTCGGGGCATTCGCGTTTACGGATCAAATTTTCATACCGTTTCAGGATGATTACGAGCTCCTTATTCCAGAGGTTATGTTGTGATTTCATATTTAATACAATTTATGATTTTTAGCTCATCCGGCCCGAAGGGCCCGATGAGCTTATGCCATGGCGTGGCGTCCGTCGTCCGTCCGTCCTTCCGTCCGTCCGTCCGTCCGTCCACAGTTTTCAAAATGCTTCTTCTTCGTTATTTTTCAACCGATTTTGATTCTGATTGTTTCATAAGATAGGGCTAGGAGGGGGATTTAAAACTTCTACACAGAATCGTGAAATTCATTATATATGCTAATTTATGCAAATTTATTCGAAATCACAAAAAATGCTTCTTCTCCTTCATTTCTTGACCGATTTTGATTTGGTTTGCTTTATCTGGTAGAGCTAACTTTGGTACACTAAACTTCCACACAGAATTTTGAAATTTTTCTCCATTAATTAATTATGGTAATTTATGCAAATTTATTCCAAAAATCACAAAAAATGCTTCTTCTCCTTCATTTCTCGACCGATTTTGATTTGGTTTGCTTTATCTGGTAGAGCTAACTTTGGTACACTAAACTTCTACACAGAATTTTGAAATTTGTCTCCATTAATTAATTATGGTAATTTTTTATTTATTTATTTATTTATTTATTTATTTATTTATTTATTTATTTTTATTATTTATTTATTTATTTTTATTTTTATTTTTATTTTTTTTATTTTTAATTTTTAATTTTTTATTATTTTTTTCCCCCATGTCCCTTCTGGGGCGTCAAATTTATATTTTGTTCACTCTAATTTTTTTTAAATTAATTTTTATGTCCCTTCCAGGGCATCACATTTTTATTTTTTGACCAGTTGAAAAGTGTACCACATGAAATTTGCGATATTTGATGTTGCGAGATGCCGGATGAGCGCTACGTCATTGACGTTCTGGTTTAGAATTTTTACGGCAATTTTCGTCCATCGATCTGCACAGAAACCCCCTAATGCTCTGTGCTGTTTCCCTTCTATTTGCGTAAGCAAAAATACTGCTGCCAGGTCGGGCACGAAGCGTTGTTGTCCTGCAGTGCGATGTTCGCACAACCGTAACGATCCTTTGTCCAACACGTAAGTAATTGCTTCGGCAGTGCAAGCAAAAGGTTTCAGCACAAGCAAAAGCTTGTGCATATGAATTCAAGCAATTGCTTGAACTTGATCTTTTGCTTGACAAGCTCTTGCTTGTGCTTAAAGCTATTGCTTATAAGCAATTGCTTGTTTTTATGCATACGGCCCACTGTGACCAGTCAGTTTTTCTGGTACCTGACTGTCTAACCGAATAAAGAAAATCCAGCCCTTTTATACCTTCCTGGAATTATTCAATTTACACAAAATATCTTATCCCCACAGCTTTCACTATGACCAATCAATATTTCAAAATAAAATTATATTTATAATAGACAATCTACAAAAGGGGTTAAAGGGGTAGTACAGTTTTGGTAAGGCTGAACTTGAGTAACCAAACCTGGAAAGTAACATTATAAACTAATAGTTATAACTCCACCATGCTCGAAAGGTATACAAAATTACAAACGACTAAGTAAAAAGCCCGTTATCATTAAAAAGAGCCTTAAAACCCAAGAGGGCGCTTTATAAAAAGGCATTGGTTTCAACCATTTTTCATACAAAATTATGCATGTGATGTTTTATTGAAATAATGATTAAATAGAGAGATCATCAACAACTATTTAAAAACGCTTATGAAAATTTTTGAAAAAGTGCAAGCTTTTTTTAAATTTTTTGAAAAAATCTTTTAATTATTTGGGCTCCAAATAATTATATAATCAGATATATTTATTGATATTTCAGCTGTTTCTATAATCAGATATTTGATATTCAGCTGTTTCTGGGTCGATTTTGACCAAATAAAGTTTATTCTGCCATTAAAATTGCATGTTCTCTCAAATTCGACACTCAGTTTTTCATTACCTCACAAAAAAATTGTGATGTGCAGCGCCCTCTCTACCAAAACTGAACTACCCCTTTAATGTACTTGAACAACGGACTCTCTAGTTTCGATATTCTGGCTGGCTTTCCCCCCGGGAGTACACACTGCTACACCGTGGCCTAAAGCTAACGGCTTCCCAGTACCTCATCAAAACTTAAATACGTGTATATACAAATATGGTTTTATAACATGTACAACTAAATTGAACATCTTGCTATTTTCGCCACATAAATGAAGTTTTGTATTGTGTTAGTGGTGAGTCAAAACGTTTACCAAACGTGTACACTTTTTTTCTTACGTTGAAACATTTATTAGATGAAAAAATACAAAAAACGAAAACAATAGTTATGGTCAGGAAACTGTAAAAAAAAAAGTTGATGTTGACGCCTGAAATACTTTTAGCGTATCTGTTTAGCTTTCATTTGATACCTTTCCTGAATCAGCAGTGCCACGCATTGCTGAGTTGTTTGGTGTTGTAGGTGACCGGTGCAAAACCCATATTTTGCAAGTTTTGGCTAATCATTCGATTTCTTGAAATTAATGGTGCCATGTGAATACATCACTTTTAACATGTTTTATTGTTTTTGTGCATGAATGAATCGTTTAAAGTGATACCTGTAAAGTGTCAGATATTGCACAAAATGACATTTGAGAATTCAATCCTATATCAATATCATTGTAAAATACAATTGAAAGATTTGTGAAAGTTTGAAAGAAAACGAACACTGTTTACCTAGTGAAAAAAAAAACGAATATTGAGTTCATATTTTATCACCGAATACTGATGGTCTGCCATACTTTTGTCCCAGTAATGAATGATCCGTTTGAGATATTCGCACCCGTGTATTTTTACACACGTAGTACATAATTCATGGAATTTGAACTCGCTCGGCTCAAAGTTCAATCTCCGGAATGTTCTCACGGGTGCTGCATGCGGACGTTCTCAGCTAAGACAAATGTACTTTTTTTCAATTGCGTTGATTACCGCTTTAGAAATAATGATTTTCAATGATAATTATCTTCATACTAAAGGGACATTTGAACAAATCAAACCCTATTTTATTCTTCTCTTACCATAAGCTAAACAACACGGTAGAAGAGAAACGAGGAAGCTCCAAGTAATTTTCGTGGATTTGGACACTTTACAGGTATGACTTTAATTGAATACATTTACTAATTATGCATGACTAAGTGAATTGTTATTGAACATTTGCGCCGGTGGCCATCCACCAGAATAACATTTTTAATGTTAATATCGATCGTCAAAAATTGACAGTTGGATGGGACTTTGTGGAAGTGGTCAAGAGATCGTACAATTTTTCTTTGATACTAATTGGGAGCATGTACCTTCAGATGATACATGAATATGGTCAGTACCTCAGATGGAGGAACACATTGAGCGATAGGTGCATGTAGTATTTAGACAGATCTGGTGGGTCCAAGACAGTGCATCTGTCCATCGTCTTTTCGCTCTCAGAGATAGACTACGGGAAGTCTTTTTGGAACATGGGAAAGGGTAATTATTATACCTAATCATGAAGTGGAATGGCCACCATGTCCCCTGTTTTTACACCTTGTGATTTATTTCTGTTGGAACATTTAACGAACAAGGTGTTTTCATCTCCTCCTCATGACCTGGATGATGTGTTGGCCACATTCGACACGAGATGGATGGATGTTAAAGTCATATATGCGTGGGTTATAATGGGTAGTCAGCAAATTCCAACTCGACTCCACCGTAATCTCTCGAGGTAAACTCACGATATGTGTTGGATCGATCGAAGAGCGGTGCTTCGAAATATCTAGCCTATCCGATAGGCATCGTGTTGTCTGACAGATTCTACCGGCAGTGTACTAACCGCGATATGCCTAGTTTGAGCGTTCGAGATCACCGGTTTTTCCGTCTCCATAACGCGATTAGTACTTGCCAGAAAGCTCAGACGCCTATCGGATAGGCTTCGAAATATCTGAACACGGGCCATCTTATGAAATTGCATGCAGCAAGAATTTCTCATGCTGTCACCTATAAGACATCAAACAGCGGCACTTTGAAGTCGGTTGCGGTTAAGCGTGTTACGTGATATTTTCGCTCGTAAACATCTCTGATGGATCTCCATTCGACTAGTACAAACATTCCGAACGCGACTATTTTTGATGCTTTTTTGACTCGGGTATTCGGAAGTGGGACAGTTTGCGATCGCTACTTATAACTGAGCCAATGGGGATTACGTAATGTGCGTAAAAGTGCGCAAGATGGATCCACGCGTCTAATATACCGGTCTGAATTCCCTTTAAATCACGCAACATTTAAGTGTGTCACCATTGATGTCAGGAATGTATTCATTAGTCAAAACTTGCAAAAAGTGGGTTGCGCACCTGTCCTCTGCAACAACAAATAACTCAGCAATGCGTGGTTTCGGAAAAGGTACCAAATGAAAGCTAATAGTGACTCTGTACATCTGCATCACTGTTATGGAATGAAAATATATAATTTTGAAATAATTGACCTTTGAACTTCGGGTACTTTTTTTTTACTCTGTATATATGTTAAAGGGATAGTTGAGTTTTGGTAAGGAGAGTACAGTTTTAGTGAAACTGAATTTTAGTAACCAAAACCTGCATCATAACATTACAAACTAATAGTTATAACTAGAAAGGAACACAAAATTACAAATGACGTAGTAAAGATCATGTTATCATTCAAAAAGAGCCGTTAAAACGTAAGAGGGCGCTCTCTAAACACTCATCGGTTTCAACCATTTTGAATAAAATGTTGTGCATGTGATGCTTTGTTGAAATAGTGATTAGATAGAGAAATAACCAACAACTATTTAAATACCTATTTTGTAACTTTTTGAAAAGAGGAAGCATTTTTTTGAATTTTTAACGGCTGGTTCAAAATTCTTTAATAAACCCGGGGCCCCGGGTTTATTACAAATTGTTATATTTATGGATATTTCAGCCGTTTCTGAACCGATTTTGATCAAACAAAGATGATTTTATTGTTTAAATATTATGCTCTTTCAAATTTTACACTCAGTTTTTCATTACCTCACAAACCAATTAAGTAGTCTAGCGCCCTCTCTACCAAAACTCAACTTTCCCTTTAAAGGTAACCTTGAGTATTGGTAATTCCCCAAAATTAATTGTAACGGATTTGGTTGATTTCAATTCCATATGAAAGATCATCGAAAAAAACATGGGAAATAATAATAATTCCCATTCAAATGCTCGAATTGTTGTGAAATTTGCTTTCAAAATATTTATAAAAGTGATTGACGTCCGGGTATCACTTTTTAGAGAACGCTAGCGCGAGGCGCATGCGTTCTAGGTCCTCTTAATACGGGACTGAAAATTAATATTTGTAAGCACGCTAATAGTGCTTAAAACTATACATATGATACGGTACTTACCACCAATTCACTCTCCATTATGTGATCCAACTATCGGGTGGATTACAATTATGATTTTACCTCCATTCCGCAAAAAAACAGTGATATATGCGCCTCCTCGACTTCTCTCCATGTGTTAGCGCGACTCCGAACAGAATGCGAAAGGTGAACGGGGCGTGCAATACACATGAATATGCGCGGTACTATTACCGCGCATTTAACAGTCCCGTATTAGGAGGGAACTAGAACGCTAGCGCTTCGCGCTAGCGTTCTCTAGAGTTAATTTGACACTTGAGTTGTAACGGCTCTTTTTGAATGATAACAGGGGTTTTACTTTGTCGTTTGTAATTGTGTATACTTTTCGAGCATGGTGAAGTTATAACTATTAGTTTGTACCGTAATCGTGCAGGTTTTGGTTACTAAAGTTAATTTTGACCAATACTCAACGTTACCTTTAATTATATTACAACATTTGAAAACGAACTCGAAAACACCTTCAATCTGTTGATAATTCTTCAATACAGTCATATCTTAATATTTATATATTAAAGGGGACCACCAGGCATAATTATGTTTTGGTACCGTTTTGTTATATCAGATAGATACCTAAAATTTTGCAAAGGGTTGTGTAGTTCATAAACGAGGCAATTAACCATGTTATTAGTTTGGAGACAAGAGAATCCAAGACGATACGTTCGCTCTGGGCAGAGGTAGTCTTTGTACATGCAGACCCATGAACGCATGCTTTAGAATGGTGATGCGTTTTCCAATTATATATTTTTTTTTTCTGGAAACATATTTTTAACTTGTTGATGGAATGGACTACTAAAAATGTTACCTTTCATTTATAAGAATATTATTTTTGGGTGGTGGTACACTTTAGACATACGTTAAAATATAAACATATAAATTCAACATGAAAATGAAACGTAAGTTTAGAGTGTGCCACTGTACCTGCATTTAAAAAAAGAAAAATTATTGAAGGTGGTTTTCGAGCTACTTTTTTTAAATTGTGTATGTTAAATGCATATTAGAAAAATCAGGCCCGTTATAGCCAGGATTATCAAGGGGGGATGCGTAATTGACAAAATTGGGACCGAGACCAAACGTGGTCGAGACCGAGACCACTTGTTGTGCGTGTATACAGCGAGGGGGGATCCGTCGCTCCAAAATTTCCGAGGCCAGGCCGAGACCATTGGCTAAATTGTGTAAGAGGGGGGCGTCTGATACCACTCGTTAAGATCAAAACGTGGACCCGAGACCAATATAAAGTGGACCCGAGACCGACAAAAAAAGGACCTTTCTGTTTTTTTTTGTGTTTTGTTGTTGTTGTTGTTTTTTGTTGGGGGGGGGGGGGGGCGGGGGGGGGGGGGGGGGGGGGGGGGCGGGGAATGTGTACGCATCCCCCCCCCCCCCCCCCGGCCCCCTCTAGCTACGGGCCTGGTTAATGTATTTCAGTCCTCAACATTAAAGTGATGCAGATAAAGTGTCAGATATTGCACAAAATGACATTTGAGACTTCAATCCTATATCAATATCATTGTAAAATACAATTGAAAGATTTGTGAAAGTTTGAAATAAAACGAACACTGTTAACCTAGTGAAAAAAAAACGAATATTGAGTTCATATTTTATCACCGAATACTGATGGCCTGTCATGGATTTGTAGCAGTAATAATCGTCCGGTTGACGATATCCGCACCCGTGTATGTTTACAGACTGTACAGAATTCATGGAATTTGCGTACGTTGGATCAAAGTTCAGTAGCGTCTGGAATGTTTCCCACGCGTGCTGGCTCGGACCTGTTTAGCTACAACAATTGTACTTTTTTTGAAAAGCGTTTATCAACGTTTTTCAAATAATAATTTTCGATGATAATTATCTTCATACTAAAGGGACATTTGAAAAAATCTAACCCTATTTTATTATTCTCTTACCATAAGCTAAACAACACGGCAGAAGAGAAACGAGGAAGCTCCAAGTATTTTTCGTGGAGTTAGACACTTTACCTGGATCACTTTAACCATTTTGCCATTTCCCGGTCATTACTATAGGTTGTATAGGGTGTTGTTTATTTATGTTTGAACGTTTTTAAACAACGTTTAGAATATGTATTTTTGATCTGTTCCCACAAAAGAAATCAAGCGATGGATCAAAAACATACATCTTACTTTCTGTTCATGTTTTTTAAATCAACGATAATGGAATACATGTACGTGTGACTTATATTATTTGTACATATTATTTGTTTTCCAGATGAAAGGTTGCCCGAAGTGCAAAACGCCAATCCGGAGAAATCTGCGCTATGGTAATGTTATCAAGAAAGCACTTAAGGATGTAGAGAACGTGAAGGTAAAGATTCGAGGAGCGCAGTCTGAGATAGACCAAAAAACAAGAGAGATGAAGAAAAGGATGGCGGATCTGAGACGACACGCTGCCTATCGCGCCCAATTTATTAGCGAAGAGGATTTGACAAAGATTAGTGTGGGATTGAAGGCGATGCCGCATTTGGAGAAAGTGCTTGCGCGCGTAAATAGATGTGCATTCCTTCGCGCAATTGCTGAGATTTGGGACAAGACCAAATCTTTTGCCAACATCAGTGCGCTATCATCTCGCCGGGAGGCACTGCAAAAGTGGCTATATGAATTGAGGAATGAGATTGTAGGTGGTGACCGGGATCGTTTCACAGAGCAGCAAATGAATGATTTACAGCAGGAGATTAACCGCCTAGACATCAGGGAACATGTGATCACCCTGTTGCAAAGGAATGTGCCTTCATTGCATAAAGTTCTAGAATGCAGCGCGGTGACATCATTCGACGCGCTAGTAAACCAGGTCACACCTTTCACGAAGAATGATGAGAATCAGGCAAAGCAGATAGTGCAACGGATCCGGCAGAGTGTCGGTTGCGCTGTGCTGGGTATTAGCAACAAGGAGAGGGTTGAGATTGTCCGCGCCATAGGTCTGGGCCAAGGACACTGGTACAGGTGTCCTCAGGGGCACGTCTATGCGATCGGAGAGTGTGGTGGCGCGATGGAACAGGCCAACTGCCCAGAATGCGGCGCCGTCATTGGTGGGCAGAGACATGGTTTGACGTCGGGGAATCGGGTTGCCTCAGAAATGGATGGGGCGCAGCAAGCTGCATGGCCTACTTGGCAAGGCGAGTACGAGGAGGATGAGGGCATGGCATATCGGGCGAATGTCATGGAATTCGATCAGCAAGATATTGAAGAACAGTTTGAGATAGAGAGACTGATAAGAGAGGAACGGGAGAGAGGGCGTCTGTGGGAAAGGCAACGTCAACAGGAGAGGCTACGTGAACGTGAACACGTAAGGCGGTTACAGTTAGAACGCGAACGAGCAGAACGCCAAAGAGTAGAACGCGAACGAGCAGAACGTCAAAGACTAGAACGTGAACAAGCAGAACGTCAAAGAGTAGAACGCGAACGAGCAGAGCGTCAAAGAGTAGAACGCGAACAAGCAGAACCTCAAAGACAAGAACGCGAACGAGCAGAACGCCAAAGAGTAGAACGCGATCGAGCAGAACGCCAAAGAGTAGAACGCGAACGAGCAGAGCGTCAAAGATTAGAACGCGAACGAGCAGAACGTCAAAGAGTAGAACGCGAACGAGCAGAGCGTCAAAGATTAGAACGCGAACGAGCAGAACGTCAAAGAGTAGAACGCGAACGAGCAGAACGCCAAAGAGCAGAACACGATCGAGTAGATCAGGAATTGGAAGAATTAAAGCGACGCAATGAAAAAGAACATGGTACATTAGACGAACAATTAAAATTCTATACAGCAGAAATCCGTCGATTAGAACGCGAGCAGCGAAGATTATCTAAGGAAAATAGCGACGAAAAATGTGTAATTTCTTAAAATCTTTGCATTACTGATTTATATATATGATTACTATAGTTTTATGTACATGAATTATTATTGATGGTGTTCAAGTCTTCAAAGGAAAACTTAATACCCCAATCAATATTTGCTCAAGCTAAAAAAAAACCATAGACACATAAACGTTGTAGGAGTAAGTCGAAACAGCCTTTAATGAAGAAAATCCTAGATATAATAGACAGGCCGTCTACCCACGAATCCACAACTGGTTAAAGAATAGATCACCTTTATTCAAATCGTCCAGCTCTATTCGATTGTGTTTCTTTTCAACCCAATCCTGTCTCAAGCGATCGCCATGCATCTATTTCAGACTCAAATCTTTCAAACCATTTGCTTTTAAATGTTCTCTTCGATAGATTCTTCTCTTAGGCTTGTTAAGGGCCAAACATATGGGCGTTGACTGCATTTTGGAGTACGATTGTTTTTCTTGGCACACATATTCCTTGGATCAAAAGAAAAAAAATCATCCAAAAATACACTCTGTATCTATGCAAATTAGGCCTAATTTCCATAATTTTTGCAAATTTATTAATGAAAATGGAATATTCTATGAAAATGGTGTTTTTATATTCCTTGGATCAAAAGAAGAAATTCATCCACAGAGACACACTGTATATATGCAAATTAGGCCTAATTTCCATAATTTATGCAAATCTAGTTATGGGAATGGGATATTCTATGAAAATTTTGTATTTATTGAGATATTGGAAGGAGAAATATTTGAAAATAGATGACCTAGGGTATATCAAGGTCAGTGGATCAATCTAGCAGATTATTTTAACGTTCGGTGACCGTCTAACCCCTCAAAATTCAAGATGGCCACTGGCAGCAATGTTAAAATTCGCACATTTTGTATTATTGTTGAACTCCATATCTGTTTGATATGTCTAGTAAAATCATTACTGGGATGTACAAATCAATTGTTGACTCATCCTTGGAACAAACGAAGAAGATATGGCAAAAGAGACACACAATTCCCATATAAATTAGCCTCATTTGCATAATTTATGTATAATGACACAGGAATGTCATTTATTATGATACAATCGTCTTCATTGAAATACTTGCATTTTAACATTCCTGCGGCGGCCACATTGGATTCGTGAGACAAGATGACTGTCAATGCTAAAAATAACCTGCTAAAAGTATTTGTTTACTTTGACTTACCCTAGTTCATCAACCATGTCAACGGCAGAAGTAAAAACATCAATTATGCAAATTTGTCTAATAAACATCTTTAAAGTGTGCTTCTTTTGATAATTCTTCTTAGTTTGTTCCAAAGATGGATCCGAAATTGATTAAGACATCGAAACAATTGTTAAAATAGACACATCACACATGTTTGTACCATGATTAGTTCAAAAGTAAGACAAGATATACAGAATTTAACATTCCTGCCAACGGCCATCTTGGATTAGGGACTAGATGGCCACGAAAAGTTAAAATAATCTGCTAGATTGATCCATTGGCCTTGATTTACCCTAGACCATCTATTTCCAAAGTTATTCTCTCAAGTATTTCAATCAAAACACAATTTTCATAGAATATCGCATTCCCATGAATAAATTTGCATAAATTAAGGAAAATAGGCCTTATTTGCATATATACAGTGTGTCTCTGTGGATGAATTTTCTCCTTTTGATCCAAGGAATATGAAAACACCATTTTCATAGAATATCCCATTCTCATGAATAAATTTGCATAAAGTATGGAAATTAGGCCTAATTTGCATAGAATACAGAGTGTCTCTTTAGATGAATTTTGTTTCTTTTGATCCGAGGAATACGTGTGCCAAGTAAAACAATCGTACTCCAAAATGAAGTCACGGACCCCCCCCCCCCCCCCCCCTTAACAAGCCTACTATCTACAAAGAAGCAGATTGCGATTACTTCAACCGCCTGGTGGAATTGGCTCCTTGGGATCTGTTTTTTGACCCAGAAGACGTTGATTCCAGCTGGGAAGAACTCCTTGATTCGTTCTATGCAGCTTCAGGGGACGCCATTCATCGTAAGCTATGTCACTCAAGGAAAGCTAAACCATGGAATAAAGAGCTTGATTAAAAGAAGCACAAGCTCTTTAATAAGACCAAGCAATCATATAGCCAGGATGATTGGATCAAGTTTAAAGAATTAAGTAACCAATCCATAAATGCAACTCATGCTTCCTACTGGGCTTATTTACCCTCCAAGATAACAAGAAACGATTCTTTGCCTATGTCAGGTCAAGGAAATCCAGTCGTGCTTCCCAAGTTCGTGTCGCCAATGATTAAATAATCAGCATACCAAATGATATCGCTGACGCTTTTGGGGCTTTCTTTCAGTCGATCTACCCTGCTCCTTATATAAGCGATCATCCAATCCTCCTTTATGCTCAGTGGAAATATCCCTTGCTGAAGTCCTCGGGGGAATAATGCTCTTTTAGGACAAGCAAAGCACAGGACCTGACTGTATTACACCTACTCTTCTCTAAGAAATCAGTGCACGCCATAGCTCATGTTCTCCAGCGCATGTTTGCATTGTCTCTCAGCCAACGAGCTCTGTCCTCATCCTAGAAGAAAGCTAAACTCCCTCCTGTCTTCAAGGATGGTGACAGGTCACGTGTTTCCAACTGAGATGGTCTACCCTGGATGTATGCATAACTGTCACCTAATGATACGCTGATAATTTGAAATCAAGCACATGTTTTCTTTCACTGAGCGCCTTCGCTCTTCGCCTGTCCATGTTTTCCCCTAGCGGCGGTCTGCTCATGCAGAGCTTTGGTACTTGGTGTGGGCAAGTAAAACACCACTTCCATACCTCGCCTACACCAGGTATTAGGGATCTGTAGGGGCGGATTGTTTCTTGGGTCCTTGGGAGAGGGTTCCCGGCGTCTGAGGAGGGCATGGACGGGTGGAGAATATAGGGGCGTTCGGTGCGGGAGGGCTGGTGTTTGAGATTCGATTCCTCAGCGTATCTGTACGTATCTAAATAATTTTAGAAATTGTTCAATTATTTAAGTAGCTTCATGGATACTGGGGCCGGATGATGTACATGATGTGCATGCCACATTTAGTCTAGTCGGAATGGGGGGGGGGGGGGGGGGGGGGGGGGGGGGGGGGGGGGGTTCCCATGCACCCAAAGGTATATTTTTTAACTTACATTTTGGTAAACCTGAATGTGTCTAGTTAAAGAATTTTGATGTTACCAAGACCAAATCATGTCCCATGGGTGTGTTTTGCGGCCACCATGTTAGATTTCAATGGAAAAAAAGTGTAACTAACTTAAATGTTGAATAACGGGCCATAACAAGAAAATTGAACATGTATTTAGGGATAGTTGGCAACAAGGGATTATACTTAAATAATGTTACAATAATTAAACCAATTTGAATACGTAATTTAGCGATAATCGTGGTGGCCATCTTGAATTTTGACCCCAAAAGACGAATTTCTAATATATCTCTTGGAATATATCTAATAAAAAGACTAATAGACATTATTGTTCATGAAATACATCATGGAATATCACGCCATTTTGTGCCACTCTTGGCCACCATGTTGGATTTCATTGAAATACGTGTAAATTGTTTTAGTATCGTGTAAATTGCTTTATGTTTGAAGTAAGGTCATACAAATACAAATTAACACATTTTATATGGGTGAAATTTCAACGAGGGATTAGTTAAAGTATAATTCTAATGATTCAACTAATTTGAATGCATAAGTTGGCAGCCATCTTGGATTTTGGTGAAGAAAAAAAAAAAATGTTATACATCTTTTGAGATAAATGAAATAAACCGAAAAAACAAACAACTGACCATGCTTTTTGATAATTTCGCAACTAGGGATGATTACAAAATATAACTCAAGTTATTTGTATGCCTGCCATCTTGGCAGCCATCTGGGATTTTAAAGGGGCCCTGCAACCCAAATGCATGTTGACCTCTGTTCATCTATATTAGTGTACACATTCAATATTTGTAAACGGTTTGACCCAAATATGTTTTGTATATTTTTAAACATTTTATCATTTATTTGTCTTCATGTTGCTAAGCCCCACCTCCTAAAAAACCCTCCAGAGCAAATTCTATTGTTGACCTGCAGTGACATCATTTGTCAATCACTGGTCAGCTACCATGAGATTAACAAAAGATGAAAGTACAAAAAGAACATCCACACAAAAGCATGCCTTGCATACCTCCATGCAATAGCTTAGACAGTGCTTTTATTCTGACATAGCAACAGCTATTGTAATTGAAGTTGTGTGAGTTGGTATTCTATTCAACCGTGTGATAATATTGTGATTAGGATATTCTCTATGATGTCACTGCAGGTCAACAATATAATTTGCTCTGGAGGGTTTTTTAGGAGGTGGGGCTTAGCAACATGAAGACAAATAAATGATAAAATGTTTAAAAATATACAAAACATATTTGGGTCAAACCGTTTACAAATATTGAATGTGTACACTAATTCAGATGAACAGAGGTCAACATGCATTTGGGTTGCAGGGCCCCTTTAATGAAAAATTGTATATGTACATAAATTATCTTTCTAAATAAGAACCGTACATTCAAGTCCAATTGTCACATTTTTTGTATGATAGTTATTGATAGATATAAGCATTGAACCATGATGTCAGAATATAACACCCCCAATCCGGGTTTTGGTTGCCACCTTGGTGGCCATCTTTGATTTAACCGATCTCCAATCATCTGCTTTAGCAGAGTATGGCAGACTTTTGCTATGCCTTGAAATACATTAGACATGTGAATTGCCCGAATGTGGACTGAGTGAAGTCAGATCCGAAACCGACCGTAAATATGTACTGGGCCAAGAGCCGAGGTGAATCCACCTTCAGCTTAAGCTTTACTTTCAGCGAAAGTGTCATACTTCTCTTGTACAAATGAGGTGTCCAATAGGTGATAGACGCGTGAGAACCAGTTGGCAGTTGTTTGATGTCAACGATTGAATGATCAGCGACCATGATGCAGAAACACTTCTAGTATCATGGGAACGTATTGGTTGGTCAATTACTTCACCACCTGTCACACGAATGGTGTTAGCAATCCATTTTATAAGGATGTCCGAAAATCACATGATTTCTAACTCCTAGCTCTGCCTAACAATTGAGAGGGTATAAGGACAATGACTCATTATTGTAATGCTATTTCTGCAGGCAGAACAAAACATCTTTAATGATCTTCATCGTCCAAGACACTAACAATTTACTGTCGAGAGACCCTAAAGGAGAGTACATCCAGGATGGCATCACCGTTTGGGAAAAGTCCAGGCTGAAACCTACACAGATGTGACAAAAAGAACACGCTCATATAGTCATATCCCTGCAATAAAGTTAGAAGAAGTCACTGCGGAGCCACCTGGAAACAAGATCCTGCTTTTACATGGGCGGTTATTGTGACCTATCAGACCATTGGAACGACCCTTCAAGATGAGAGGTGTAAGACGAACTGGTCGACTGATCATGCTTACAGTGGCCATGAGTGACCAAGACTAACGATCTTTCGGACAGGCCGAGCTCTTTTCAGGCAAATGGTCTAGAATTGGCCACAAGGATGCATTAAGATGATATCAGGTTCAATGAGACCTCAGTGACAGATGTTGAACCAAAAGACTCCAATTATGATTGATTCGCCACATAAAACACAACTACAAGGGATCACATGCAAAGGACGGAAAATTGACAGTTATCTAGTGTTCTTCAATCAATATGTCTTGAATGTATTCTCGGAAGTTCCGTTTTCTGTTGTAGAGTGCAGCTAGGGCAATATATTGGAATTTGATCTAGGTTTATTGCATGTTTTCCCTTGTTTTTGTTTATGTTTTGTTATGTTCCGAATCAATAATAATGGTTGTCTTTTGGTTCAACATCTGTACCTCAGGTCTCATTGAACCTGATTTCATATAAATGCATCCTTGTGGACAGCATGATCAGTCTTACATCTCTCATCTCATGATAACCGCCAATGTAGAATAAGGATCTTGTTCACAGATGGCTTTGCAGTGTCTTCTTCTAACTTGATTCTAGGGTTATGAGCGTGTACTTTTTTGTCATATTTGTGTATGTTTAAGCCTGTGCTCCTCTTTTGAGTCTAGCGTCAGTATAAATTAATCATTGTCCTTTAGACCCTCTCCATTGATAGGCAGAGCTAGGAGTAAGAAATCATGTGATGTTTCATGATCATATGCTTTTTAGACATATTTTTACAATGGATTGTTAAGGCCATTGGTGTGGCAGGTGGTGATTTGAATCTCTGCCAGTCCGGTACGGTCCCATGATACTAGAGGTGTTTCTGCATCATGGTCGCTGATCATTTGTGCAATCATTGACATCAAACATCTGCGAACTGGTTCTCACCTTACGCGTGTATAAGCTATTACATCAGCGATCTTGTGGATTCATTTTCTTATTTTAGTGCTGAGGTGGCTTAGGAGTGTCATCTGCACAATTATCCCAGGCCCTTGCATACCTTGTTGGCTTGGTGCGGGTCAGTGCGTATGCATTTGTGATACAGGGGTTAGACGTAAGTTTCGAATCCTGGCATGGATTAGATGACTTCCTGGAAGTCATTATTCATGACGATAAAATAATGACAAATAGCAACATAATGACAACCTTGCATGAATCAAAATGTATTAAACAGCACAGGTGGAATCATGCTACAAGTGATGAAACCTAAATGTGATGCCACCAACCGTTATTGGACACCTCCTTTGTACAAGATAAGTATGGCACGTTCGCTGAATATAAAGCTTTAACTGAAGGTGGATACAGTCTGGGCTCTTGGCCCAGTATATATTTATGGTCGGTTCCAAATTTCCAGAGGGATTTGACTTCACTCAGCCCACCTTCAGGCAATTCACATGTCCGATGTATTTCAAGGCACGGCAAAAGTCTGCCAATGCTCTGATAAAGCAGATGATTGGAGATCGGTTAAGACAAAGATGGCAACCAAAGTGCTTACCAAAGTCCGTATGTGGGGTTTTATATTCTGAGATCATATATCAATAAACTATCATACAGAAAAATGTGATTGCTTGACTTGAATTTACGGTACTTATTAAGAAAGATAATGTATGTATTGTACATATAGATTTGTTATTAAAATCCAAGATGGCTGCCAAGATGGCAGGCATACAAATAACTTAAATTTCATTTTTTAATCATCCCTAGTTGCGAAATATCAAAAAGCATGTCCATTTCTTTTTTATTTTCTGTTTATTTCATTATATCTTAAAAGATATATGAAAACAAAAATTTTCGACAAAATCCAAGATGGCTGCAAAAGTATACATTCAAATAATAGTTGAATCATTAAAATTATACTTTAAACTAATCCCTCCTTGCCATTTCACCCATATAAAATCTGTCAATATGTCTTTATATGACCCTACTTCAAACATACACAATTTACACGTATTTCAATGAAATCCAACATAGTGGCCAAGAGTGGCACAAAATGGCGGTCAAGACCCCCTGTTTGAATTTATATGATTGAAGTATGAACTAGAATATATTGATGAAATATTCCATGATATATTTCATGAACAGTCATGTTTATTGGTCTTTTTAGTAGGTATATTCCACGAGATATATTTGAAAATCGTCTTTTTTGGTCAAAATCCAAGATGGCCACCACGATCATCGCCAAATTACGTATTCAAATTTGTTTAGTTATTGTAATATTATTTTAAAATAATCCCTCGTTGCCAACTTTCCCTAAATATATGTTCAATTTTGTTTTCATGTCCCGTTATTCAACATTTAAGTTAGTTACACTTTTTTCCATTGAAATCCAACATGGTGTTCAAGATGGCCGCCAAACACACCCATGGGATACGATTTGGTCTTGGAAACATCAACATTCTTTAACTAGACACATTCAGGTTTACAAAAATGTAAGTTAAACAAAATATACCTTTTAGATGCATGGGACCGCCTATTCCTCCCCTACTAATTGTGTATACATTATACATTTGATTCGGTTGCAATATTAGTTGTTCAATAGTATTTGGTAATTCCTATGCATGTTTTTTTTTTTTACATTGTGGACGATAATAATAGGAATCAATGAAATGAGAAGTATCACATTGAATTTAGTTAAATTGCATTCTTCTTGATAATTGAAATTGAATTACATAATTGATTGTTCTCTGTATTCCCCATGCTGTAAATGTTAAATTGTATAAGAATTGTAATCTTGATTCAGTTGAAATATTAGTTTTAGTTTCAATTGATTTATAAATATAAGTTGTATTTAGTACTTTGCTTATTATGTGTAATTCTATTGATTGCTGTTTATTGATAGTTTATATGATTGTAAAATATATTGGATGATGAGAATGTGAATTTACATTGTAATAAGTTGTATTAAATGTTCTTGGTTTTGAATTTAAATTCATCTGACAATACTTAAATTCTTCTCGATCTGTGCTTCATATTTTATATTGTTACTATAAAATTTTATAATTACCATATTACAGCTTTGATTATGATGCATTGTTAGAGTCAAATTGTTCAATTTTATTAAGTAATTTGCCTTATGAGTAAAGTTCGATTGATTGTTGTTTATTAATAGTTCGAATGGTTACTTTTAGAACATTGTGGATGATAATATTGATATGAATATACATTGAAATAAGAAGTTACACATGTTTTTTTTTGTTAATGTAGACTTTTTCAATTCTTCTTGTTGATTGTAATTAATTACATCATTGATTGTGCTCCATATTCCATACTGTAAATTTCAGATTGTATAACTATTGTTACAGTTAAAATATTATATTTTAATTCAATTGATTTATAAGTATTTAGTAACTGGATTAATGTGTGTAATTAAATTGTGCATTGATAGTTCTAAGATTCTAAACCAGTGTGTATGATAAGAATAGGAATTTATATTGAAATGAGTTGTAAGAAATGTTCTGTATTTTGAATTTAAATTAGTCTAATTCAAATTCATTCTTCTTGATGATTGTACTTTGGTTACATTATTGAGTGTGTTTCATATTATATATTGTGGATTTGGATTTTTGTAATTACTATATCAGAGTTTGATTCATATGAAGTTGTAATGTTTGAGTAAAATTTCTCAATTGTATTTAGTACTTGGCTTAATGTGTGTAATTAATTGATATGTTCATGTTATTTTAGAAATTAATTCAAACATATCAAGAAACTGACCAGAAATATATAATGTGATTGAAAATAAGCAAAGAAAATGGAATTCCAACGGGAATCGAACCCGAGACCTCCGGATTGCTAGACCGGTGCTCTTACCGACTGAGCTATAGAAAACCCGAGTACGGCGTTCGTCCCTGAAACTACTTAATTTTCATTGCTCGTGTGGTCAGAAGCTATTATAAACCTGACATAAACCCGAAGGATAGAAATCAACTTGGGGATATATGCGAGGGATCACCGAAGTGATGCAGCTTTTTTGTAATAATTGATTCAAACATATAAAGAAATTGACCAGAAATATATATTGTGATTGAAAAAGAGCAAAGAAAATAGGATTCCAACGGGATTTATGTTATTTTAGAAGTAACACATTGTGTATTATTAATAATAAGAATTAACGTTGACATTTGTTGACAAATGATTTTGTTGCAATTTAGATTAAATTTATGGAAATACTGCTCTTCCTGATGATTGTAATGTAGTTACATTTTGATTTCTCCCAAATTCTTTATTGTTAATTTTAAATTGTAGAATGAGTTTTTTTAATAAACAATTATTATATGTGTAATATGTAATAATGGTATTATAAACGATAACATTTAATTTGAATTCAGTTGGAATTAATACATTATAATGCAGGTAATAGAAATATCTTTATTTGATATTAATTTGATGATGAAATATCCTCCCCTTTTTGTGATTGCCATTTTAGTTCTTTTATGTAAACTTTTTAGCATATTTAAATGTTCAAGTTTATACTTTGTTATCAATGTCCTGAGTAATTTTGGTAAACATTGTCAACTAAATAATTGTATAAATTGTCTTGTATTGATAAAGAATTATTCCCACGCTGTCAGCTGCACCTGGTCGGGTAAGGGGAGGAAGTTATAGTTATTAAGTTAAACTTTTCATACCCGGGCGAATCGCCCAGGCCAGGTGCAGCTGACAAAGAGATTTATGTATGTATGTATCTATTCTTATTGTTTGGTTTGATGTAAATGTATATTTGATGCCGAATAAATTATAAAATGAAATAATGATTATATTAACAGAAGCAGGATTAACCATAGTCCGAACAATCAGCCAATGTTTCGAGGGTTCTTTGACGATTTTTTGTATCACCCGCTCTACATAGTCTGAACTCTTCCCTATTCGCTTGTGTGACGGAGGGAGGGGATAGTATGACGTCATAATATTAAAGGACCCCCTCCAGAACGAGATGGATTTTTCTGTCTAGATAAACACGGATAAGTGAGGAAGTAAAACATAGTTATTCAAGAAGAATGTTTCATATTGTTTGCTTCTCATTCGTATTGTTATGACCAATTAAATTGTTTAATCTCTTTATAAAATTCACTAGTAGAAACAATGTTAAAACGAGAATGTTATTTACAATTTTCATCTTCTTTACGTGAAAATGTGAATGTGATCAGATGTTTTCAGGCGAGCGTCCATCAACAGTAGTTTTTGTACATAATTTATACTGTATTGCTATAAATTATGCCTCCATTTCTTGTTAGGTAATTTTCTTTCTTCTAAATAATAGATAACGAAATGTTGCGTACAAATAAGATGCTCTTAGAAATATCTTTTCTATTACCTTTGATTATACTTATATATATTTGTATTTTATGAAAATGTTTTTTTCAACTTATTATATGAATTTATATATCAGTTATCAAGATAAGTTTTAAATGAGAAAATGCTAAATTTGTACGATACAAATGTATGCGACATATTTACATGAGCAAAGATGATGTGTATAAGTTTACTTCAGAAAGTCTTCGTTGATATGATGTTCCCTCATTAGTTTAAGCCCACAAATTAATCTATTGCCTACGGGGACGTAGTAGATCCTGTACCCGAAGGTGTCACTGTACATTGGCCATGTGTACGCGTGATCGTTCACAATTTCGCGAAAAGGAGGGTAAATTTGTGCTTGTGTTGGCGAACAAAAAATAAAAAATCACAAAAATGGACAAAAGGGTATATATTTCATGACTATGTTCACGGAGATGATAAAAGGGGTACAATTTTATGAAAATGTTCGCGAAATGTGAAAATAGGGTACTTTTCGTGATGGGCTACAAATTATATTTTATATGTGTACTTGAAGACCTAAAAAAAGGGTATTTTGGCTAATTTGTATTCGGGAAGCAAAAGGATTAGGGGTATTTTTGTATGCCAATTTGTACTCGTGTTTGTGTTAAAAAGGGAAATTTACTCGAAACGACGCCTAAAGGTGTAAAGGGAAACGTTGTTTACTTCGAGAAAGATCATGTGTCCTACCATGGAATATGAAGTGACACTGATGGGATTCTGTATACATGTACTCTATGGAGATTGCAAAATCAAGTAGGGAACGGTAAATTTGCAATTTGTGTATAATCATATAAAATACATGAGCACAAGTAAACCAATGGTGAATAAATATTTTCACTGTTTTGTTTTGTTTTTAAACGTTTTTAGCGTCACAGTCTAGTTTTAAAGGGAATTAGTCACATTATCAAATCCACATAACTTACACAGAATACAAATTGGTACAATTGGTGAAGGTATTTGCAATATCTGCAATTGTTTTTGTTTCATCCATAATGATAGTACCAAATTTGGTCTTTAAACAAATTGAGAAAATTTGTTTTGATTTTATTTGGAGAGGACACGAACAAATACAAAATAACATGTATTTGAATTATGAACAGGGTGGACTGAGAATATTGAATTTTAATTATTACATGGTATGGGCACAAAGAGTGATGTGGATAAAAAGACTTATTTATGAAAATGGTGAAATGAAGTGGAACAAATATTTTGAATATATGTTTTATACTAATGGTGGGAAGCTGATATTTTTTTGTGTTATTATATTATTCGAGAAGTTGAAATTAAAGCACGTTTATTGTATTAAGAATAATATTCTATTTATATATTCTCTACAGATTTGTATTTTCAATTCTCTAAAAAAACAATATACAAATTTCAACAAATTACATACATATAAATATAAATTATACATTTGGTGTGGTATTACAGCGGATGTCGGGGATCTGTAAAGGATATTATATCCTGTCGAGGCAAATCCCTTTTGTTTACTGCAATGAATAGAACAGCGCCCCCCCCCCCCTCCCCTCTGCCGTCATTGTGGATTAAAATCAAGGCATATTATTATTATAGCGTTATATTCATGTATATATTTACAAACAAAAAAGTACATATAAATATATATTAAATAATATTACATAATAAATACATATATAGATAAATATATATATAGATAAGGTCCATTCGGCCCAACATGGACGGTTTCCCGGTCGCTCAGCACTTCAACTCTGCTGGTCATAGCATTGCCGACTTTGAGATCTCGGGACTGGTCGCCGGCTTCAGGACTGATGGCGAGAGGAAGAGGAAGGAGGAGAATATGATCTTCCGCCTGAGCTGCATACAACCTAATGGACTCAATGTCACGTTTCAATTTGGCGTCCTTGGATACGCTTTTTGTTTTTGTTGACGCTATCATGAATACAATTTGTCAGTTTGACAAAGGCCTATGGCCGAAATATCACTTTAAAAATCTTTCCACGGAGCTTCTTATTGAATTTCATTGTTATATACACTTTTCGACTCCGAGCAGAACTTTTAATTATATAGATAAATATATATATAGTAAGATATTCTACAAGATATATACATGCAGCTAATCGTAACACATAATTAAATACTTTTTCAGTGATGATTTAAATACGTTTAATGAGGAGCATTGGGTAATATCATTCGGCAGGTGGTTCCATACATCAGGACCTCGATGTTTGATAGATTTTTGTGCAAGCAAAGTCTTTGGGTTAGACAAATGATTTGCATGAACTACGAGTTTGATAATTGTGTATTTGATAATTGTGCATAATAGGGCCTTTAAGTGCATAGGAATGAGATTTATTTTCAATTTATACAGTAAATATGGCTGTTTGTGAAACATTAATGTATCTATTGTTGAACAAAGGTCTTAATTATAGGGATTTATTTTTAATTAATAAAATTAAAGTGGCACGGACAAGGCCGATAGAGGACGCTAGTCATTATGCGCACGAGACCTGCCGTCTATACAAACTATACAGAGCGTATCAAAAAAAGCGTTACACTTTTGAAAATTTTTTCAAAATTACATTTGTATATATTTAGAAGATTTGTTCATGTCGATGGATGCCCAATGGTCTCATCTATCAAGTGCCACTAACAAAACAAATTTCCGTTCACGCTTGGGCGAACGCTGACTGTTTTTGTACAGAGTGTCAAAAATGGCTTGCGCCAATTTGAAAGAAGAGGGACAATTAAACCAGCAGACAGAATAAGTACTCCCATTCAAACCAATTGCTCTTTGCCATAAATTTAAGATTATTTTATGATAGTGTAATCATTTTGTTGCAATTTTCTATCATAATTTAAATGATTTCATTGCTTTATGCATGGGTTAGAATAAATAAGCCATATATAGATTGATAGATAATAAAAGGATTTGCATCGTTAATGACAAAATTTCCAGCCTGTCCTCATTAACGATACAAATCCTTTCATTGAGTGTGACACACTTTTTATACAAAAGATGACCCAGAAGCATGCATGAACGAATATTCATGTTGATAGATTGATGGGCTGATTGGATTGATAGATTGATGGATTGATTGATGGATTGATTAATGGATTGATTTCTCATTGATTGATTGATGAATCGGTTGAATGATTTGAAGATTAATTGATTTGGTACTTTTTGAATGAATGACTGGCATGTGGTTTTGATGTGTCTGTGCTTTAAAAAAGATCTTGAAGTAATTACCCATTATTGATTCTCACCCATGCATATAAAACAATGAAATCAGTTAAATTATGATAGAAAATTGCCACAAAATTATTACACAATCATAAAATATTCTTAAATTTATGGCAAAGAGCAATTTGTTTGAATGGGAGTACTTATTCAGTCTGCTGGTTTAATTGTCCCTCTTCTTTCAATTTGGCGCAAGCCATTTTTGACACTCTGTACAAAAACTGTCAGTGTTCGCCCAAGCGTGAACGAAAATTTGTTTTGTTAGTGGCACTTGATAGATGAGACCATGGGGCATCGATCGACATGAAAAAATCTTATAAATATATAAAAGTGTAATGTTGACAATTTTTTCAAAAGTGTAACGCTTTTTTTGATACGCCCGGTATAGCGGAGATTCCGTATAAGCTTCGGGCCTTCGCAAACTAGGCTAGAACGAACGTGCTGCTAAAAGTGGATACCATTAGTTTGTATAGACGGCGCGTCTCGTGCGTATAGCGCGCGTAATATGACTAGCGTCCTTTATCGGCCTTATCCCTGCCACTTTAAAATATGTTGCCAGTCCATTGGAAATTAAGAGAAGTGATGATAATGAATAAATAGATAATACTATTGGTTATTCTATTCTTTCTTTTGAGATTGGTAATACAACAATTTCCTTTGAAGGATTAGCATCTAAAATGTGTTATACATAACATATTTATTAAAGGAATAGGAGAATCACTTAGGTTTAAACAAACTGATATACTTTTTCTTTAAGTAATGACTAGTTAGAAATTGAAAAATGCTTTTTAATTCCTAAATATTTTACAATTGATGGAAGACTACGGAAAATTCAATTAAAATTTTGTATAGGATAATTTATTGTAATGACAAACTGCACCAGTTTGGAATGAAAATTGTCCAATGTATGTTCCTTTTGTAAGAAAAACAAAACAAAACATATTTTCATAAATGTTGTGATTGTTCATGTGTAAGTAAATTATGGAAGGAAATATGAAACCAATTGAATTTGAATCAATTACAATATACAGGGTGCCCCCCCCCCCCCCCCCCCCCCAACAACAACAAAAGCAGGACGGGGTACTTACCCACATAGATTTATCAGGCACTGACTCGGTAAAAATTGACAAAATTGGGAACCTGACATGGTCTATCTTAAAGGGAGTGTAACACATTAGCATCAACCAAACCAGGTGGGAAAACAAATCTTGTAACTTGTAGGTCTGAACGAAAGCTCTTAATGGACACATTCTACAATTTAAGTTATGTGTCCCTTTATGATCAGGTAAGAGAGAAATCGAATTTTGTATTTATTTATGTTTTCAAATTGCTAAACGTCTAGGCTAGACGATAAGGGGTATCTACACACTTCGATGAACACACACATCGTTCAATATAAAATGTGACTGACTGCAATGGCAATGCATTGACTTGCGAACTCACACGGTGCAAGGATCCATAGAACAAAGGCTCTCACTACCCTAGTTGCTAAGCTACAAAACAACTATTGTACCTGGGGGGTACCTGGTCACTTTATATAGCTTGCCTACCATACCGTAGCTGCACTGTTCTACACACACCTGTCATATTGCTATATCATTAGCCTACACAGTCACATTCTACACTACAATGTACACTCAATACAATGCATAATGCGCATACCGAACTACTAAACAACTGACTTGATAACTTAACCCACTCCATGTTATAAAGACCTGGGGGGTGTTTCACAAAGCTTAAGTCATGCGTAAAGTCATGCGTAAGTCCCCAAGTCCTGCGTAACTAAGTGTGACTCTAAGTGCATCTTACAAAGGCATGAGTCATGCGTAACTGCCTCGAGTCATGCGTAAAGTTACGCATGGTCCAGATCATGCGTAAGTACCATAGAAGTAATGTGTGTACTGCTAAGTCCAACTTAGAGCCAACTTAAAGCCATTTATATGCATGTAATGCATGTAATTTACATATATGTAATGCATGTAATGTACATATATGTAATGCATGTAATGCACACATATGTTACATATGAATGAATTGTCAATAAATTGTGAATATAAATATATCATATTAATCAATTCTACCATCTGAGTCTCTACGTAATTTTTAAGTTTGTAATATTCACTAATTAAACAAAATATTTTGTTCAAACTAAATTTTAACTACAGACACTAACTAGTACAGTGAAACCTCTTTATAATGAGATCATTTAAGAGTTACCTAATATAGTGAGGTAATGTCACAGGTCAAGGTTTTATGTATTTTATTATTTCTAAGCCCTGATAAAACAAGAAATCTAATAAAAACAGGGTAAATTCAATTGGCTCAAGGTGCTCGTTATAATGAGGTTTCACTGTACATAAGTGGTAATGTTGCAGTCACACCGCCAAACCAAATCCAAACTGACAAGAGACCGAATAATTCGGGGACGTTTCGGGGACATTCGGGGTGCTAGCGGTTTGGTGTCGGAGTGGTATCGGAATTGTCGGTCTCTTTTGTTGTAACTGCTAACCCCCGTTCGGGCTCGTCGGTGCCCGATAAAGTGGAAGTTCGGTCTGGTTTCGGTTTGGCGGTGTGACTGCTACATAAGCTGTTTACTCTGATGTACAGATACAAGCACTGCATGACAAGGATAATAATACAATACATACATTTTGTTTTAAGCTGTCCTCTAGTTCTCATAGAGCCAATGATTTATTTAAATAAATTATTTACATATATTCATTATTCAGAAATAACTTTAAATACTTTAATTCACAATATATTATTTCAAGAATAAGTACATTAATATTTAATCAATTACAACAAATGCATTTATATTAGTGTAATAACAGGATATAGGATTGCACCCATCAATCATGGAGGAGCGCAAGCAAAAAGAGTGGGAGAACTCTGGAATGGTAATGAGAGCTGCAGGGGTTGCCAGAGGGACTGGCAGGAAGTGTTCCAAAGTAGCAGGAGACCAAGACCAAGGCGCTGGCCTACAGAGATAAAAAGGCTGTGGATATATTGTATTATTCCTCACACATATTATAATTATCATCATATAATTCAATATATTGTCATAAATACATTTAAAATGTGTTAATAAAAGTTGAACAAATCTAACAATGGATATGCTTGGCATAAAAGAAACAATGCAGAAGTCTGATCTCTAAAAATACAAACTTCTGGAGAAAATTTCCTACAGTCGGTATGCAGCATATATGGTGGAACGGAACAAAAGTACAATGAGCTATACAATGGGAAGGCAAGATTTAGGCTAGATTTAAATCGCCAATTGATAACATAGGCATTATGAAATATCAGCATAGACAAATGAATAAGAATAATGTTACATTTATACAAATAAGACTTAAAGTTTTGTATTCAATCGTGTGACAAATATAAAAATAATAATGGGCTAGTACATAAATTACAACAATATGCTGATGTACATAAGTGGGGTAGTATTTGAGATGTCAAAATGGAACTTAATGGCCAAATTTCTCAATCATGGCGCAACTCCAGTCCAGGCTAAAAAGACAGACATTAACAATAACTTTTGTATTAATTATAGGTGCAAATCCCTAGTTAGAAAATCATCCAGACAAAGTGTAAGTTGACATTCTAGTCATAGTAAAAACCTGTCACTAGTAATTTTACGTCCGGGATCACCCAGGAGAGTATATCACTGATGATTGGTTATACTATGACTAGAATGTCAATCGGCCCCTCATCTGGATGTTTGAGCAGAACTAGATCTGGATAGATTGGATAATGAAAAGAAATACTGAGAACATATCTGGTGGCCCATGATGACCATGCATGGGCTAGTGAAATTTGACGGGTGTGAAATATTTTAACTGGTTACTGGTAAATTATATCATTTCAGCACTGACTATAGTTGTGCTACTGATGAGAATTGTGGCCAATGTTTAAAGGAATAGTTGAGTTCTGGTAAAGAGAGTACAGTTTGATAAAACTGAATTTTCGTAACCAAAACCTGCACCCATTACATTACAAACTAATAGTTATGAACTCCACCTTGCTCGAAAGGAATACAAAATTACAAACGATGACCTAGTAAAAAGCCTGTTATCATTCAAAAAGGGCTGT
Organism: Echinarachnius parma; assembly: GCA_037951105.1. Lineage (NCBI taxonomy): Eukaryota > Metazoa > Echinodermata > Echinoidea > Clypeasteroida > Echinarachniidae > Echinarachnius > Echinarachnius parma. Next base: position 39,221 of record JBAMJV010002808.1, on the reverse strand, counting down.
TAAAACTCAAGAAGGTGCTCTCTAAAAACTTATTGGTTTCAACCATTTTAGATAGAATATTGTGCATGTGATGGTTTGATATCAGAAAGAGATAAATCAACAACTATTACAAAACTTATTTGGAAAGTTTTTGAAAAGAGGAAGCATTTAAACAAAAAAGTTAACGGTTTCAAAATTATGGAATAATTATGTGGCCCCACATTTATTACAAATGGTTACGTTTATGGATATTTCAGCCGTTTTTAAAAACCGATTTTGGACATTTTCTCCAGAATGGGTTGGTGCCCAGAAAGCTGGTGTGGAGGAACAAACAAATTGGTGGCTCTCACCCCTCCACTGGGACACGCCTCCACACCAGCTTCCTGGATTGCTGCTGTCAACAAATCCATCGTCTCCTTTACACTAGCATGGGTCGACTGGCTGTCCTGTAAAAAGAAAAACAAAAATACAACAATTATATTATATTGTCTATATTTGTGTTAAATTGAAACCTGTCTGGAGTTTGTTAAAAAAGAATACTTAATTTAAACGTATTATTCTTGGCACAAACTTACATTACTTCAGAGAACATATAGGGGAAATCAAGTATTTTTGTTTTACTTCAAGGTACAGTTGGTTAATTTTAATTCTATTTGAAAGTTCATTGACAAAAAAACATATCAAATGAGAATCATTTCTTTTCAAATGCTCTCATAGAACTTTATCTAACTTGATTTCAAGATATTTCATTCATAAGTCTACCAGCCGGGGATCATTTTGACTTTTTTTTTTTAAATAAAAAAACTGCTTATTAGACTATTTTGAAAAAAATATTAAAAAAAATTATCATTTAAAAGAAAATACAGCTAAGAAAAAATTACTAAAATGTTACCCGTCTGTCTCTGCTTCACCCTGTAGGCCAACGCCAACGCCAAAGTTTTCGTCTCTTGCCATTTCTTCCTGACCTCTGTCATGTCCCTCAGGCTCGCCCCTCCCCTCCTCCTCTTTCTCCCGCATGCCTCCTTCCGCTGTTGCTGGCGCTCCTCCATCTTGGAAAATTAGAATTGTTACAATTGGTAAATTTAATAATACAGAATCTATCAAATCATTCAAAAAAAAATTTATCAACTCGGTTGACTATTGTATGACAGTATACATTCTAGAATTAGTGTTACAAGATAAAAGAGAAGAAATTATGTACATGGGAAATGATGTTAATCCATTACTAACATAGCCTTCAGATGTATATTTTTAATTTAAATGTTTGAAATATTTACAAACTTCAAAAGTGACAGGAAATATATTCATGATTATGATAATTAAAATAATAAATTAAATTTGTGTAGCGCATTACAATACAAAATGCATTCCATAGATGCGCTTAAATAATGAATGGTATGGTCAAGTGGCCACATAACGAACTCGCCCATGTCCAGTAGTGACCGCATCAGTGTACTAGATCTACTGAAAGGATTCAATGGCGATCCTTACAAAATAGAATACTATGACTATGAGCAGTGTCAGCTCTATAAAGGACATTCGCTCTAGGCTTGTCTATAGGATCCACTTTGATGTCCATAGTAGATGCTACCTACACTGTTGGTCATAATGTTGGAATATTTTTTTTTAAGTTCCAACTTTATTCTTTTTCGCTATTGTTTGCGCCTAATGAACCATTTTAGACTAAAAATAATGATTGTATAATGTTTCCAAACTACCAATGTACAATACATGGTTGCATGAATTTGCATAAATTAATTTAGCCTTTTGTTTTGAGCTTTGAAAGACAGGACCTTTGATATTCGGCCCCTTTCCCTCTCCAAAGCGTATGTCCAACAAGTCATCGTTTTGGGTCATTTCTCAGAGTTGGCTGTACAATTTTCAACCAAAATTGGTACAGAGGCTCTCTAGGTCATACTCCGTCTAACGCCATTGGCTACACACCAAACGATGCTTATGCTCCACCAGGAAGGGGTGTCAACAAGCAATGTCCACTATTTTGTTGGAACATCGCAGGTTCCTGTCTGTGAAATCCTCAGACGTCATCGAGAGGAGGATCAATTAAAGCTACGGGAATCTCTAGGACGCCCACGATTGACCACCAGGATAAATGATCGCAAATTGCTTAACTTGTGCCGTAGAAACCGGAAATGCCAAAAAGGAGCCTTCGCCGTCTATGAAGAAGTCACTATGGAATCAACGCCTTTCGCCAAACTGTACATCACAGATCTCACTTCATGCTTCACTCAGTCTCACTCTCATGTCTCTCACTCTCACTTCTCAGACTCGGTCACTCACTCAATGGCATGCTCATCACTCACTCTGCTCAATCACTCTCAGTCAACATATGAAGTATACTAACTAGACATGCATCTGAAATCATTTTGCATTATATGCAACATTGTGTACTTCAATAGTCCGATACACTGTAGGTCGGACTTTTCAATTTGGATAAATGATATTGTAATATTCGTTCAAACTGTCATTTGTCAAAGTCAAGCAAGTACTAAGTAGCCAACACACATATATATCTACATGTGGGACTAGACAACGAGCTAGTACGTGATACCGTTTTTGAAATGACGTTATAGTTGCCTATAACTTTCACATTAAGAAAACATGCAATCTGATTCGAAAACTAACGCTTCAAAGCAGCACAAATAAGACTGCTGGAAGAAGATATGAAATTATTTACTTCAGGAAAACATAAATTTATTACGAGAACTTACCGAGTAATTTGTTGCACAGGCGAACGCAGACGACACGAGATCGGCGAAGAGAATTTTTTTTCGTGTTTATAGCATTATGCTAATTACTTACTCATGCATATTCATGATTCAGGCTCGTACTAGAAGATTAAAATATTTTGAGTCGCACTTAGCCTAAGAGCGACTTTGTGAGACGCACGTAACTTTCCCGTGCAAGTCGCTCTTAGCCTAAGTTGATCTTAGTGATTTTGCCGCTAAGTGCGACTCGTAAGTGTGACTCTATGTGAAACACCCCCCAGGGGTGGTATTCTGTAAGGATCTTAGGAGGTGAAGTTGATCTTAAGAGCAACTTTGGTATTCTGGAAGTTGCTCTTAAAGTTGCTCTTAAGAAGATAAGATCAACTCCAAGGAGTTGATCTTAGGATATGCAAATTTATGTAAATCACCTGTCCTAAGATAAGCCGTATTCCGTAGTGCACTTAGGATCAACGCGCGCTCCCAAAATATAAGACTGCCCCTACCCTGTCTTGGCCATTGGATAATACACGCAACCAAAATTTGCAAAATTAGCAGCGCGTGACAAGATAACGCGCACTCAGTGGACAATGAAACTGGCGCCTTGTGTTTGTTGTGCGCGGAGAAACAATCAAACTCGAGTAACCGAAGCCACACCCCCAGGGTTAAATTAAGATAAGAGGCAATCTCTGATTGGTTATATTACATCTTTATGGCGCTTATTAATTATTCATTATTCATGCTAAGATCGTCCTAAGAGCAACTTACAGAATACCACTTAGGCACATCTTAGGGAGCTCTTAGAGTTGATCTTAAGAGCAACTCCTAAGATCAACTCTAGGATGAACTTACAGAATACCACCCCAGAAACAATCTTTACAGTGTATTGTTATGTGTGTACGTACGTGTCAACGATATATAGTACGTGTATTATAATGTACGTTTCTGTGTGTGTCGCTGTGTAACCGCTAGCGTATGTCGTATTAGTATCGACTAATCAAGTGCCGAATTATCCAGAGGCTGAGTTACTTCAAGCCATATATTTTCCGAAGCCGAAACAGAAAAATATTAAATTCGTTTATTGAAGAAGTAAGGGTTCAATTGATTTGATATTTTTCACACATTTTATTAACATCATTCCCTATAGCTACATGCACATTTTGAGAAAGATCTGCGGTGTTCATGGTGTTTGCAAATGTGTTACACAGCCTTTAATATATGCTAGATTGATTACCAGGTAATGTATTTAGTACATTTCATGCATCGGTTTAAATTAAAATGGAATATTAGCATCATGGTTCTTCAATAAAGATTATATTAATTAAATTCATCAATTAAAGCAAATAAGTGGAATAATCGCCAGGAGGAAAACAAAATAACGTACCGATTCGAAGGGTGCTGCACGGTTATTCTTGCGGAAGAATGGTCCCTGAGCGTAGGAAGACTTCATCGTAATCCACTGGTTATCAAAGCCATGATCAGAATAATAGTTATCGCCGTAGATGTCCGTGTCATTGGGCCCAAGGACCTGTGGTTAGAGAAACGGGTTGAGACAATCAGAAATACATATTAAAATGGTGATGATGGTATATCGTTGTGGTGGTGCACGGTGCTCTAACGACGATGACGATGATGACGATGATGATGATGATGATGATGATGATGATGATGACACTGATTGTAAGAAAGTGCTATAATACATTAGACGACAAGGTCTGTTGTAATGGAGCAACTTGTATGTAGTAAATAGGTTTGAACGGAGGTTTCTACAGATATAACTATGGCGATGATGTTGTAATGATGATATTGATACTGATGATGATTATGACGATGATGATGGTGATGTTGACAATAATGATGACAATGACAATGTTGATGGGAAAGTGCTATATCGCCTCGAACGAAAGGTATGTCGTAATGGAATGGAGATTTCTGCAGATAATTATGGCAATGATGATACTGATGATGAAAACGACGACGACGACGACAACGATGGATCATCATAGAATCACCATAGAATAGAAAATACATTTGTATTACAGTCATTACCGAATGTAGATGCCACCCCGGATCCACGAGCCCAAATATCGGTAAGATGCGATCGTTATCCCGATAGAGAACCCTCTCCTGGATGTCTTCCTTCTTGTAGACGTAGAGGGCGGGGTGAGCGTTCTGCAGAGCGTTGTACACCTATGTTATAATAACAAATTCAAACAAAAAATAAATACATATTGTAATAAATAAACAAACAAACAAAAACAAATAAACAAACATACATATTCATAACCATCCATGTTCTCTCTGGATAGATATAATGTTCGTCATCGTTTTGTAATGTATCATTTTATTTTTGGTTCTTTACCACGTAGCGACAATAGACAAGCCTTGATCCTTCGTTTGTTCCTTCTTTCGTTTTGAGGTTATTTTACTTTTTTCATAATATTTTTAAATGACGAACTGACGATAAAATGGTCTAAATTTGTTTACGCTCTTGTTGAAATGATAATGAAATAACGCATGAATTTTCAACATAATTAATTTATTGGAAATAATTTATTTACCACGTATTGAACCCCTCTATCTTTTAATCGGAATAATGTAAAGAAGAGGAAGAAAAGTAGGAAAGAAAGGGTAGAACATAACATCAACTAGACGCAGTGCACTCAGGGAGTGCATACCTCCGCCAACACTCGAATTTTGATGTTTGCGTGACCTTGACCTTTCCCTTTGACTTTTGACCTTTAGCATTTTATGGGTTATATTCTAGATGAACACGAAGCTTCTACGAAAAATTGGTTGAGATATCTGTGAAATTGTGCGCAGGAGACTGGTGACAAACAAACAAACGGGTCCGAAAACATAACCTCCTCCAACGTCGTCGGCGGAGGTAATAACTGCGGCATGCACATAAAGCCCCGGAAATCTAAATTCATTGGAAAAATGCATTGTGTCGACTTTGTTTGTGCTCAAACCAAATTAAATGACATTTAAAGGGATCTAGTAACTTTGTTGACATGTGCAAAAAGTGATGAATGGTTGATGCAATGTATATTGTTGTTATCTCATATGTCCACAGGGTATTGTGTGAAAATTTCAAGTCAAATGGACATTGTATGGCCAAGTAATGAGCGAAAATGCAATGTGATATTCAGTAACTCACTGTTCTCATATTGTACACGGAAGAAAAACTCGCCCGGAGTTTTTCTTATCTGAATACTTCAATCATACATATCTTTGCAACGAAAAGGAAATTTGAAAAACCGAAACCTGTCCCATGATTTTATTGTTAATACGAATACAACAAGGTATAAAGGAACCGCTAGAATAAAAATTTTATTTTGAGGATTTGGACAATGTTACTAAGTCCCTTTAAAACCTTGATAGCTTACGAAACATTAGCGGAAATGGCGTTTACAGAACAATAATAAAGACAGAGTGAGTGAAATAATTGGCTTTCGATACATACATCGTCAAGTTTTCCCTCAACCGGGAGTAGCTGCAATGATGACGGAGTGTAGTCGGCGATGAAGAACTCGACATTGGCAAAGTCTATGTAGTCGGACAGGATGATGTGCTTGTTCGCCTGGGTATTGATGTGTCCGTGGTCACTGACTATGATAACGTTGACGACATCGCTGAGCCCCTGCTCATCGATCAGTTGAAGAGATATCCCACGGCATCGTCCACCTCGTAGAGCTTGTCGATGGACTCCTGATGTCCGATGCCGTACTTGTGGAGTGTATCGTCAGGGTTGTCGAAGTACAGCATGACAAGATCGTAGTCGTCATCGGTCAGCCACGAGATCGTGTCTTCAACCCTCGAAGTCATGTTGTAATTGTACCTGTATTCAACACATGCAAACGCTATAGAATATTAATCACTTGCTCGGGACGTTCCTTTCCGGCCTAGCGCCCTTCATGTTGATGGGCACGGGGGAACACGATGGTGCCTTCGTAAAATCCCTGCTGTATTTTCTAGTCCCATCCATATTTTCACGGTATTAAGTTATCAGGTATTTATCTACTTTCGATTATAGGATGGATCGAGAAGAGGGTTTCACTACCAGAACCACGTGTTGCTCGGAACGCACATATCCGGGCTAACCGCCTTGATGGACACGTTTCCCCCGGGCGTATATGATGGTGCCTTCATGTAGCCCCTACTTTGTCTTGTCTCGTGAAAGACTCTTCTCATCTTTACAATTAATATGTTAGAAGGTCTATGAGGGTGGATCTAAGAATAAGATTTTACCAGAACCACGAGGGGATAGGAACGTTCTTATCCGGTCTGACCCTCTTGATGAGTACGTTCCCTCTGGGGTACATGATCGTGATGCTTTCATGTCGTACTTTTTATGTCTAACCCTACATCGTCTCGGCTCCTTAAGGACTCTTCTCATCTTATATGTTGAAAGGTTTCTAAGCCCTCTCTAAGGGTAGATTTAAGTCAATAATTTACCAGAACCACGGGTTACCCGGGACGTTCCTATCAGGCCTGACCCCCTTGATGGTCACGTTTCCCCCGGGGTACATGGTGGTACCTGCATGGAGCCCCTGCTGAATGGCCGTCACCAAGATGGGCTCGGCACCCTTGTCAAACCACTCTGTAATGTTCAGGGCCTCCTCGAACCAGTAGGTCCTGTTCTTGGTGACGGGGTCGAAAAAGAGGTTGTGGATCGCTCCATGAGACTCTGGATATAATCCTATTTGGGGTGAGAGAAAAACAAGACTTTATATTTCATAGATTATGTAATTAGCAAGATTTGTGTAATTTATTAATACTCTAGTCAAAGACATTTCACGGTAAATTTGAATTTTTGATGAGTTTTCCAATTATATGATTCGTCTGGAAACCATTCTTTTGTCTGAACTTGCTGGTGGAATGGACTACTTTAACTTTAAAGGGTACCACCACCCAAAAATAATATTCTTATAAATGAAAGGTAACATATTTAGTATTTCATTCCATCAACAAGTTCACAAAAATATGTGTCCAGAAAAAATATATATAAATGGAAAACGCATCACCATTCTAAAGCTTGCGTTCATGGGTCTGTATGTACGAGACTACTTTGTGCAGAGCGAACGAATCGCCCGGGATTATATTGTCTCTGTACGTACGCGTGAATAACATTGGCGCACTCGCAAATGTTTGGTCCGTACGGAACCAGGAAATAGTAGTGGTTCCGTTTATGAATTATACAACCCTTTGCAAAATGTTGGGTATCTATTTGATATCACAAAACAGTACCAAAACGTATAATTATGGGTTGTTCTTTGCCTGGTGGTCCCCTTTAATTTACCTTTCATTCATAATACTATTAGTTTTGGTTGTTGATTCCCTTTTCGTACCTGTAGCGATGGAATACATGCTAGGCGTTGACAAAGTTGGATAGACCCCGTCCAGCCAAGCAGCTTTCACCCCGTTCCTCTCTACCGCCATGAGGTTCGGCAGGTCCAGGCCGAACCGATCCCATCGCAACCCGTCTACAAGGAGCAGGATCACCTTTTGCTAAAATGATAAATTTGTCTTTGTTAGAAGTTATACGCTTAGTTACAAATCAAGAACAACTTAATTGAATTCCGAACAGAGTTGGGTTAACCCCGTCCAGCAAGTCTGCTTCCACTGCGTTCGTCTCTACCGCCATGAGGTTCTGTACGTCCAGGCCGAACTGATCCCATCGCAACCCGTCTACAAGGAGCAGGATCACCTTTTGCTGAAAAGAGAAATTTGTCCTTGTTAGAAGTAACGATTGTTTAAACACAAGACAAGCTGAATTCTGAACAGAGTTGGGTTAACCCCGTCCAGCACGTCTGCTTCCACTCCGTTCCTCTCTACCGCCATAAGGTTTGGTAGGTCCAGGCCGAACCAATCCCATCGCAATCCGTCTACAAGGAGCAGGATCACCTTTTGCTAAAAAGAGAAATTTGTCCTTGTTAGAAGTAACGATTGTTTAAACACAAGACAAGCTGAATTCTGAACAGAGTTGGGTAGACCCCGTCCAGCCAGTCCGCTTCAACCCCGTTCCTCTCTATTACCGCCATGAGGTTCGGTTCGGTATGTCCAGGAAACTTGTCATTTGATACAAGTTACGCTTGTTTAACAACAAGAACAGCTAATTGAATTCCGATCAGAGTTGGGGAGACGCCTGAGCTTAATTGCGAGGGTCAGTCACAATTATAATATGATAAGCAAAACCAATAGTTCTTCTTCCCCTTTTTGACCGTTTGCCTCTGTACATGCTTTTATAATTGTTGCTCTTTTAATTTGCCAATCTGAGCAGTTCCAATGGTAAAGTTCTTTATGTATAATTTTTTTAAAAGAAGTGTACGAATCCATGAGATTAGGATCCATTATAAGCTCTGCTTCTTTGTTGGTTGCGTCGTATGTTCTCATTACCTTTCAGAACTTATCAATAATTGGTATTGTACACTGAAATGGTTATATTAAAAAAGAATATGTTTCGTGTATGCAATATTCATTAATTATAAGTACTGAATTGAGGTCCTTCTCTTTTAGTTAATCATTATATCAATTTGTGAAATAAACAACAAAAATCAAATAACTTGAAATCAAACCTTTTCTTTATCATGGCAGGTGACGGTCCCAAGAAACCAAGCAGAGGTGATCAGAAAAAAAAAAATTGATACGTGTATCATTGTTTGTCCTGTATGGCGTGCCATAATAGTATCCTCAACAAGCTGGATTAACCTAAAACAAAACATTTTGAATAAAATGTTAAAAGGGAGGCAAACGCTGACATTTTAGCTTTCTATTACTGATAAGTGCATCAATCCCAACGCTTTTAGACGTATTTCCTCTTCGGTAAATAATCAATGTTTTTTTTTCTTCTTTTTCTCACGCTATCATCTGTTTTGACTGATAATGCTGACATGCTTTCCAACGGTACAGCATGAATCGTCATTCAATTGGCATGAACACAATCGGGTTACGTAGCCACTGACATAGCAACAGATTCAACAACAGCGGTTACATAACCCATTGTAGTTAGTGAACGCTCATGCGCTCGGAAGACGTTTCATATTCATGTGATACCGTTGGAAATCATGGCATCCTCCAGTGGTCAGTCAAGTAGTTGATAGTGGTTTAGAAAACAATGATTATTTCCATTATAAGTGAGACCCAAGAGGAAATATATGACATGGGCCCCGTTGCAGAAAGAGATGCAATCAATTGTAAAGCAGCAATTAATTGTAAGTCATATCATGTGACTAAATGCAAAAATCTGATCGGTTGAAATGCGCAAATGTTCTGACTTGCAATTAATTGCAAATTTGCGATCAATTGCATCTCTTTCTACCGAGACGTGGCAGGAAGTGGCGTAGCTACGGTAGGGGTGGGAGCGGTATGTCCGGCCCCCCAGTGATTTGTCAAAAACAATTTAATACCATAACGGGAAAATTAATCTGTATAAAATAAAAGAAACACGTGAAAGAAAATTACGTGGGCCCCAATCATTCTGGTCCCCAATAACTTTTGAAATATTAAATATATAATACAAATAAAGTAAAGAAATTGGACACAAAAGTCGTCCAGATTGATCGCCATAAAACAACATTCGCATGCCCCCAATCAGACTGACCACTCTACGCCACTGGTCATGCTTATATTAAAGGGCCTCAAATACAAGCTGCTGCTTCACAGAGGTGCCGGCTTTAAAGTGTATATGTACATTTATTTTGTGATATTTTGTATTTTACTTTTTGCCGAATAAATTAAATTCAATTCAAAGTGATCCAGGGCGTAATACACAATACTGTACATGTCATAATGATAAAATACAATTGACATGGGTTTAATATAAACACAAATCCGTTTCAAGTTAATATCGCTAGTTGTCCAAACTCCAAATTCTTCAAAGTTCCCTTTTGGCTCCCGGTCCTTTCTTTGGAACACCCACTCAATATTCTGTTTTCCTCGAGAAATTTTGCACGACATGCATACACGGAAAAGAATCTGGCTCCATTGATATCATATAATTGAAATATGAGTTCAAAGACCAACTGCATAATGCATGACCACCATATAACCAGCAGAACCATGTATAGAATAGGTTGACTATGTTATATACTGCATGAAAAAGGGTATTTTATCACTGCGGTTCACTACATGTACATTATGCAAGCATCGGGAGTAATAAAATAACTGGACGATCGTCACAATGAACACAGTTTTATACAACAGTGATCTGGTGATCAAAGTGAATCTGTGGTTTCGCATCGTCTCCCACAATTAGTTTCGCTTATCTTAGGCATAGGGTGCGTTTACACTAGGCCCCGTTGCAGAAAGAGATACAGTCGAGTGTAAGTTAAAATAATATTGATTGTAAGCCAGACAATTTACGCGTTTCAACCAATCAGATTTGCGCATCTAGAACACATGATCTGACTTACAATCAATTGCAACTTACATTCGATTGTATCTCTGGGCCCCAGGAGTTTTACATGCTCAAATATGATTGGTTGAAACGCGCAAATGTGCTGACTTACAATCAATTGTCACGTACAATCGATTGTATCTCTTTCTGCAACGGGGCCACAGACTTACCAGCAGGAAGGTGCATGGTTCATATAGCCTTATATATAGGTAAGTTACAATTGATTGTAAGTTACAATTGATTGTACGTTACAATTGATTGTAAGTCAGAAACCTTGTGGGTTTCAACCAATTAGATTCGCGCATTCATAACACATGATCTGACTCACAATTGTAACTTACAATCGATTGTATTGCTTTCAGCAACGGGGCAAGAACTCATCCTGGCAATAACTCATCGAAAATGTGGATATGTCACACAACAGCAAGAAAGCTTGGTCAACTATCAAAAAGATCAACAACGACCCTAAACAAGCAAAAGTGCACTCCAATGTCACTGCTAACCAGGTCGGCCACCAGCTTCTGTTGAACGGAAAAACTCGACATAAACTCCAGCAAAAAGATCACCCTCCTAGGAACCAGTCCGATGAAGAATCCAACTGGACTTTTACCCTGAAAGAACTCCAGACAGCAATCAACAGCCTTAAGAATGGCAAGGCAGCTGGTCTTGATGACATCCGGACTAAACAAATTGAGCATTTCGGACAGGTTGCTCAACTATTGCTTCTTACCCTGTATAACAATTGCGTACTCCAGTCCCAACTTCCAAAGATCTGGAGGAAAGCTCGAGTTATCGCTATCCTCAAACCAGGCAAAGATCCACAAGTGGCCAAAAGCTATAGACCAATATCCCTACTATGCCATCTCTACAAGCTTTTGAGCGCCTCATCTTGAACAGGCTTGGCCCTATTACAGAACAACATCTAATCCCTGAGCAAGCCGGCTTTCGTCCAGGGAGGTCATGCACAAGTCAGATTCTCAACTTGACTCAGTTCATTGAAGATGGCTTTGAGAGAAACCAACCTACCGGCGTAGTGTTTGTAGACCTTACCGCTGCTTATGACACAGTGAACCATCGATTACTCCTTAATAAGCTGTAGCCTACAAGATAACAAGGGACATTCATCTGACCAAACTCATCCAATTGCTACTAGGAAACAGACGTTTCTTTGTGGAGCTGAACGGAAAGCTCAGCAGGTGGAGGATACAGAGGAATGGACTCCCACAGGGCAGTGTTCTCGCTCCTGTCCTGTTCAACATCTACACGAACGACCAACCTGTCTCACCAGGCACAAGGAGTTTCATCTCTGCTGACGATCTCGGCATAGCCACTCAGAACAGCGAAACCAATGAGATAGAGAACACCTTAACATCAGCCCTAGACAACTTGACAGTATACTACAGAGACAACCAGTTGAAAGCAAACCCTATTGCTTATTCCATCTACGCAACCGCGAGGCTGGGAAGAAACTATCACTCACATTGAATGGTACTCCCCTTGACCACTGCGAGCATCCAATGTACCTTGGCGTTACCCTTGACCGGACACTTTCATTCAAGCAGCATATCGAAAAGGTGCAGGGGAAAGTGAGGACCAGGAACAACCTCCTCCGGAAACTGGCAAACTCCTCCTGGGGTGCCAGTGCATCTACACTACGGGCAACAGCTCTTGCGCTATGTTATCCTGCTGCGGAGTATGCGTGCTCAGTCTGGGAAAGATCCTCGCACTCAAAGAAACTTTTCCCAACTCTCAACGATAGCTGCAGAGCAATCTCTGGTTGTCTAAAGCCGACAAATGTAAACAGCCTATATGTCCTGTCCGGCATTGCTCCACCTGATATACGCCGGTCTGTAGCCAGTAGCGCGGAGCGTCTCAGACAAAGTCAGGATAGCCGCCATCCATGCTATGACATCCAACCATCCCAGAAACGGCTCAAATCAAGGAAAAGCTTTCTACACTCTGTCCAACCGCTGACCCAATCCCCACAGGTGGCCAGATGTAGACTATGGGAGGAGAGGTGCAGCAGTAACCACCACCATGACAAGCTACCTCTTCCTACTAAGGAGCAGTTACCCCCAGGTCACAAGCAAGACTGGAAGACATGGAAGTCCCTCAACCGACTTCGCACAGAGATGGGTCGATGCAAAATCAACATGAAAAAGTGGGGATATACAGATGATGACAACATTAACTGCGACTTTGGCACATCACAAACCATGCAACACCTCCTTCAATGTCCTAACCTTGAGGAACAGTGTAGTCAAGACGATCTGATGGCTGCAAATGAGAAGGCCCTGCGATGTGCAAAGTCATAGCCAAATATCTAATATTCTGGACTTGTGTAGATGTCGGATACGAAAGAAGAAGCAACGGGGCCATAGTCTAATCATGGACCCTACTAAATAGTAGGGTCCATGGTCTAGTTGTTATTGGTGATTTAAACTAGATAATCAGGTTGCACACAAGTCATTCGTCCGCCGCAAAAATACGTAATGGCTTCTTTTTTTTATTCCAAAAATCTTAAAGGGACTGTCCGCCTTTTGCAAGCCAAATTTCAAAAGTTGCGAGGTTATTGTCTTATATGAAAGAAAATGTCATTTAACCGCATGCCTGAACAATTAGGGCTTGAAATCTCTTTTTCGTGGAGTGTTATAGACCTCAAAATAATAAAACGACACAACGCGTTTAATTGTGCATTATACGAGTATTCACCCGGTGCGAAATTTCGCTCTCGGCGCATTCCACGGAGTACCACGTTGTGCGTGACCACTACGTGACCCGCGCACAGATTGTGATCGAACAACGGCGTAAGCGAATACTAAACAAAATAACCAACACTCGCTAAAACTGACTACATGTAATTGTATATTCTTGAAATTCTTCATTTTCGAGACCTTTTCTGTGACATACCTTTACAAATGTCGGATTCACATTACCTTTACAAGAATACGTACAATATTGTTGTAATATTATGCTTAATCAGTTAAACTCCTTTATTGACCGATATAGAGTTTGGTGGAGGGGCGCATTCGTTTTTCATTCGTAGAATCCAAATTACAGGGCTGTTCGATCTGAAGTTTTGTGTATGTGTTACATTCATCCTCATCCGTCTACTGGAAACTGTTCAGACGATTTGTAAAAAGCGGACAGTCCCTTTAAAGGGATCTAGTAACTTTAATGACAAGTGCAAACAGTGATGCGTGGTTATTAAAATGTGTATTGGTGTGATCTGACATGTCCAGAAAGTAATGTGTGAACATTTCAAGTTAATTGGATTATATTTGGCCGAGAATTGAGCGAAAATGCAAAGTGATATTCCCTTACTCATTGCACTTACTTTGTACACAGATGAAAAGGTCCCGTAGATAATATCCGAACACTTCAATCGTAAATATCTTTTGAACGAAATGGAAATTTGAAGAAAAAAAAACCTGTCCCATGCTTTTATTTTTAATACAAATAAAACAAGGTATGAGGGAACCACTGGAATTCCAATTGGATTTTGAGGATTTGGACAATGTTACTAAGTCCCTTTAAAACATAATAATGTTTAAAAAATATTGTATTTGATGTTGAATATGTGAAGAAGGTATTGTTATTTGTACCTATCTTGATAAAATAAAGGGAAACCAAACGCTAGCACCTTCGATTGATAACTGTGCATAATTCATGCCACTTCTGGGCCCCGTTTCCATGGTTGTAGAACTTGATGCAATTGATTGTAAAGTTGCAATTCAGATCATGTGACTAAATGCGCAAATCTGCTTGATTGAAATGCGCAAATTGTCTAACTTGCAGCCAATTGCAACTCTACAACCGATTGCATTTTTTTTTGCAACGGGGCCCTAGTCGTATGATTATTACTTCGTGGGTATCACTAATAATGTGAATAACGGAAGTACATGTAATCACTCCTTTGTTTCTACATTTGTTTCGACTATAGCCACCGCATGGAAGCTGCCATGCATGAACCGTCATCTGAGCCTCATCCCACCTCTCTGATCTGAGCGTGGCCGATCAAAAGTGGTATACGGTATAATACGTAACCACTGTTGTGTTGGGTCTTCTGCTATGAATCCATATGATGGTGGTTAGGTAACCCACTTGTGGTCGTCCAAGCTCAGATGACGTTGCATATGCCATGGTACAGTTGGGAAACATGGCAGCCTCCAGTGGTCAGTGAAAATAGATGAAAATGGTCTCAAAAACATTGAATATATATATACCCAAGATGAAATGTATGACGAGAATTGACATGAATTTTGCACTTTCCAGAAGGTAAAAATGTCAGCGTTTGGCTTCCCTGTGAGGAACGCATTATACCGATTGTGACATATACAATTATGACAAAAATAACGCTCCTGGGTGGGCTCGAACCACCAACCTTTCGGTTAACAGCCGAACGCGCTAACCAATTGCGCCACAGAAGCAGATGTGAATGTCCTTCTACTACTACAAATTCTTCTTCTTCTTCTTCTTCTTCTTCTTCTTCTTCTTCTTCTTCTTCTTCTTCTTCTTCTTCTTCTTCTTCTTCTTCTTCTTCTTCTTCTTCTTCTTCTTCTTCTTCTTCTTCTTCTTCTTCTTCTTCTTCTTCTTCTTCTTCTTCTTCTTCTTCTTCTTCTTCTTCTTCTTCTTCTTCTTCTTCTTCTTCTTGTTCTTGTTCTTCTTCTTCTTCTTCTTCTTCTTCTTCTTCTTCTTCTTCTTCTTCTTCTTCTTCTTCTTCTTCTTCTTCTTCTTCTTCTTCTTCTTCTTCTTCTTCTTCTTCTTCTTCTTCTTCTTCTTCTTCTTCTTCTTCTTCTTCTTCTTCTTCTTCTTCTTCTTCTTCTTCTTCTTCTTCTTCTTCTTCTTCTTCTTCTTCTTCTTCTTCTTCTTCTTCTTCTTCTTCTTCTTCTTCTTTCCTCCCAATGCGCCTAAGTGATTTGAAAATTATTTTCATTGGCTACGTGTGAATGAATTGGGGTCAAAGTCAATGATATTATTTTGATGCAGTTTGTCATGAATGTTTGTTAACGGGTCGTAAATCGAAATATCACGAATCGTTATGTTTGTTTAATTGGTCAATAAATTATAGGCAAATATAATGGTTGGGGAAAGGGGTGATATCGTCTCACTTCTTTTGAACCCCCCGTGAAGAATCTTTACACATTTTAAAGAAAAAAGGATAAAAATATAGGCCTACTCATACTATACGTTTTGTTTGTTTGCTCACGATCGAGCTGACATCCTTGCGATAAATCTTGACCCATCCCTTGTTTTGTTCGACATAGGCATAACGCTGGTGGTAAAGAAATCAAACGATTTATCGCCAGTGATAATATTTGTCATACACAAGACTGACCTGACGCTGAAGCAGGGGCGTATCCTCATGGGGATGGGGTGGGGGGGGGGGGGGGGGGGGGGGGCTGGGGGAATGTACAATATTTTACATTCGTCGTGTACTCTTGGTATCCCCATGGAAAATCATTACCACTGTAACTATGGTTGCATTTTTTCTTCATCGTTTATCAATTTTGATTTACCAAATGTTGAGGGTCCAACGTCCACAAGCTAAATGTATTTATTCATTTTAAATAGTCAAATCCGTCGGTCAGTGTACCTCAACATTTATAGCTTAACTTCTTTTATATCAGTATGGTATCAGTATACCTTGTTTAGTACACTTTTTTGTGATTTTCTTTTTTTAGACAAATCAACTTGAACTTGAACTTGGTGCCTCTTGCGTCTGTGATCCTCATGAAGAACTGCAAAATTACGATTTCATTTGCCCTTCACACAAACAAAGACAAGGCACCAGTGCCCCCTCACTGACTCCCCCCCCCCCCCCCCCCCTTCCCCTTCCCCTCTGGCTACGCCACTGCACTGTCAAGGTTACTATCCAAGGAATATATGGGGCAAAGGTTTGGGTCAATTTGGAATCGTGCATCTACAAAATATGAATTGGGGTCGAGTACTCGAGTAGATATGGTCCGATATAAAAGTAAACCCCATCTAGAGTCCGCTATTTCTGACAAGGTCTTCTTTGTTTCCTTGTGTCTGGAATACATTCATGTAAGGTAGGAATCATCAGACATTTTAGTTTGCTGAATCACTTAACAGTTTGTATTATTTGTATGTGTGTGTGTGCAGACATAATACATTTTGATTTGCTGATTAAAGTTTATATTCATTGTATGTTTGTGGTGCATTCGTATCAATGTTTAGTGGAGTAACGAGAACAAAACAAACACGGGGCGTAATGATATCGAATGCCAAAGTCATTATAGCAGTATGAACTTTATATACCTTTTGTATTGCGTTATAGTCTAATTTTGTAATGTTTATATTTCGTTCATATGGTTTGTTCAATTGGGGCGTAAATCGCCCCTGATATTGCCATAAAAAAAAAATCATATTTCGTTCGCTAATTCAGTAAAAATAATATTGGTATACTGTTGTATATTATCCTCCTCTTTGGTTATGTTTATCTCTCGGGATTCATTTTAGGAAAATTTATTTAAAGGGATCTAGTAACATTGTCCAAATCCACAAAAACCTATTCAGAACTCTTCAAGGTACAACAGCATGGACCATGTCGTGTTTTTTCTTCTTCGAATTTCCCTTGTTAAACAAATATTTACGATTGAAGTGTTCGGGTGTTTAATTACCCACTTGAAAGTTAAAAATGTGTACAAACTTCAAAGTCATGTGCAGTGTAATGAGTCTGCGAATATCACATTGCATTTCGCTCATTAATCGGCCATTTAACATCATTTTAAAATGATATTTGCAAACATTACTTAGTGGGCATATCAAATCACAAAAATGCACATTTTAACAACCATTCACCATTTGTGCACACGCCAACAAAGTTTCTAGATCCCTTTAACATTTTGCAAGAGGAGATGTTGTAATTCACCTGTATGACCCTTATGATTTACTGTATACGTAAGTACAACTTTGTTTTTGAACTTTCTGACATACTAAGTATTATATTCACACAGGCTTCATGAAGGGATTATTAATATTATAATTTCATACTATCTTGTTCACGCGATCCACGGCGCATGTAAGCGTGATTTTGCCTGCGCTTGTGCGAGTATTTCTCATTAGTCTACTACGTGCATGTGAGTGTGAATGTCTTTTTACGTAATTCAAAGAACAAAATTAATCTGACAATAATATAGGATTTCTCGGTCAATTTCGTAAGTTGGCCACACGAATTCATTTTGTGTGCATTCAATTTCGCCGATTTTGTCACCACAGCTGTTATTTGCAGTTCAAATTTTTTTTTAGCATTCGAATTCATATAACGATCATTCGAAAACATTTTGTTTGCATTCGATATAAAAACGTGTTTCTATTTCGTAAAATTGTCATTCAATTTAAAGCGAGAAAATTCGTGATTACGTAATACCGCCTTCCTTCCGTGAAATCCGTTGGCGAAATTGAATGCAAATAGCGTGTTTTTTAAATTGAATGCTTAAGTGGTAAATCACTTGACCGAGGAGCTAAATCGTATGGGACAAAATGCAATTTTGAACCACAATTGCAAGCCTTCAGCTCAATTTTGCGAAATTTAATGACACGTTTATCAAACGAATAAGAAGCTTACGAAATTGGCCGAGAAAACCTATATTTTCTATTTATCTTCTGGTTATAGTGGTGTTGTGGTCGAATTACAGGACACGGAAATGAACAACGCTGTGTGTATGCTGCTACTGCTTGGGTCAGGAGTTTTTGTTACTAGCCAGGGGCTGGCTGTAGAAAGGGTACGTATGGCATAATTGATTACTTTCGACAACTTACATATGATGAGTTACAATACCCGTCCTTCGGATAGGACGTTGTAGTTGAGTCTAGAGAGGGCAACAATACAACGATACAATCAACAACAAAACAATCGACAACAATGCATTGCAATATCCGTCCTTCATGGATAGACGTTGCAGTTGAGTCTAGAGAGGGCAACAATACAATCAACAACAAAACAATCGACGACAGTACATTATAATATCCGTTCCTTCGGATAGGACGTTGCAGTTGAGTCTAGAGAGAGCAAAAATACAACGATACAATCAACAACAATACATTACAATATCCCGTCCTTCGGAAGGACGTTGCAGTTGAGTCTAGGGAGGGCAACAATACAACAATACAATCGACGACAGTACAATGCAATATCCGTCCTTTGGATAGGACATAACATTTGAGTATCGAGAAGGAACGACGGTGGCGGTGTTGGCATTATTCAGGTCTTTACTTTTTCTTTATTCCTTATTACCCAGGGGCATTGGTTTTTTTTTTACAGAAATGAAATGTTATTTAAGGTTTGGGCCTAGATTCGTCTTATAGGACTTTGTAGAAGCACAACCTAAGTGCACAACCTCGCGATCTAGCTACTGGAACTTTACAAAACGGCGTATCAATGATTTAACCCCTATACTGCAAGGTAATAACGGGTTCACGAATATTCTACTATAACGATTACACTAAACGCATGCTTGTATCATCGCATTGCTTCAGATCCTCTTCTATTGATCCTTCTAAACTGGGTTCCAAAAGAAACTTATCACTTCTTCAGAGCGACGCTCACTAAAATCCATAGCATCAAATTGAATCATATTTAGACACAGATAAGCTATCATTCTCCTTATGAAGCATATCTGACAATTGAAATGTTGCTTTTGCCAAAAAAGAGAAAAATGCGATGGAATCGCTACAGGTCACTTTACAAAAATCACAGAAACTGCTCGCTGCGAACCTCCACGAAAGGCGGTCTATTCAGATCTTTCAATAGCTATTCATTCAACATCAAAGGCGGGTTATGCAACCACCAGGCTGGCAATTGTGCGTACCGAGCTCCGTGCCGGAAGGCGAGCAGTTTCAGTGATTTTTGAAAATACCTCTTGCGATTTCACCTTATTTTATTCTTTGTTGACTAAATAAAACATAATTTTTGTTTAGATGTGCATGTTGAGGAATATTATAGCTAATCTATGCCCAATTATGATTCATTTTTATGCTTTAGATTTTAATGTGTGTCGCTCTGAAGAAGTGATACGTTTCTTTGGAACCCAGTTTACATGTTTTGATACGAAATATTGCCGTTTCATATGTACGGTTTTTGTGTCACGTGTCATTTTATGTCATGTGTCAAACATAGAAACTAATTTTTTATGTTCGCTTATGGACTAAAATTAATGGGAAATGTTATGATTATAGAATGACACAGTTTGTTAGCTGTAAAACCGTACATATGGTCATTCAAATTAATAAAATGTCAACCTCAATTTATTCCGGAAAGTTCGTCACCGGTCTCATGTAAAATAAAGAATGTTTCTTTTCTGGCGCATGTCAAAGTTAAATGAATTTGTATTGCGCTTTACAAGACAAAGAAAGATATTTATTTTAAAATATATATTTATATGATGATGGGATTAACGTTTGTTTTCCATTCACAACTCATCAAAATTAACTTTGTTTATGAATATTATTAACATTTTCCTATTTAAATATGTTTATTCATCAATATTCCTCCACGCAGCCAGAGGTTTATTTGCTCCTGGTAGACGAACGAAAACTGTAAAATGGGGACATAAAATATGTTTTGTTTTGTTTTGTTTTTGTTTTTTGTTTTTTGTATTTTTTTGTATTTTTTTGTTATCATTATTATTATTATATTATTATTATTATTATTATTATTATTATTATTATTATTATTATTATTATTATTATTATTATTATTATTATTATAATTACTATTATTATTATTATTATTATTATTATTATTATTATTATTATTATTATTATTACTATTATTATTATTATTATTATTATTATTATTATTATTATTATTATTATTATTATTATTATTATTATTATTTGATTAATTATTATTATTATTATTTATTTTTCATTTTTGTTTGTTTGTTTGTTTGTTTTTTTGTTTTTTTTTGGGGGGGAGACAAACCCAACCCCTTGGGCTTTATAGGGTCAAACATTCACCACAAAAGAACTTCTCCTTTTAGCCCAAGGTGATCCTGCTCCTGGTAGACGGGTTGCGATGGGATCGGTTCGGCCTGGACCTACCAAACCTCATGGCGGTAGAGAGGAACGGAGTGAAAGCTGACTGGCTGACCCGGGGGGGGGGGGCCACTCAAATAAATTGCTGTACACACGCGCGACCACAGGTTTTCCAAACCCACCCTAAGCAAGTTTGATCCATTGGTCAAATTTAGACCCTATTCAAGTATTTTCGCGTGCTTTTTTGAAAATTTTGCCCCCTAAACAAGTATAACCCTTAAAACATACCCCTAAACAAGGTCTACGTCAATTGCTTTCAACTAGTTTGGAGAAAAAGATACCCTAAACGCGTATTTGTTTAACTCCACAAACATACCCTTTTTGTCCGATTTTGGCCTTTTTGACACCCTAAACGCGTGACGCGCGTGACGCGCCATGATCGGCAAAAAGTACCCTTTTTACGCGTTTTTTTGGTCGCGCGTGTGTACAACAATATAGTTGAATGGCCCCCCCGGGCTGGCTGAATTGGATTTACCAAACTCTGTTCGGAATTAAGCTTTTCTTGTTTTTAAACGAGTGTAACTTCTTACAAGGACACATTTCTCTTTCCAGCCAAAGGTGATCCTGCTCCTGACAGACGGGTTGCGATGGGATCGGTTCGGCCTGGACCTCCCGAACCTCATGGCGGTAGAGAGGAACGGGGTCAAAGCAGACTGGCTCGACGGAGTATTTCCTACGATGTCCACCCCGAGCATGTACTCCATCGCTACTGGTAAGTGATGCTTGAATACACCTGGGCGCTTGCAAGATGTTCATTTCAAGTTTAAGTTTTTATTTTAATGAACAAAACACTGTACAACTGAACTGACGAGGAAAGCAATATTTATGCATGTTTTTTTATCATGTTGATGCCATGGTTGTGGACGAAAAAAGTTGGAAAAGTATTATCTTTTGTTCATTTTTTTTCTCTGTGATCAATACTAAATCCTCCGTCAAGACACAAATCTATACCTGGAGTCTCGCAAGGCGATTATCAACCTCTACTCGAAAATTCATCAAGAAACATTACATCTTTTTAAAAAATTGTTTGGTGCTTATATCCACAAATCACAACCCAAGATCACGTTTAAATTACATACTGTACACAAATAAGTTGATGTCTTTGGTTTTTCTATCCTCGAAAAGGCCTGTATCCGGAGTCTCACGGAGCGATCCACAATGTATATTTCGACCCCGTCACCAAGAACAGAACATACTCATATCCAGAGGCCCTGAACATCACGGAGTGGTTTGACACGGGTGTCGAGCCCATCTGGGTGACGGCCATTCAGCAGGGGCTCCATGCAGGTACCATCCTGTACCCCGGGGGAAACGTGCCCATCAAGGGGGTCAGACCGGATAGGAACGTCCCGAGTACCCAGTGGTTCTGGTAGGTTCTTAAAGGGGCCCTGCAACCCAAATATATGTTGACCTCTGTTCATCTGTATTAGTGTACACATTCAATATTTGTAAACGGCTTGACCCAAATATGTTTTGTATATTTTTAAACATTTTATCATTTATTTGTCTTCATGTTGCTAAGCCCCACCTCCTAAAAAATCCTCCAGAGCAAATTCTATTGTTGACCTGCAGTGACATCATTTGTCAATCACTGGTCAGCTACCATGAGATTAACAAAAGATGAAAGTACAAAAAGAACATCCACACAAAAGCATGCCCTGCAGCAGCAGCATACCTCCATGCAATAGCTTAGACAGTGCTTTTCTTCAGGCATAGCAACAGCTATGGTAATTGAAGTTTGGTGAGTTGGTATTCTATTCAACCGTGTGATGCTATTGTGATTAGCCTAATCTGCAGAGAGAAAGGCTCCCATTGGGTGGGATCCAAGGGACAGCCATAAAGCCAAAAAGGGTCCTCCCCTGGAAGCTTCGGACAATTATGGGGTAAATAATTAGGGACTCTATAGTCGTGATAATGTAACGCATTCACTCCTTCACTGGGTGGTATTGATAAACTTCTATGTAGACGATCGGATCCTATTTTATTGATATTGCAAGTCTGTCTTTATATACTAGTTCTATACTGTTTACATTTTTAATATTTATAGGGACAATTACAACATGACATCGAGGGTTGACGACACGATCTCGTGGCTGACCGATGACGACTACGACCTGGTCATGCTGTACTTCGACAACCCTGACGAGTGGCTGCACAAGTACGGCATCGGACATCAGGAGTCCATCGACATGCTCTTCGAGGTGGACGATGCCGTCGGATATCTCTTCCAACTCCTCGACGAGCGAGGGCTCAGCGATGTCGTCAACGTAATTATAGTCAGTGATCACGGTCATATCAACTTGCAGGAGCTGAAACACGTGGTCCTGTACGACTACATCGATGAAGCCGACGTGGACTTCATAATCGGCGATTACGGACCGACGTTCCAGCTGGTCCCGGTCGAGGGGAAGCTGGATGAGGTCAGTTTGATTTCTCATTTTATCTTCTGTTATCTTCTCCCTCAGGCAGTAAAATACCGTTCAGGCTTAAATATTACTTAATCTTTAGTTAAGTCAGTGAACAGAGTTGTAACAGTTTCATGTTACAGCAACATCTCTTGTTTGATGAATCCCCTTAAAACTATCGGGGAAACATCGTAGAGGGCAGTCATTTACCACATGCTGTACTACTGTCTGGTCTGGATTCCCACAATCACACGCATGGCTATCTTTCATGTTCTTTCTATCATGTTACTGAAAACTCTTACCTCTAAGCTATTAAGTACAGATGTTTAAAGTAATCCGAAATCGTTTACGATTTTAGTGATTGTTTCACAGGTGTACAACGCTCTGAAGACTGCTCACCCCGCCCTCTACGTCTACAAGAAGGAAGACATACCAGAGAGGCTTCGCTATCGGGATAACGATCGCATCCTCCCGATATTTGGCTTCGTCGACCCGGGGTGGCACGTACACACAGTAAGGAGTTTATTTTACTCTATGAAAGACCTTGAATCCCATGGAAAATTGGAAATGTATAAATAGGGAAATTTAGCACATGGTTTTACACTTGCAATCTATATACCTCGCACAAAAAGTTCCGCAATCGAGGTTTGCACATTAATAACTTTTTTATTACGCTATTACCATTAATAAATTTGGTATAATTGGAAAGCCTGAATCCTCCTCTTTACATTGATATAACATTTGCTATGAATATTTTATCATGGAATGTGCATTGCATCCAAATGTAGGGCAAAGTCAAAAGCGAAATGTTGCAAAATGCACTGATTTTGTCAACAGAGTGCCTTCCTTGGCTTGAATGGGGGTGAGGTGGTCATGCATTCAAGCCACGTTTTAATCTTCAAACAAAAGGAAGGCACACTGTTGACAAAATCAGTGCATTTTGCAACATTTCAGTTTTTACTTTGCCCTACATTCGGATGTAATGCACATGCCATGATAAAATATCCATAGCAAATGTTATATCAATGTAAAGGGGAGAATTCACCCTTTCCAATGATTCCAAATTTACCAATGGTAATAACCTAATAGACAATTAGTTATTAAAGGGATCTAGTAACTTTGTTGATATGTGCAAAAAGTGATGAATGGTTGATGCAATGTATTTTGTTGTTATCTCATATGTCCACAGGGTATTGTGTGACAATTTCAAGTCAAATGGACATTGCATGGCCAAGTTATGAGCAAAAATGAAAAGTGATATTCCCAAATCACTGCACTCCCTTTGTACACGGTAAGAAAAAACTCCGGGGGAGTTTTTCTTATCTGAATACTTTGATCGTACATATCTTTGTAACGAAAGGGAAATTTGAAAAACCGAAACCTATACCATGATTTTATTGTTAATACGAATACAACAAGGTATGAGGGAACCGCAAGAATGAAAAATTTATTTTGAGGATTTGGACAATGTTACTAAGTCCCTTTAATGCGCAAACATCGATTGCGGAACTTTTTGTGCGAAGTATATATAGGCAACTTTGATTTGAGTTTGATAATCAGTACTTGATGGCGATCAAAATTTGAATGGATATATAATATTATTTCTACTACCATAAGTGGCGTAGCTACGGAAAGGGGTGCAGACGGGGGGGGGGGGGGGGGGGCACGTGCAACAAAAGAGGAAACCCGTGAGAATAAAGACATACATAAGTAAATGTAGTGCCCCAAATAATTCGCATGCCTCCAATCAGTCGACCACGCTACGCAACTGTCGCTCATTAACCCTTCTTCCCCTTCGTGTTGGCCCCGTTGCAAAGAGAGATTGTAATCATGGTAAGTTACAATATAATTGTAAGTCAGAAAATATGCGTGTTTTAACCAATCAGATTTGCGCGTTTCGAATACATGATCTGACTTACAATTACTTGTAACTTACAATCGATTGTTAACTATCTCTTTCGGCAACTGGGTCCAGGGGGCCGGGTCTGAAGAGTGAAAAGGTGTTCTGGTCCATAGGTCAGAGCTCCGCTTTGCCGCGTCTATCGGATGGTAACGATAAAAGGTGGTCCCAGACGTTAATAATGATAATTTGATTGAACAAAATACCATCAAACACATAATTAACCTACCATCCTTCTCGTTCTGCTATTTAGCTGTCGTTCCTTTCGTATAATCTGAATTATAAAATATAAAACTATCGTTTAGCCATGTTCTTCCAATTTTGTTTTGAATGAATCCATTTACTACAATGTATTACAATGAACTATCTTCTTTAACTATGCATTATATATGCAATAAACTATGTTCATGATTTGTTTATTGTTTGCTTTACATTTTGTTGAAAATGTCGACAGTAAATCAATCAAATGTATTAAACAAAAAACTAATCAAAATCATTATTTCTGCAGACGATTGGGACAGATGATTCTTACATAGCATCAGATCACGGGTTCGATAATCAATGGATGGTGATGAAGTCTTCATTCTACGCTCAGGGTCCGTTCTTCCGCAAGAACCAACGTACCCCGCCCCTCGAATCGGTAATAAATACCATCTACCATATACTGTCATTGATCGTGGTCCCATTGCAGAAAGAGGTACAATCGATTGTAAGTCACAATTAATTGTAAGTCAGATCATGTGTTCTAAATGCGCAAATCTGATTGTTCCAAACGGGCAAATTTTCTGACTTAGAATCAATTGTAACTTACAATCGATTGTATCTCTTTCTGCAGCGGGGTCCATAAGTGACGCTCAAAGGCGGTCTTTATTAGCAGGTGGTCTCTTGGGACAGGCTTATTTATCAATTAATGAGAGATAGTGAAATCTTCAATCTACGCTCAGCTAGGGTCCGTTCTTCCACAAAAACAACGTACCCCGCCCCTCGAATCGGTAAATAAAATAAAATATAGGCTATTGCATAAATGTTAGATAGTAACTTGCAGTGCTATTTTCTATAACTGGCGTAAAACCCAAAACATCAGCAGGTAGCACCACAGCATCGACAAGAGCTCTCATTATGTTTTTGTGTTGTTTTGGTTTTTACTGCAGGTTGACATCTACGAGCTGATGTGTGAGATCCTTTCGCTGGACCCCGCCCCGAACAATGGTTCCCGTTCCAGATACGTTGACATGCTTGGTTCCAGTAGGACCAGCGAAGCACCAAGAATCGTCGCAGTGAAGGGGGTTTTAATTGCATTGTCTATCCTTATCATAACACTGTGAAATTAAAACACAATACTGAAAAGGCACGTAAACCCTTTTTGTTTGAATTTAATTGAATTGAAAATGGTTTATTGAATAAAGAGTACTGTACATAGCAGCCCGACAGCTGAATTGGGTATAATTTGTCAAAGATAATAGAAAAAACAAATTTGAATGCAAGGATACAAGCTCGCATGAGCAAAATAAAACACATGCATAACTATTTTACCCTCAATCCTGCATTCTACAAAAGGCTTCTATAAAACAACAAGATAAAGTTAGGCACAATCACATAAAAGGGTGACCAGAGTACGGAAGAGTAAGGGAAAGAACAGAAGAGTGGCCGAAATGTCATACATTATTTTATGTAATACATCAACGTGAAAAAAACATGATGCAAACTGTAACTTCAAAGGTAATTTATTATCATTTTTGTACACGGTCTTGTAAAAACGAAATTACTTTTGAGATACTTAGAACTAAACAATGGCACACCATGTTTAAATACACCACGTTACATGGTATTTTTGTTGTTTTATTATGTGTTTAAAATGTTATTTCTTGTTCGTAGTACTGTAGTCTGTTGTGACTGATAAAAGCATCACTTCTTGTTCCTTGAAGAGTTCCTCTCACAAAAGCGTATACGCTGTCCTGGATTTAACAGTCAAAACCGCTGCTTGAAAATGAGGGTCTTATCAAGTATCGTTTTAAGAGCTATGTACTGCTATTCCATTCCATAATTGTTTCTTCTTTTGCTTATTGTGTTTAACATATTAATTGAAAACAAATGTAAAATGAGTGTTGTTTACATAAAATGTTTTTGTACATTGTACTGTCAAGAGCGCTTCTGTGGCGCAATCACTGACCTCTACTAATGGACGGGCGGCTGCACGTTGATTGGCCATTCAAAAATGAGGCCGCCGCGCGCGCACGGCGGCCATGTTAATACCATCATCATGTACCGCCGATAACCCGCTGTTGATAGTGTGTAACATTCTTAAACATTTTTCAGATTAATTTTACCAATTGTTCTCGTTAGATAAAAAGTTTTGATTGTATTCTGATTAGGGATGGCACATTACATGGCTTTTGGCTGTACAAATCGAAATGATAATGACATACAAAAGGCTTAAATCACGTTTCATAGGCGAGTTGTTTGCAGTCATTGGGCCGCCTACAGTCCCATGTGTTATGTTTTGTGTCAGAAAAGATTATAGTTTACCTCTTATATTCCACATGTATATTCGGTTGCTACATTTATTATAAATAGGGTACTGTACTGATAGATTTGTTTAAATATTGAAATAAAACAAGTGAAATCGATAAGAGATTTAGATACGGGCAGGCAAATAGATGACAAAAATATGATTGTAAACTTGAAAATTTATTTTTGATATAATTTAATTAATGATTGGGTTTTGAAAATGTATGTTTGAATTCATAAAGCCTACACTAAGGCTAGGGTTTTCTGTCGAGACAGTGAATCATTAAGTTAATTACAGCCCATAAAAAGTGAAATAATGAAAGAAGATACATTTGTATATGAAATATTGGTATTATGCACTCATTTGAATTTACAAGGAATCGTGGTGAATGTTGAGGGGATATAGTCATTGTGGAATTAATGCAATGAAATGGTTGATAGAGAAGCAAAACATGGCTTGGGGGAAAAAGGGAGATTTGTAATAAAGTGAAATAAATAGTATGATTAAACAAAAGTATTATGTTAAATGGCGACAAAGATGGGAGGACTTTGAATCTTCCTTGGAAAATATTCAAAATAATGTAACTCAGTCATATATATAGGCCTACCATTGTAATTTGAATAATATTAAAATTTTAATCTATATTGCATCGTTTACGGATGGGAAATATTGGTATGTGTATGGGCAAATAGAAAGATACATAATGTATTTTTTTAAAGGAGCAAAAGTTAATTTGAGTTGAAACAAAAAAGAGAAAAGAAGGAAGAAAACATTATTATGAACCATAACTCACAAAGCATGCCCTTTGAAATAGTAATCTCAGGAAGAACGCGGAAAACATGTTACCAAATAAATTGGAAAGGAAAGAAAACAAAGATTAATTTGCTTTCTTTTTATGATATTTTGATATACGAGGATGACGTGCCATATGGTATATATAGTAAAGTGATGCATGAACGCATGGTACAATTAAATAAATTCATGAAAACAGCAGAAAAGTTCTTTCTTTACATGGGGAACAAAATCTTGTTAAAAACAAGGGGAAAATAAGAGATAAACTAGGGGCGAGTAATAGTTATAAGATCGGGTCAATAGCGGGAATCCGAGTGAATCTCTCCGGGCAACGCCGGCGGGCATATACCTTACGTTACCGTGTAATCATCATAACCGGCGAATTATCATTGCTTGAGCTGTGATTCAATACGCTGGATAATTTTAATTAATCATGCTAGTATTCAATCACTAAGACTATCACATATATGATCATATTTCATTCCTGGGGGGATAAAGAGATATAAAAATGCAATGGTTAGCAACAACTCCGTAGCAAGTATAATGCACTACCACGTTAGTGCATAATCCGCTGTTACGGGTTGATGGTCCCAACATGGCGCGCGCCCGCAGCCCGCGGCCTCAATTACTGAGCCATGACCGCCCGTCCATTAGTAGAGGTCAGTGGGCGCAATAAGGGAGTTCGTAGTTAGCCCATGGAGCGACGGACGTAATCGGGTTTTCGGAAGATTGTACCAAATTTGAGGCGTTACGCGTACGTTTACGGCACAGCCTGTGACGCACGCAGTTAAAGTACAGGAGCTCTATGCAGAATTTCCGCGTGCGTGCGTGAATTCTCCTTGTGTCTCGTTACGTTTGAAAGACCTGACAAAAAAAGACTCACCTTAATCCTAAAATATTTCAAATTGAATGAATATAACCATTCATTTTAATTTTCAAACTTGAAGCAGGCTAAATAATTTTTTTTAGAATAAAAATCACACATTTGCCCGTTTTCAACACTTAAAAGAAAACAGTACACACAAATCTACGTATGGGGCCTTTACGATTTCAATAAAAGCCCAGATACGAACGTTGACATTTTTGTTAAAATCCGAAAATAAATAGAAAACAAAATTATAAAAAAATCAGTCTTATGTATATGAGATGTCCATTATGATTAATTCAGAAAAACATTCATGACTTCGAGCCAAATTACCCGTGAAAACACGTTTCAAATGTGACAATAATTGCACGAAGGTCTATGGGACAACGGGCAATATCGATGTTTTTGGTACAGTGAATTTTCGTCTCAGAAATTGGCGCATGCGCAGTTTGTAACTACGCACTCCCTTATTGGTTAGCGCGTTCGGCTGTTAACCGAAAGGTTGGTGGTTCAAGCCCACCCAGGAGCGTAATTTAGATATTTTTGGGGATCGACTGAGTAATGAAAGCTTTAATTATATGTTTTGTTCATTCAAGAATGTTTTCACAGATTTTGTTTTCCTTCTTCTCTATAATGTAATATGTGTCTCATTAACCGAAATTACTGTTTTGTGTATATCATAAACCCAACCTTTTGAATGTAATCTGTCCTTACACTGATTCGATAACTAAACAAGTTATGAACAAAACTACCAATTGCAATATTGCCAGATTATTCTTTTCTAAAAATTAAATTAATATAAAGAGGAATAATTCAATACTGCCAACATTCATCTGAAGTTACGCTTGCATGTAAAATGCACTGTGGCAGCGGTTCTGTGGCGCAATTGGCTAGCGCGTTCGGCTGTTAACCGAAAGGTTGGTGGTTCAAGCCCACCCAGGCGCGTAATGTACATTTTCTAGTAAATTGTATCTTTTTAATAATTATACTTTTTTTTAAAATCTTTTTATTCAAACACTCATAGATTACTTTTTTTTTTTACTGCATGCTTCGCATTAACCGAAATTACCGGGTTTTTTTTTAAACCCCTCCCTTTAAATGTAATCTGTTCTTACATTTAGAGACTTAAAGGGATAATTAAGTTTTGGTTAAACTGAATTTTTAGTAACCAAAACCTGCACCATTACATTACAAACTAACAGTTATAACTCCATCATGCTCGAAAGGAATACAAAATTGAAAAATAACTAAGTAAAAAGCCTGTTATCATTCAAAAAGAGCGTTCTCTAAAAACTCATTGGTTTCAACCATTTAAATAAAATATTGTGCATGTGAGGTTTTGTTGAAATAGTGATTAGAACGAGAGATAATCAACAACTATTTAACAACTTTTGTAAGTTTTTGAAAAGAGGCAGCATTAAACAAACTGTAACGGCTGGTTCAAAATTGTCGAATAATTGTGGGGCCCCACTATTATTACAAATGGTTATGTTTATGGATATTTCAGCCATTTCTGAACCGATTTTGATCAAATAAAGTTTTGTCATTAAAATTGTATGCTCTTTCAAATTTGACACTCAGTTTTTCATTATCTCACAAACAATTATTTTGTATAGCGCCCTCTATACCAAAACTCAACTATCCCTGTAATGACCAATACAGTTACGAAGAAAACAAATACATTTACATATTGCCAGACTATTCTTTTCTATAAATTAAATTGATATAGAGAGGAATAATTCAATACTGACAACATTCATCTGAAGTTACGTTTGCATGTAAAATGAACTTTGTCAGCGCTTCTGTGGCGCAATTGGTTAGCGCGTTCGGCTGTTAACCGAAAGGTTGGTGGTTCAAGCCCACCTAGGAGCGTAATGTACATTTTCTAGTACATTGTATCTTCTTAATAATTAGACCTTTTTAAAAGTATGTTTTTAGTCAAGAGTGTTTTCATAGATAACTTTTTTTCTACTGCATGCCTCTCATTAACCGAAATTACAGTTTGTGTATATTATAAAACCCCTCGCTTTGAATGTAATCTGTCCTAACATTTATAGACTTAATGACTAATAAAGTTACGAAGAAAAAAATATTTTAATATTGCCAGACTATTCTTTTTTATAAATTACATTAATATAGAGAGGAATAATTCAATACTGACAACATTCATCCGAAGCTATGCATACATCAAGTATATCAGTGCTTCTGTGGCGCAATTGGTTAGCGCGTTCGGCTGTTAACCGAAAGGTTGGTGGTTCAAGCCCACCCAGGAGCGAACTTTCAAATTTAATAATCGCCAAAACTTGTCTTCTGACAAATGATCGTGTAAACAATAATAATAATTGTGTTTAGCACGAATAACTTTTGCTAAACTTAGTTCGAGCTTGTTTCCAAATAATGTTTTTCTCATCTGCATTTTCGTTAACGCAAAAAATAAATGATTAGATCGCTTTATATGTAATCTTCCTTTCATAATATTCGATCATTAATACATTTACACCCCCCCCCCCAAAAAAAAAAAAAACATCAACATCAACGCATTGTCAGATTAATCTCTTAAATTGTCTTAAACAAATTGTCCTTGATTTATACAGTAACAGGTTATAACTTTGTATGTAATCTGATTGTATGATTGACCCAACGAAATGAAAAGCAGATGATCAATGGTAATATTCATCTGTAGTTCTGAAATCAAGACTATCAGTGCTTCTGTGGCGCAATTGGTTAGCGCGTTCGGCTGTTAACTGAAAAGGTTGGTGGTTCAAGCCCACCCAGGAGCGAACGTTCAATTTTTACCGTTACAACTTGCTTTCATATAGTATCTTCTCATGCAAAATATCTTGTAAACAATATTGTTGTTCTTTTTAACATGTTCAATTAACATTCCATACAATAGAGTTTTTCTCTCCCGCGTTTTGTTTAACGCAACATGAAATTGTTTGTCTGTTTCAATCCCCTTCCTTTGAATGTAATCTTTCCTTTCATAAAATCGATCATTAATACATTTGACAAATAATAATAGCATATCAACGTATTTTTAGATTATTCTCTCCAGTAAACTAAATATATTATCCTTGAGTCATTTGTAATTGTGTTTATGTAATCTAATTTTATAGTTAAAAAAAAAGAAATTAAGTGAAGTATGATGAAAAAATTAAATTAAATGCACTGGAAGAATGTTATACTGGCAACATTCATCTGGAGTTACAAATACATACGAACGAAGTTAGTATGTATGTTCTCAGGAGTTATGGTTGTTATTCGATTTTAACTTTTTCTTCCCATATCTGCTACCACTACTGATATGAAGTTTGTTTAAAAAAACATAATCGTCATGTCTGATAATTCTCATCTTTGAAGTTAATAAATATGCAGAGCAAAGTTTGTTATAAGTAATGATACATTCGGTTGTAGTGTCCTGAATAACAAAAACGCTTTTGTGGCGCTATCGTTTAGCGCATCAGGCTGTAAACCGGGAGGTTGATGATTCAAGCCCATCCAAGAGCGTTATTTTCTTTTTGCCAACTTTAACATCTTTTATAATATTTACAGAAAACTTGTTTAGTAATTCAAAAATGAAGAAAATAACATGTCATGTCAATGCTAGTGGGTGAAATTTCATTCCGGCGTTCGGCTGCTAACTGACGAAAAACCAACCAATGATGTACTGGAGATTTGCAAAGCGCTCTGAGTAAACTAACAAGCTGCCCTCTCCGTCAAATCTTATCCCAGTCTTGCTGATAATTAGTCAGCCATCGACTTGAATGACTGGATGGGGGTAACGGTTGTGACAATTCTCCAAATATGTCATCGGGAAAATTTGCAGAACAATTGCAAACATCGTACGGAATGGTTATTATACTGCTTTTACTTTATCGATGTTCAGTAACCGTGAATTATATGTTATCCTTTAAAGGGATAGTTGAGTTCTGGTAGAGAGAGTAGAGTTTTAGTCAAACTGAATTTTAGTAGCCAAAACCTGCACCATAACATTAAAACTAATAGTTATAACTCCACCATGTTTAAAAGGAATAAAAACATTACAAACGACTAGGTAGAAAGCCTGTAATCATTCAAAAAGAGCTGTTTAATCTAAAGAGGGCGCTTTCAAAAAACGCATTTGTTTAAACCATTTTAAATAAAATATTGTGCATGTGAGGTTTTGTTGAAATAGTGATTAGAACGAGAGATAATCAACAACTATTTAACAACTTTTGTAAGTTTTTGAAAAGAGGCAGCATTAAACAAACTGTAACGGCTGGTTCAAAATTGTCGAATAATTGTGGGGCCCCACAATTATTACAAATGGTTATGTTTATGGATATTTCAGCCATTTCTGAACCGATTTTGATCAAATAAAGTTTTGTCATTAAAATTGTATGCTCTTTCAAATTTGACACTCAGTTTTTCATTATCTCACAAACAATTATTTTGTATAGCGCCCTCTATACCAAAACTCAACTATCCCTGTAATGACCAATACAGTTACGAAGAAAACAAATACATTTACATATTGCCAGACTATTCTTTTCTATAAATTAAATTGATATAGAGAGGAATAATTCAATACTGACAACATTCATCTGAAGTTACGTTTGCATGTAAAATGAACTTTGTCAGCGCTTCTGTGGCGCAATTGGTTAGCGCGTTCGGCTGTTAACCGAAAGGTTGGTGGTTCAAGCCCACCTAGGAGCGTAATGTACATTTTCTAGTACATTGTATCTTCTTAATAATTAGACCTTTTTAAAAGTATGTTTTTAGTCAAGAGTGTTTTCATAGATAACTTTTTTTCTACTGCATGCCTCTCATTAACCGAAATTACAGTTTGTGTATATTATAAAACCCCTCGCTTTGAATGTAATCTGTCCTAACATTTATAGACTTAATGACTAATAAAGTTACGAAGAAAAAAATATTTTAATATTGCCAGACTATTCTTTTTTATAAATTACATTAATATAGAGAGGAATAATTCAATACTGACAACATTCATCCGAAGCTATGCATACATCAAGTATATCAGTGCTTCTGTGGCGCAATTGGTTAGCGCGTTCGGCTGTTAACCGAAAGGTTGGTGGTTCAAGCCCACCCAGGAGCGAACTTTCAAATTTAATAATCGCCAAAACTTGTCTTCTGACAAATGATCGTGTAAACAATAATTGTGTTTAGCACGAATAACTTTTGCTAAACTTAGTTCGAGCTTGTTTCCAAATAATGTTTTTCTCATCTGCATTTTCGTTAACGCAAAAAATAAATGATTAGATCGCTTTATATGTAATCTTCCTTTCATAATATTCGATCATTAATACATTTACACCCCCCCCCCCCCAAAAAAAAAACATCAACATCAACGCATTGTCAGATTAATCTCTTAAATTGTCTTAAACAAATTGTCCTTGATTTATACAGTAACAGGTTATAACTTTGTATGTAATCTGATTGTATGATTGACCCAACGAAATGAAAAGCAGATGATCAATGGTAATATTCATCTGTAGTTCTGAAATCAAGACTATCAGTGCTTCTGTGGCGCAATTGGTTAGCGCGTTCGGCTGTTAACTGAAAGGTTGGTGGTTCAAGCCCACCCAGGAGCGAACGTTCAATTTTTACCGTTACAACTTGCTTTCATATAGTATCTTCTCATGCAAAATATCTTGTAAACAATATTGTTGTTCTTTTTAACATGTTCAATTAACATTCCATACAATAGAGTTTTTCTCTCCCGCGTTTTGTTTAACGCAACATGAAATTGTTTGTCTGTTTCAATCCCCTTCCTTTGAATGTAATCTTTCCTTTCATAAAATCGATCATTAATACATTTGACAAATAATAATAGCATATCAACGTATTTTTAGATTATTCTCTCCAGTAAACTAAATATATTATCCTTGAGTCATTTGTAATTGTGTTTATGTAATCTAATTTTATAGTTAAAAAAAAAGAAATTAAGTGAAGTATGATGAAAAAATTAAATTAAATGCACTGGAAGAATGTTATACTGGCAACATTCATCTGGAGTTACAAATACATACGAACGAAGTTAGTATGTATGTTCTCAGGAGTTATGGTTGTTATTCGATTTTAACTTTTTCTTCCCATATCTGCTACCACTACTGATATGAAGTATGTTTAAAAAAACATAATCGTCATGTCTGATAATTCTCATCTTTGAAGTTAATAAATATGCAGAGCAAAGTTTGTTATAAGTAATGATACATTCGGTTGTAGTGTCCTGAATAACAAAAACGCTTTTGTGGCGCTATCGTTTAGCGCATCAGGCTGTAAACCGGGAGGTTGATGATTCAAGCCCATCCAAGAGCGTTATTTTCTTTTTGCCAACTTTAACATCTTTTATAATATTTACAGAAAACTTGTTTAGTAATTCAAAAATGAAGAAAATAACATGTCATGTCAATGCTAGTGGGTGAAATTTCATTCCGGCGTTCGGCTGCTAACTGACGAAAAACCAACCAATGATGTACTGGAGATTTGCAAAGCGCTCTGAGTAAACTAACAAGCTGCCCTCTCCGTCAAATCTTATCCCAGTCTTGCTGATAATTAGTCAGCCATCGACTTGAATGACTGGATGGGGGTAACGGTTGTGACAATTCTCCAAATATGTCATCGGGAAAATTTGCAGAACAATTGCAAACATCGTACGGAATGGTTATTATACTGCTTTTACTTTATCGATGTTCAGTAACCGTGAATTATATGTTATCCTTTAAAGGGATAGTTGAGTTCTGGTAGAGAGAGTAGAGTTTTAGTCAAACTGAATTTTAGTAGCCAAAACCTGCACCATAACATTAAAACTAATAGTTATAACTCCACCATGTTTAAAAGGAATAAAAACATTACAAACGACTAGGTAGAAAGCCTGTAATCATTCAAAAAGAGCTGTTTAATCTAAAGAGGGCGCTTTCAAAAAACGCATTTGTTTAAACCATTTTAAATAAAATATTGTGCATGTGATGTTTTGTTGAAATAGTGATTAGATAGAGAGATAATCAACAACTATCTAAAAACCTCTTGTGAAAATTTTTGAAAGAGGAAGCATTTTAAAACGAATTTTAACGGCTAGTTCAAAATTATCGAATACTTGTGGGGCCCCACATTTTATCACAAACGGTTATGTTTATGGATATTTCAGCCATTTCTGAACCGATTTTGATCAAATAAAGTTTATTCTGCCATTAAAATTGTATATTCTTTCAAATTTGACACTCAGTTTTTCATTATCTCACAAAAAATTATGTTGTGCAGCGCCCTCTCTACCAAAACTCAACTATCCCTTTAAGGACATTTATCAAATCGAAGGGTTACTATTGTTCTATTAAATATATTTTATTTCAATTATGTTCAATGTAATTTAATACAAGTCGATATAATCAATATTAACTGCATTTCATAATGATTCACATCATTCTATATTATGAATCGCATGAATTTAATTTTAAGCACTCTTGAAATGCTCGCATAATTATGTTAATAACATTGTACATACCCAGTATGGCCGACTGATGATCAACATTTGTATTGATTATATTCACAATTCAAGCAAACCCATTAGTGTGGTAATTTATCATCATGGACTCCTCGAGTGATAAATGAAAGGAGAACCCTTAATTCCTAGGTTCGTGT
Source organism: Echinarachnius parma (assembly GCA_037951105.1). Taxonomy (NCBI): domain Eukaryota; kingdom Metazoa; phylum Echinodermata; class Echinoidea; order Clypeasteroida; family Echinarachniidae; genus Echinarachnius; species Echinarachnius parma. Next base: position 1,947 of record JBAMJV010002808.1, on the reverse strand, counting down.
TGCTTATTACAGTCCGTGGCGTAGCGCTAGGGGTCATCAAGGTCTCTATATTCTGACGGTTGTTTCACTTGCCGCTCCATTAATTTGTTTATGTATTTGTTTATTTATTTATTTATTCATTTATATATTTATTTATTTATTTATTTATTTATTTATTTATTTGTTTATTTATTTATTTATTTATTTATTTATTTATTTATTTATTTATTTATTTATTTATTTATTTATTTATCTATTTATTTATTTATTTATTTATTTATTTATTTATTTATTTATTTATTTATTTATTTATTTATTTATTTATTTATTTATTTATGTATTTATGTATTTATGTATTTATGTATTAATTTATACATTCATTTATATCTTTATTTATTCATATGTTTATTTATCTATTTATTCTCCACTCATGGGATGGATTGCCCTTGTCAGCTGCAAGCTGTTTTTCAAAGGGGTCCATTTGGAGTACGAAGTCAGATTTATAAAATAAAACCGCATGTAGAGTCGGTTATTTCTGACTAGAGTGGAACGTTCCCCCAATAGTTTGACAAAAACCATACCGTATAAACATGAAGGGGAAAATCTGTATACAATAAAATAAGACAATATAGAATGGGTGCAAATACACCATAATAGCGAAAGTGCTCAACTACATTTAGGAGAAATAACATACAACAAAAAGTTTGTGCGACTTCATATTTTACACTATAACGTTGTCGCTATGCACTATACTTTGTGCTTAAACAAGAATAAATATAGTGTGGCCCCAACAATTCCCGTGCCCCCCCCCCCCCCCCCCCCCCCCAATTGGTCCGACCACGCTACGCAACTTATTACAGTAGTGTAGTGAAGGTCAACCATGCAGGCATATATAAGATAAATAAGTGTTTGTTTTGTGGGGAGCTGAGGGCGGAGGGATAGGGCCCCCATGCATAGATGCAGTATAGATAGGGGTGTTACTCGTCTAACCCTAACTCTAACTCTGTATAATCTATAATACCCCAACCCTAACCCTTACTCTATACATAACCCTGACATTAACCTTAACCCTAAACCTTCCTATCACAGAATAAACTGACTCGCTTTAACAATTTCTCTAAATAGACTTGACACGAATTATGAGCAAAACTTTTTTTTTCTGTACCAGAAAATGTGGGCGGAGGGATTTCTCCTCCATTTTCATCTATTCAAACACATTGAAAGTCAGTTATCTTTTCAAAATTGAAAATGTAATTGCTTCCCGAATATTGCGGATATGATATTCAATAATTATATCATGAAGTATATCAACAATGATGATTATACACATTTTAAAGGACAATGTAACCCAATCAAACTGTTGCTTTCATATACTTAAAGAGATTAGGAGAAATAATCTCTGAAAGTTAGAGCATATTCGGGCAAGAAACAAATCTAGAAAACTCTGGCTCTTTGAAGATGTCTATTTATTCCTATGGGGAACCCAAATTGGCAACGCACTCTGATAAGTGTGTGGACTACTCCCCATATGTTTTGTACACAAATATTAACATATTACAGTTTTCTTCATAAATACGTGTTTTGTTTTATTTGTTTTGTTGGGGGGGGGGGGGGGGGGGGGGGGGAGCTCAGGGCGGGAGGGATAGGGCCCCCATGGATGCAGTATAGATAGGGGTGTTACTCGTCTAACCCTAAATCATGATATGTTGTGTATAAATGTATTCTACAAAACATGTTGAGTTCAAACGAAGAGTATATATTTTAAGAAAACATATATTTTAAGAAAATAAAACAAAATTGAAATTTTGTGTACAAAACATATGGGGAGTAGTCCATAACTTTGCCAGTGTGTGTTGCCAATTTGAGTCACTCAAAGAAATAAATGGCTATTTTCGAAGAGCCATTGTTTTCTTATTTCTTGACCGATTGTGCTCACATTTACAGGGACTATTCATCATATTTAGTGTC
>JBAMJV010002807.1:0-78794 GCA_037951105.1 Echinarachnius parma | reverse complement strand
AACATTCATTTATTTTACAAACACCAACAAAACATAGGAGACATACTAATATTAAAAAAATACATCACTCAAATCAAACAAATTGCATCTTCATGCACACTTGTATACACTCATCACATATTTATATGAAAAAGTTAAGAAGAAAAAGAAGCACTTAACATATATTAATGGTAAAAAATAAGTGTGCTGCATCATGTTTTTAATATTGCAAACACTTAATTGGCCTCAAGGAGTTGTAACAATGATAACTCAATACAGATGCTTAAAACAATACAGATCCCATTAATAAATGCCAATAGCAATATGTGTGACAAGTAATTTAGATTTAGGCCAACATTTAGGCCAACATCATCAAAAACAATCTGACCTTTAACCAGTCTTTCATTGCAGTGCACCTTTTCCACTACAATTTGAATAAATGATAACATGTACAAAATCTGATAACAATCAAGTTAACATTGGTACTTGAGTACCAACAATAGTGTGACAGGTAAGGGTATTAACCCTAATAGGGCGGGGGGGGGGCCATAATGGCCCCCCCCCCCCTCCCCTCCGCGATTTTTTTTATTGCTCCAAAACGCTGTAAGATGACGCGCCGCTGCTCAGTGACATTTTCTTTCGGGTCTTGCGCACATTTAAAACAAAAATTCGAAAATTGACATACCGTTACAAAGTCACGTGACCTTTTGTCTATGCATGTCAGCCCGAAAATCGCTAAATTTCGTGATTTGTGTATAAAACATATGGAAATATCAATTTTCGTAAAATGAGGTTTGTCATTGGTTATTCAGTGTTGTTTACATGTTGTTTTGGGGGTTCAAAATATTTTAAATTATAGTTAGAAATAAAATAAACAACAAAAACAATAAAATACATAAGTTTAAAAAACAAAGAAATACATAAGAAATTATCAAAACAATAGAAAACGTAAGGAAGAACCTGGCTCTTCCTATTTTTTTTGTCGTATTATTATTCCACATGCTCTAAAGAATATATGTAGTGAAAACCAGAGTTTAATTATGAATAATATATGATTTATGGGTAAAAATATGAATTTCATGACTTATTTGCATAAATTACCATAAGTATGCAAATTAATGAATTTTTCAAATTTTAAAAAAATTACCATTGTATTCTATACACTTCACTTATCATGCGTGCACATTTTCACTCAGGATTATATGAACTACGCCATCTACGTTTGGATACCGTCAATACACGCAAGGCCACTTTGAAACTATGATGGGTTGTCATGTTCTGCCATGTATTACTGATTTGTAATATCCCGTCATATACTTTTGTTCATGTTATTACAATTATACACGAATTTGTGACGCACTGTGCCTAAGTTTTGCATAAGTTTTGATTGACTTTCTGGTGACTTTTGACCGAAAAAGACTTTTGCATTGCCTGAATGTCAATGAGGTGCCTTTTGTACAAAACTTATATTATCGTGTTTAGAACTCTTGAGGGAGGGGGGGGGGGGGGGGGGGGTGGGCTGAAGCCATAGGCGCCGGAAGAGGGGGGCGGGGGGAGGCCGCCCCCCTCCCGATCAAAAAAAAAGTGTGGGGGGGGGGGGGGGGCAACACGCATTTTTGCCCCCCAAAAAAGCCCCTCCTCCACCAACAACAAAAAGAAGAAAAACAAGAGGAAAAACAAGAAAAAAGAAGAAGAGTGAGTAAGATCAACTAATTCTACCGTTCAAAATCTAATTTATACATCACTGTAAGTTTATCTCAGAATATCTCAGTCTGTTGTGTAACTTGGGTAAATGGTCTGGTGCGAGCTACTCTTTTGTAGGCCTACCGGGCCCGGTAGTTTCCCGTAATAGGCTGGGATTGCTCGGGGTGCTTGTGTGACGTGCACCGAAATCGCACCATTTCAAGTATATAAATGCAAAATCTTCCACGTGGGAGGGGTATAACCCCACCCAACCGTCTCACATTTACTCTGCCCCAGCCCTCGGTCGCTAATTCGCTCCCATAGGACTCATTCTTGACTGTAGGTGTTGGATCATTCATAATTTGGCATAATTTATGCTTCATGTTGGAACTGTTTATGACACTTGTTGTTTTCTTCGTGAAAAATGTATTTAACATTTCTGGTCGACCAAATCATAAAACACGCTTCCCAGATACAGTTAATCTTAAGCCCGAAATTCGGTTCACGCCGAAATTCGTATCTAGTTGTGCACCAGATTGTACAATTTCAAGTCCCAAAATGCAAAAGCTCCCTACCGTGGGAGGGGGGGGGGGGGGGGGGAAACCCCGCCCCCCTCCCACACCCTCCCGCCGCTCAGCCACTTTGCTCCTTTGCTATAATCCAGAAAAATTGCAACATTGAAAATATTACATTGGCATTGTGTTAATGGAACTACAGCGTATCTAGATGGCCTAAATTTTCACAATTCGGCTCTCTATAGTATGTAATTTTTCCCGAAGAAAAATAATTTGGCAGTCATTTCTCATGATGAAATCAATCAATTTGGGGTAATTAGTAAATATCTAATTGTCCTGTGAACGCCCCTTTTAAATCGCCAAAATGTGACGTCATCTGAAGAACGGACTAATTTGAACTTAATTCTGCAGATGACGCGTCATGACGTAAGCCAATGAATTGTCAATCACATGTCGATCACGCTGCCGATTCCGGACCCTAAATGTGGGTGGGGCGTAAACTGGCTGCTAAGTGAGATTTGGCATCAGAAAACTAGTCTTAAATCACTAAGTCTGTTATTTTCATGGATTTTTGTTCGGCAGACCTATATAAAGACATCCTGTTTTAACTAAACTATCCCTTTAAGTTTGAGGCCGTGCAAAGGCACTTCATAGCACTGATGATTAGCTCCCCCCCCCCCCCCCCCCCCCCCCCCCCCCCCCCACCTCTATAAACTATATTTTCAACTAATAACGCAGAAATATATTTCGCCAATCTCCTCGATCGACCAGGCACGTCTCCTTCAGTCACCTGATTTTCTCGCCATTCGCCATGCATGTGACCTCATCCCAGTAGGGAATCCCCGACAATCATTTCATGCACGTTGTACGCGTACGCTGTGCATTGGGAGCATGCATTCAGGTCGCAAATTGCACTTGACTGTGTTGCATGCTGCTTGCATTATTGATCTCGGCACCAACAGTTTGACGATACGAGTCAAGTGAGAAGACAGTAGACGTTCTTGAATCGAGGTGCTGTTTCTGTTCTGGTATTCAACCACCTCGTCTCCACGATTTTTCATCACGAGAGCTTCCCATAGGAAAAGAGGACTAAGCTACCAAGTACTAGTATCGTATACTAAGTAAGTATAACTGTCTACTCACAAAGACAAGTACGGCGGTCCTTTGAATCTTTTGATAATGTATCAAGCGTTTTTTTCTTTTATTGAAATGCAGCATCAATGAACATAGATACTCTTCGGAAATAATATCGCTATTGATATTCGGTTGACCACATTGCGAGACAAACGAATATCACTACCGATATTATTTCCGATACTATTAGTATTATATCCGCAATGAGTAATATATTTAGCATATCTATTATGAATTACATGCAAAATATTGAATAATGATAAGAATTTTACATAAATAATAATTATTACAGTTTCCGAGGTTCATATAGCTAGAAATGAATAATAAAACTTACCAGTACTGCGTAGCCTGGATGTTTCAAGGAGGGTGAGGGAGGGTGGGGGTTGGCATCGTTAACAACTTTCGAGACCGAGACCACTGGTTGAGAGTTTTGGATATCTGTTTGTTTTCTGTTTGTTTTTATTTTGGGTTTTGATTGCTTTCAGTGTAGTCTAAGCACACTCATGCTCTGACAGTTCTGTTAACCAATTATGTTTAATTCAATTCAAACGTTCTTTCAGGCCAAGTCTGACCAGTCTGACCTAGTTATATTATAACGTGTACCATCCACCTAGTAAGCCCCTTGACTTGCAGGGGTGCCATCATCCACCAGGGCCCCATTGCAGAAAGAGATACAATCGATTGTAAGTTACGTTTGATCGTAAGTCAGAAAATTTACGCGTTTCAACCAATCAGATTTGCGCATCTAGAACACGTGATCTGACTTACGATTAATTTCAACTTACAATCGATTGTATCTCTTTCTGCAACGGGGCCCAGGTGACTTAGGCCAGCCCTGGAGAAAGGTATTCATTTTCATGCAGGCCCATGCACTTAAACTCATTTCATCAATTTGTTTTCTTATGAATATGAGCAATTGAGCATGATAAGTCAGAAATTATCTTTCGTTGTTGTTTTATGCATGGCAGAAATGTGCATGTTTTATCTGGTGGTCAAACTTTCGAGGTTTCCCTCGAAATGGAGAATAAAGCATATATAATATGTCAGATAGGAATAATAGGGGAGTACCAAACTACTATGTATAGATTTCTAGATCTTTTCAAACTGGCCGTGAGCAAAGTCACCCTTGGCTATCTGCTTGCAAGCCGGATTAACCTTGGTTGGAATGGAATAACCAATATATTGGGTTACGGATGCTAACATCTACAAGACTAGTTTATTCACTTTCACTTAAAACAACATTGAAATTGTGACCACAGTTTGACGATTAACAGTTCCTATTTTGTAGTAAGATTGATCATGAATATAAAAGCTGCACAACTCGAAAGTTGATCTTGAGATGTCTAACCCGTAAAACCTTCCCCACCTGCCTCTTTCATTTCATTGAAGCTTGCATAGTTTTAATTTGCACCCTTCACTTGTAGGCTACTCTGCGTACTGGGCGTACTCTATATACAATTTGATCTTTAAATCTGTATCAGAAAAAAAATCAGTGGCGCCTAGTTGTCATAAGACATCCTTATTTGAATGTTATACATGTATGGGCCCGTTGCAGAAAGAGATACAATCGATTGTAAATTACAATTAAATGTAAGTCAGATCATGTGTTCTAAATGCACAAATCCGATTGGTTGAAACGCGCAAATTGTCTGACTTACAATTAATTATTGTAACTTGCAATCGAATGACCTATTTCTGCAACGGGGTCATAGTCTATGTTTGTAAATTTTCAAGGTTTTGGTACATGCATACTACATGTATTATATCTAACTGTTTCTGGTATTTTCTGCCCAAGAAACTCCTTCATGCATGTATGCAATTATTGCATTGTATACAATTTGTATGCCCAAATACGCTTGTTCTCTTTTGCTGTACAGGGAAAAGCGGGTTACAAACAAGTTGCAGCCAAATTAGATCCATGCATGGGTATTCATACAAAAAAATCAATGATATTTTATTTTTGCAAGAATAATGTAAATATGAATAGCAATCCATTGTCCCACTCCTTATTATTGGCACGAGTCTGATGGGTCCAGAGTTCTATTTACACGCTCAAAATAGCGTATTGTGATAATCCACTCGTCCAGTGTCGTTATACCGAGCCATAAAGTGACACAGGGTGTATAATGGATGTCAAAGATTGGTTGTAATTTAGCATGTTTAGTACATTGGATGCAAGTAAAGCATTGAATATGTGCACCGGCTCTGCTGTCTATACTATAGGTGCCACTGACTGATACTGGATATATTCACTAAACATAATACTGTAAAAGTACTTATTAACTAATAGGTAAGCATGGTCGAGGGTAAAACAGACTATACGTGTTGTAAATAACTGTAAAATAATTATAGTTCAAACACAGCAGCAAATCAAACGTTCAGGAACATCACAGAACATAGAAGTAGAACCAAGGGACAACAGAGGAGACATGTTGAACGAGAAGTAGTCTGGTAATGCACTGATTTAATAAGCTAATCTGGCGAACCAAGAAAACTCATAACAATAGATAATAATTAACATATGTACATGCAAATGAACCAAGGGAGAAACTATACAACCAATTACAAATTATACCTAACTAAAATGGACCAACCTTAAATACAAATGAACCAATAAGGGATGAGATGATGGTTATTTTGTTGGCCAAATGGTTGAAAGTTGTGTAAGCGAAAGGGGGGGGGGGGGGGGGGGGGGGAGGCCGTGGAAAATTTCTGAGACGAGACCGAGACCCTTCACAATTTTTTAGGCCAAGACCAGGATCCATAAAAAATGTTCGAACCCTAGACCAAGATTTTCGAGGCCGAGACCATTGGTTGAGAGTTGTAGAACATTGGAATCTAGGCCGAGACCGGGATCCTTCGTCTGTGAGTGCCAGTAGAACTGGCATCATAATAAAGAAATTAAGAGACTGATACCCATTTAAGTTAATCGGTTTTACATGGAATCAACAACAAATTGTAACAATCTCGTTAGTGTTCTGAACTTGACATAGTAAAGCTTGAACAAGATATTCAGTGTATCAGTGCATCGAATCTGAAGATAGCATTGATCATTTTGTTGGTAAATTAAATTATGTATTTGAAATTGCAGACATTTGTAAGAAAGTCAAATATAAGCAGCATAACAGTATTCCTAAATTAACTAAGAAAGGTACATTTTGGTTTTGTAATGCATGTAAACCATCTCGTAATAAATGTCTTAAAGCAAAAAGCACATTATTATACCCACAACGGAGAATTAAAATGTTTTTTTAAATGCTGTAAAAGAATTGTAAGGAAATCATTGCATCAGCACATCGCGCTTTTCAGTGTTATTTGTGTCAAAGGTTGCGATCGTTACAAATATTCAATCATTACAAAAAATGAAATTTCTGACTCATACTTGTAATAAAGAAGACTAAAAAGGGTAAAATTTCTATTGACAACATTGAGAAACTCTATTGCCTGTTAAATCAATCTCAAAATATACAAGATTACTATTTGGAAAATCAAAAATCCTTGGTCATTAATGTTCTAGAGAGTCATTTTTTAAGATTCATTATTAAACCAAATGACATATGATTAAATCAATTATTGACAATTCGTCTAATACCGAACATTTTAGTGAAGTCCAATTTATTGTTGAAAGTTTTTCTCGGGTCCGTAACAGGTTGACAAGGCGAGGAGACTAGTTATGCAGTAGCTGAAGACGTGACCTGTGCACCACCATGCCTGTCTCTCTGTGTGACTGGAGGGCCAGAATTGGGAGATTCATTCCAAGACCTCTGGCTAAGAGCGACGAATGCTGTCATGGGACAAGAACGGAAAAGAAATGCGGGGAAAGGGAGGGGAAGAAGGAGGGGAAGAAGAAGAAGAAAAGTGAGAAGAAGAAGATGGACAAGAAGAAACAAAAGAAGATGAAGAAAAAATTGCGAGAAAAGGAGAAGAAGAAACAAAGAAAGTGGGCATTGCGGCACTACAAAAAGAGAAGGACACGAGAGAAGGCTCAGAAAGAGACAACGAGAAAGAGAGCGAGATCAGAGAAGGAAATGAAGGAGACAAGTGATGAATTGCCAAAGAAGACACAACATCCAGAGAGAGAAACCCTGCCAACAGACCAAGAAACATTTGTTGGTGCTGTCGCTGATGGAAATGCAGTCAACACCAAAATGACCAGCAAGGACCAAGCAGAATACTCCCTCATCTCATCAACATACACCAACAATCGGACACACATCATACACACAGGACCAATTCATCCAAGAACCAGCATTGAGGAATGTGGGGAACCAACATCAGAGATAGAGAATACAAAGCCCGGCTGTTCATGGGGATGTTATGCTGCAATCGTCCAACGATGTAGGAATCACTTTCGACGCTTGACATCGCAATCTAAACAAGTAAGAAAGTACTAGTACTAGTTAAGTTAGCAAGCTGGAATGGGGTTGAATGACCAATTAAACAATTCACAGTCAAAATTGACACAAAGCACTTGATCAATGTAATGGCCCGGTCAGATATCAACGGATAGCGGAAACGAATGCCCAACGAATAGAAAATTTGCGAAATGAAATTATCCGGTGATGAAAGTCGTCTCCATTGCTTTATGTACAAAACATAGAACAACGTACATCGGACAAAGAACGGACAAGAATCGCATACGAACGGAGACGAACGGATGGAAAATTTAGCTCTCCGTTTGACGTCCGTTTATGCAATCCGTTGATATGTGACCGGGCTATTAAGCATAGAATTACACAACAGAACATGTTCTATAAAGCACTGATTCATTTTTTTATAACCAAATCTGGTCATCAGTGTTTCTCTGAAACATATCATGAAGTGTATAAAGAATACCAGTCCTGAATATCGTTAAATGCCTACGGGTGTTTGTTGCAGATTAAATCCTTCGTAAGAAACTACTGTAACAGCAAGGCGAGCACTATAAGTAAGCCTATCATGTCACTTTGATATTTTCACTGTATATTGTATAACAGATCACTTGCAGTTTAGTATTGCATATTATTGCCCAGCTTAGATCTTTTAAGCTCAAGCTCAAGCGAATTACCATTATTACGCAAATAATTTGGTCTATCTGCACTACAGCATTTTAATCAAATGTACTTTCTGTCTGTTATTTGAAGCAGAATTCTACCCCTTGGGAGACACAGGAGAAGCATACATCTGGTATCAAGCGTAGCTGTAAACGTCTGTGGAAGCGCTTTGTCACCAAACTTCACCTCATGAGGTCAGGAGACATAGAAACCAACCCTGGACCCAAGGCAACGTCCAAGAATGAGTAAATATATTAACTAACTTAAGTTATAAATGTTGTATCATGTTCTGCTGTCTCACTTAAAGGTATGGTGACAAGAAAACTGCCTCAAAATTGGGTTTTACTGTATCTAAGGTAGATTTTCATGAAGATTACTAATACAAACATATTTTCCTCGTGGGAAAACCCGGTAAAATAAAAAAATCAACTTGTAAATTCACTTTCGGAACCCCCGTAAAAAAACTGAGTCCCGGGCGAACAAAAAATGACGTCATCTTTGTGATGTCACCTGCAGGCAATCGCAGTTTAGCTCGGTCATAGACGTACACGCTGAGTGCAATACTCACGTTGACACAGAGATATTATTTCCATTTGTTTCAATATTTGCAAACATTTGTTTGAACAGGTTTATATCATGGACGATATACACTCAGATGTGTAGCTGCATCCTGCTACAATTCATTTCTTAGCAATTCTTAAGCATTTTCAGTAAAACCTCAATTTACAAGCAAAAACGAGTTTGTTTTACAAGCAAGTCATAGGCTCTGCATGTAAACAATGCACATTCCTCCGCATTGCGGTCTGCATGTGATGTCATGAATCGGGTGACACGTACGCACATTCCCGCTCTGCTATAAATGACTTTTTTTAGGAGCATGGAACGCCGATGCGTAATAAAGCAAAAAATTTGCATGAAATTTACCTTTTTTCCCAACTTAAGGATTTCTTTGAAAAAAAGAGTGTGGTATATCAATAAAGGCACACATTTAAAGCTATAAACCTGAATCAAAGCCGGGATTACACCCCTCCTTTAAAGTCATACCTGTAAAGTGTCCAAATCCACGAAAATTACTTGGAGCTTCCTCGTTTCTCTTCTATCGTGTTGTTTAGCTTATGGTAAAAGAAGAATAAAATAGGGTTTTATTTTTTCAAATGTCCCTTTAGTATGAAGATAATTATCATTTAAATCTTTCATTTCAATCACGTTGATTAACGCGTTTGATAAAAAAAAGTACAATTGTCCTAGCTGAGAACGTCCGCATGCAGCACCGTGAGAACATTCCGGAGATTGAACTTTGAGCCGAGCGAGTGCAAATTCCATGAATTCTGTACTACGTGTGTAAACATACACGGGCTTCGAATATCTCAAATGGATCATTCATTACTGCGACAAATGTATGGCAGACCATCAGTATTCGGTGATAAAATATGAACTCAATATTCGTTTTTTCACTAGGTAAACAGTGTTCGTTTTCTTTCAAACTTTCACAAATCTTTCAATTGTATTTTACAATGATATTGATATAGGATTGAAGTCTCAAATGTCATTTTGTGCAATATCTGACACTTTACAGGTATCACTTTAATTGCTCTTTTTGGTTTTAAGCCCCATGTCTAACATGGTTAACAACTCTGCACACATGAGTCTGCGGTCTGCCTAGAATTTTGACTACATAAGTTGATTTGTATTCTCATTCAGCCAGTTGAAGTAGATACATGTATATTCAATGTTTATAAACCATCAAATTGAAGAACTTAATTTTGTTTGTTGCAAGTTGCGACGTTTCGCTGGTTGACACCTGGCAACCTGTCACTGGGAGGGTGGTCCTTATAAATTAAAGCAAAACAGGTATTAAAATATTCTACTTTTTTAATGTTATACCATGTTCCACTGTATCTCTTACTTACATGGTTACTTGCTTACATTGGTTTTACTAGTCCCTGCGTACATGGTAGACACCTACAGATTTCCCCAAAAGTTTGTGCCAGAAATAGTGATTAAAATATTCTTAAAACGTTAATGGGAATGTGAACCATTTTTGTTGTTGGCCCAAATGTAACTAAGTCATATTAGTGATTGAAAAAGAGCAATGAAAATGGGATTCCAACGGGATTCGAACCCGAGACCTCCGGATTGCTAGACCGGTGCTCTTACCGACTGAGCTATAGAAAACCCTAGTACGGCGCTCGTCCTTGAAACCCCTTAATTTTCATTGCTCGAGTGGTCAGAAGCTATTATCTTATATTGCATATTGTACCATTTAGTCTGCTTAGGCGTATGTGACAAACTTAGTCATTATTATAACCAGTCCCATGAATTTGCACGTTATATGCACCCATGTCTGGGTTCACTTGAGTGTTGAGCAAAAAGAAGTTAGCTTATTTGCCCCTTAACTCCTTTGGTATGGCAAGTACCATACGTGTTGTTATGTCTTTACAAATTGCAGACTTAAACTGATTATATAATATATGAAAGGGAACATTTTTACCAAGTTGCCGATCATTTATTTTTCGGCCAGAAATATTATCTTTTTAAAATATAAGTATGGGCTAGAGATAGCATTATTTCGTTTTAACTCTCTGAAAGAACCTAATTCAGTGATAAATACATTTGACATATTCTCAGATGAGCTAAATATTGGCTATTTTAATATAATGCATTCACTGTGGGTTTATTTGAATATTCATTACATTGTGTGTTTATATTATTTCAGATTTGATGCGATTATTCGCGCCGTGGTTAAAGATATCAATGGAGACAACCAAGTCGAAGCGTTGGGAAGAGAACTCGGATTCCAGCAGGGCGAGATACAGAACTACAAAGACACCAACATGCGGTTCAACCGTGTGACTAGTGATGGAACACTGCAGATGCTACGAGATTGGCATGTTAATGTGGGGAAGGCTGAGGAGAAGTCTGTTCTACGGGAGGCACTGATAAAGGCCAACCTACGTAGGATAGCAGATGAACATCTACCGGAAGGTAAGTGTTCAAATGTGGTGCAAGCATCATTTGGACCGTTTTTCTTAAGGTAATGCTGAATCAGCAGCATTTTAGATTCAGCCAAAATGTTCACACCGCAGTCCATACAAAAGGGAAACCTTCATAGGAAAGCTGATAAGCAGCAACTAGCAGGTGAGTGTTTGTACTATCAGGTAGCACCAATGTACTGCAAAAAAGCGGGCAGAGATTATACATAAAGATATTACATGTGTGATACCCAAGAGGAAAGTGACCGGAATGATGCACTTTATAGATTATATATAAAATGCGAGTGTTTGTCTCCCTTGTGGGTTTTTATAAAAGCCATGTATGTTTAATAGGTAGCTAACCATTTAATTCAATAATGGCCTTACTCCCAGACATAGCTACCATGGTAACGCTGGACAGCATCACATCAGATACAGTCAACCTCTCCTGGGATGCAGTGCCTGAAACTGTCCTCTACTTGGTCACCTACACAGACGGTACGACCATTATGAGTACCAAGGTACTCAGTCTTCTGACTACTGCGACCATCAAAGGGCTAAAACCCAACACCAATTACCAGTTCAGCGTGCAGGCCACCATTGACAATGGCATATACAATGTGGGGGCCGTGTCTGGAGTGACAGGTATAGGCTTATAGCATTTTGAGTATTCCTAATATTAAAACAAATTTAGTAAAACAAATTGTCTGATAATTGGCTGTTTTTTATTTAGGTTTTGTTATGTTCCTCTTTTGTTCATTTTATTTTATGGTATTTAATTATGTTTGAAAAAAAGATATCATAGTGAACCACAAAATAAACAATACTCCATGTATTGACCAGGAAATACTGATTTTAGGATTTTATATTTAATGTTATTTACATTTTCCAGTAATAGATCAAATTTGAAAAAACGGCTTAAAAAATTAAATTTCAGAATAACCATTTTGTTGCATAGTAAATTTTTTTGCGTAGTAAATGATTATGAAATAAATATGAAAATCGAGTGAAAATAAAATACAAAAGCAAAAGCATGTCCACCCCACCCCCATACCATGTGCCGTTGATTTAAAGCAACTATCATTGAAACTATAATTCTTGCCTGTGGCAAAAAGTGCATAAGATTGTCATTTTCGTTGTCAATATCGTGATTATCTGGTATTTCAAATGAAAAACGTTATTACCTACCCTTGTTGAACGTATTATGCATACAGAAATGCCAAGTATGCAGTAATTTGTATATTTCAAGATGATAAACTTAATTAAATCTGTCGTTGATTTAAAGCAAAACGCATTGAAACAAATGCTAGCTTACGGCTGAAAAAAGCATGAGATACATTTCCGTTGTCAATATCGTGTTTATCTGGTACAGCACTTCTAATGGGAAACTTTAGTACCTACCCTTGTAAAAGATATTAGGGTCAATCCACGTCAAATCAACTGGTGGGTGTCACCCGACCCCCTTCGATTTTGCTAAAATTCGCACCAATTCCCCCAAGTGTCTGACGGAAAACCCCAACATGTTTTGCCCCAAAGTCATACGGTTGCATAGCAACCGATGCGCGGTCAAACAGTTTCTTCTTTAAAATTTCGGCCATTTTTTGATTATCTGCTGTAGCTAAAATTGAAAAGCCAGAGCTCTCATTGTCTGAAAATTGGAAGAACTTTGTCATCTCTGCAAGATGTATTCATTATGTTGCGGGTCGAGTTTTCATTTTCGCATAGGGTGTCACCGAAAATGGCATTAAGCGAAAAGTTAAAGTTTTTAAAAGCATGTTTGGATGCCCATAGCTTAAAAAGGAATAGATATTTGGCTCTAATCTTTTGGAGTATTAAAGACCTCCACTTCCTTTACAGATTTAAATCAAATTGAGCGTGATTGTTCAAGTCGTTTTCAAGTAAAGCGCCCTCAAAGTTGGGATTTTAAAAAAATGCACCAAGTTCAAGGTCAAAGGTCACCCCTCGTCCAATCCGGGATCTTCCCCAATTTGTGTGTATTGACAGACATTTACCTATATTTTCATGGGTTACCGAAGAAATTTTGCTACCGGAACGTTTAATGGCTTAATTACGCTAACGAAATGGTTGTCAACACCCCAAAATGCTCTAAATTTCCAAATAATAGGCTTGAGGGACTATTTCAAATCTTTCTCATGCGCCATAGAAAACTTTCTAAATACTGTTGTTTGGAGAATTGACAAACATTTACCTATATTTTCATGGGTTAGCAAAGAAAACTTCTAACGGCTTATTTACACTGACGAAAATGGTCGTAAACACACTGAAACTTGTTGAATCGCCATATAATGGGCTTGAGGGCATATTTTGAATCTTTCTCAAACGCAATAGAAAACTTTCTAAATACTGTTGTTTGGAGAATTGACAAAAATTGACAAAAATAGGTACCTGACATGGTCTCACTCAAAGCGCCCTAAAACAAAAACTACACGTTCAAAATTACTTTTCTTGGTATCGTTGTTCATTGGAAAGGACACCCTATCTGATGGACATGTTCATTTTGTTGCTTTATTTTGGGAAGTGCCCCGTTCCATTATTTCTGGGCCACCCTGTATATGTTTATGGAATACCAAGCTCGTTAAAGCAAATTTTCTTATATCGAGTTTAAGCAAATTTGCCTATATTAAACAACAAATCTTAGCAAACTTGCTTTATACCGAAAAGTACGTTTAAAATGAAAGCAAATTTGCTTACGTGGGGATTTAAGCAAAAATGCTCAGATCTAAGCATTTTTGCGCCCAGAAGGGTGAAAGCTCCAATTGATTTAATTCGATTTCGGCAAAGATAATGGATCACTTCAACCTTGAAACCCCTTTAATTGTCACTGTTTAAATGTTTGCTTTGTATACTTCATCATCATGAAATTGGATAATGAAAAGAATTCCTCTAAGATCAGGGGCTAAATCACCAGGTATTGGAATAACTTATTGAGAAATAATAATAATAATAGAAATCAGTGGTGGAGCGTGGTCGGATCGATTATTTTTGCGGGACACACTATGTATTGTTGTATTTATAAAGGATTTTACCCTATGTTATTGTTTATATCAAATTATTGGGGAGGGAGCATTATTATTGCAACCACCACCAATCTCAGATGATTTTGATTGGTTTTCCTTCCCAACCAATCCTGACCCAAATAATTGTTTAATGTAAGCACACAAGTTTTACCCACAAATGTATGTTTGGTATGAGCAAAGAGCTATTATACACTAAAGTCAAAACTGATTCAAATCCTTTACTAGATGTTTGAAGCCGCCGCGGTCAAGTATGCATGCATTGAGTGTACTAATTTGAATTGGGTCTAAAATACTCTTGCAGGGGGAAAAAGAATGATGTTTCGGTTGATAACATACGTATTGACACATTTCAAAGGAGGTGTGTTCTGTTATTATAGTCACTTTCTGAAAACCCGAATTCAACTGTTTTTAATAATAAAAAGCAAGTGCGCGCACAATATGATATGTGTTTACAAATTGAAATATTCATGATGAAAATTAACGTTATTGGCATTGGTTTGCACTTTTGTGATATGTCCTATAATCAAAGGTTATACCTGTAGATATTTATACTGTATATAAAAGGATAATAAAGGCGAGGGGTTTTGCGACAAATAATTATATTAATTTAGCAATTATCATGATTGTTTTCCATTTTATGCAAGTAATAAGTATATATTGTATATTTCAATTGACAATGTGTGTACAATGGTAACCAATAATGATACAATATTTACAATCTAAGGAACCTTATTCCTGTAATTTGAACTATCTTGAAAAAAAAAAACTGTATTTGTTAATTATCTAGTCGTTGACTTCACTTGGCGGCATCGAACATCAAAATTCAAATAAACCACAATGCCCACCGTTTTTTTGTCCCGTCTGTATAATACAAACAGGTGTTTAGAGCAATTGGTGCTAGTTGTACCTCCATCCATAGTAACTCCGTGGTAGGAGTTGTCATCGTTCTGTTAATTTCATGCTTTTCAGTTTGAACACTTAATTGCGATTTTATCAAATGCAATACAAAAAGAAATGCACAGTATAAAACATAATGTTATATTTTCCCTTAGGAACTTGTGATTTTGAACAACATTTGCCTGAGGAGCTGCTATCTCGCTGCACCAAAGAGCTCAAGGAATTTATGTCTGTCAATTTGTGTCAAGTCAGACTTGATCCCTTAGATCCACGGTCATTGGTTAGTTTGCCAGACATCTACACAAACTTGACACTGATGTCAAAAGGTGGCAGAGGTGAGCGTACATTGACAATTCATGACCTCACCTGCCTAAGGATTAATGATGTACTAGCAAAGCGATACCTTGTTTTGGGAGAAGCAGGATCTGGCAAAACAACTCTGTGTGCTAGGATAGCTTATGAATGGATCTATGGATCTCATTTCAATGAGTACACCATAATGCTAGTTATACCACTTCGTGAAGCTGGGGATTACACAGTTGGTGAGATAATCAAGGTATATCTCTCTGAAAATAACCCGGTGAAGTCTGATCAGCTAGATGCCTACATCCAAGCAAACCCTACCAAAGTATTCATTATGTTTGATGGGTTTGATGAATTCCCTGGGAATATTCCCCAGGAACTCATCGTACATGGACATGGCATAATCAAAATTATTGCGTCGCAGAAATTGAAGTCCTGTCATGTACTCACAACAACACGGCCTTGGAAGGCTCAGGAAATCCTTCATGATCCAAAGCTGAGCAAGATCTACTCATTCATTTGCGTTGAAGGCTTCACCAAGGAAAATCTGTCAGATTATGTAATGAAACATTTACACGACAACAAAGGTAGCGCTAAAGAACTGATTCAGTTCATGGAAGAAAATGATGTAATAGCAAATAACATGGCTCCGTATCCAATCTATGTTGCCATGCTCTGTCTAATGTGGAAAGAGGTCACAGCTGAGAGATGTGAGGCAATCCGACAAATGCAAACATTTTCTCAGGTGTTCATGGAAATGATTCTTTTCCTTAAAGAACATTACGCTGAAAAGAAAGTAGGAGACATCGTACAAATTAATGATCACCTAGAAACAATAAGCAAACTAGCATTTCAGGGTCTCTTAGTAAATGACCTTGTCTTTGATCCTGAGGTATTTGAAGACTGTAAACAAGCATTGGAAACCGCGCTTGGTGTTGGAGTACTGTCACATGAGAAACGAATAATTCCTAGAGCCAAAAGACAAGCATCTTCCCAACCAAGGCTTCAAAGCAAGATGGTATTCCCACACAAGTTGTTTCAGGAATATATGGCGGGAATGTACCTTGCTGCGCTGTTCAAGTCAGACCACAATGAATACATCAGAGTGATAGAAGAGAATGTGTTGCCTAAAAAAGAAGAATTTAGGTACCCATTGTATTTTGGTACAGCCTTGAGCAAGGAGGTTGGGATGGATATAATTTCCAGGCTGAGTGAACATTACAAATGCACACATGACTATGATGTGAGCGAACGTGATTTCATTGTGGATGTAGCCTTTGAATGTCATGACAAAGATGTAGCTGATATAGTGAAGACCAGTTTCTTTCATAACGAGACAACATTGACCATGGAACAGTTAACTGCACACACACTACTAGGCTACATATTTGTAGATCCAACCGGGGTAAGTCATTCCTCTGGTATGGGATTTATCTTGTACTGTAATTCCCAGCCATGACATTAATACTGTCTTTAAATAGGATTAAATGATTGTGAATAATTATAAATCAATGCATTTTAAGTCTCAACTGTTTTATTAATATATTTTCCAGATCGACAATAGGCGTCATATAATACACTGGTATGCTCAGGCTGTTTAAGAAGTAGAAATCGGCATATTTCAAAAGATTTTTGTTTATACATAATATAAGGTAAAGATGACATGGCAAATGTAGTATGTGCTGTCTTGTAGTGACGTAGCTTACATGTCTGTGGAACTTAAATTGATAAATGCTTCAAGTATAGGATACTCTAACTCGAAACGTTAACTTGATATATGTGATTGGTTGTTAGTAATAATGCATTGTGATAAACGACATGACTTGTAGTTTTTGAGAACAGGTCGAGGTTTGGGAAAGATTGGGAAGATTGTTGAAATGTAAAATTTAATTATATGCATGATTATCTTAGTGTTTGTCATAAAAATAAACTGGGCAATGGAATGACACTGGGTTCATATTTTTTTAAACGTAGAGAAATTTACCAAAAATATTATAAATGAAACAGAGCAAAGAAAAAATGGATTTCTCCGGGATTCGAACCCGAGACCCCGGATTGCTAGACCTGTCTAGCTGTAGCCGTAATCATAGTAGTAGATGGTGATGCATACTACTACTACTACTACCTGTTTGATACTACATGTACAACAGCTTTTTCTGCACAAAGTACATTTAGTATCAAAGAGGTTGAACAACTTAATCATATCCTACATCGTATTGTCTGTTCAATCTTAGTTAAAGAGCTATTTACAGTTTTAAAATGTATCATTTATCAGCTTCATTTTCTGCGTCAATCAGAATATAATTCATGTGTCAAACATTTTTTAATGGTTCGTAATTGTATGTAACAAGATACCACATACAATAAAACTGCTAGGATTCCAGTTTGCCCACCGTCACGTATATCTGTAAAGATACATCCCACCTCATGTCTTGGTTCTCATCTGTTCTTTAATAATTATGATGTTTAATTCCCTTCAGGTTCAGAAGGTCACACTGCAGGGGATGACGCTAGGTGATGCATCATCAAATAATCTTGCAGAATGGCTGTGTGGCTTGCCAGACCTGAAACACCTGACACTACATCATATGGAACTCGCTGACAGCTTCTATGCTATGGCAGCAGGGAAGGCAGCAACGACCAAGGTATCACACACTGTCACATATCTGCAAACTATATTTATGCAGAAAAAAATCTCATTATAAAATACATGAAGAGTATGATTTCCAAATATTCATTCCATTTGTTAAATTGTGTATTGCTAGTCATAATTGTAATGTGGATCCATATTATAAATGAATACCTTAGTAAGATATATAAAACAAACTATATTTATGCAGAAAAAGATATCTTTACAAAATACACGTAGAGTATGATTTCCAAATATTCATTCCATTTGTAAAAATTGTGTATTGCTAGTCATAATGTTAATGTGGATCCATATTATAAATGAATACCTTATTAAGATATATAAAACAAAAGAGTTATGGTAGCTGTGTAAATTATTATAATTATTGTATTCTTATTATTATTATCATTAATGTTATTACTGCTGTCGTTCTTCTCCTTCCCATATTCATAAAACATCACAGGATTTGAACATCATTAAAATCATATGTATCCTTGCCTGGCCAATTCATGTTAAAGCTTTTATGAATGTACAGTTTATTATTATTATTATTATTATTAATATTGATATTATTATTATTAGAAGAAGTATTGTTATTACTGTTAATATTTCTGTTATTATTATTGTTATTATTATTATTATTATTATCATTAATATTTATAAATACATGTATAATAATCACAGGATCTGAACACCTCTATATCCTACATGTGTATGTCATATTGCCTGGACAATCTGGGTTAGAGCTGTTTTCCTTTGACAGGTTTGCATTTATCAGCTATATTCTCCGCCAGTCTGAATATCATTTGTGTTGCACAGCATGTTCATTTTGAATGTATAATTATCAGTTATAAGAAGATACCACATCCATCAATAATGATAGGATTCCCTTCAGGTTCAGAAGGTCACACTGCAGGATATGACGTTAGGTGATACATCATCAAAGCACGTTGCAGGATGGCTGTGTTTCTCGCCAGACCTGACACACCTGTCACTAAAGGGGATGGAACTTGCTGACAGCTTAATCATAATCATAATTATAATCATAATCATAATCATAATCACATGATAGGAACACCTCTATATCCTACATGTGTATGTCACATTGCCAGGAAAATGTGGGTTAAAGCTGTTTTCCTTGGACAAGTTTGCATGTATCAGCTATATTCTACGCCAATCTGAATACCATTTGTGTTGCACAGCATGTGCATTTTGAATGTTTAACTAAGAAGATACCAAATCCGTCAATATCGCTAGGATTCTTATTTGCCCTTGCCTCTTGTATGTAGATATACATTGTATACCCCGGTC
Organism: Echinarachnius parma; assembly: GCA_037951105.1. Lineage (NCBI taxonomy): Eukaryota > Metazoa > Echinodermata > Echinoidea > Clypeasteroida > Echinarachniidae > Echinarachnius > Echinarachnius parma. The sequence goes on along the minus strand of JBAMJV010002807.1, from coordinate 59,300 downwards.
ATGCTCTACCCGGGTTCTCATCTGTTCTTTAATCTGATGTTTAATGACCATCGGGTCGAGGTGGTCGAACTGCAGAGGATGACTCTAGGTGATGCATCATCAAAGCTATTTACAGTTTAAAATGTTTCATTTATCAGCTACATCTTTTGCGTAAATATAAATATAATTCATGTCATACATTTTCTATGGTTCACAATCGTACGTAACAAGATACCACTTAAAACAATACTGCAAGGATTCCAGTTTGCCCGCTGTCACATATTAATGTTTAGAACACCTCACAAATGCTCAACCCTGGATATCATCTGTTCTTTATCTGATGTTTAATCCCTTCAGGTTCAGAAGGTCACACTGCAGGAGATGACGCTAGGTGATACATCATCAAAGCACGTTGCAGGATGGCTGTGTGGCTCGCCAGACCTGACACACCTGTCACTAAAGGGGATGGAACTTGCTGACAGCTTAATCATAATCATAATCACATGATAGGAACACGATAGGAACACCTCTATATCCTACATGTGTATGTCATATTGCCAGGACAATCTGGGTTAAAGCTGTTTTCCTTGGGCAAGTTTGCATGTATCAGCTATTTTCTGCGCCAATCTGAATATCATTTGTGTTGCACAGCATGTGCATTTTGAATGTTTAACTAAGAAGATACCAAATCCGTCAATATTGCTAGGATTCTTATTTGCCCTTGCCTCTTGTATGTAGATATACATTGTATACCCCGGTCATGCTCTACCCGGGTTCTCATCTGTTCTTTAATCTGATGTTTAATGACCATCAGGTCGAGGTGGTCGAACTGCAGAGGATGACTCTAGGTGATGCATCATCAAAGCTATTTACAGTTTAAAATGTTTCATTTATCAGCGACATCTTCTGCGTAAATCTAAATATAATTCATGTCATACATTTTGTATGGTTCACAATCGTACGTAACAAGATACCACTTAAAACTATACTGCAAGGATTCCAGTTTGCCCGCTGTCACATATTAATGTTTAGAACACCTCACGAATGCTCAACCCTGGATATCATCTGTTCTTTATCTGATGTTTAATTTCCATCAGGTTCAGAATGTCATACTGAAAAGCATGACTCTGGGTGAAGCATCATCAAAGCATCTTGCAGAATGGCTGTGTGGCTTACCAGACCTGATAGACCTGACACTAATATCGATGGAACTAGCCGACAGCTTCTATGCTATGGCAGCAGGGAAGGCAGCAACGACCAAGGTATCACACACTGTCACATATCTGCAAATTATATTCATGCTGAAAAATATATCCTTACAAAATATGGGAAGAGTATGATTTCCAAATATTATTAATTCCATTATTTACAATTGTGTAATGCTAGTTATAATTGTAATGTGCAACTAAATAATAAATGAATACTGTTGTCCGCTAAAACAAATAAATCAGACAAATTGAATTAAAGCAGATGGTATTCATTTCACATAATTATGTATCAATTAAATGTAAATATATGCTTTGTTCCTTATTCTGATAATAGCTATTGTAAGTAAATTCATACAATGTATACCAGATACATATTGTGTGTGGGTAAATTGTACCTTTTGCCGGTTCATCATAACCTTGTATCATTGCTGTGTGGTGGATTTTACAGTCTAGCTCACCTGAAACTACACATGAGATGCCATGTGTACAAGGAAAACCGCAACAATAAAGATATGGCATAGCCTACCCTTGTTGGAAACTACCTAAGCATGCAGTGAGCACAACATTTCATATGAATGGTTAATATATTTGCCATTATAGTCATTGTACAATGGCAATGTAACCATGACATGTTGTTTTTAAAAAGCAGGCTTATTATTAGGAGAAAAAAAAATCCCGAAGGTGTTGCTACATCTTGACAAAAAACAACAACAAACTGTAGTAAAATGATCAAAATTACTTTTAGAAGTATTATGATATAATAATAAGGTTATAATAACATAGTAAAGCTCTTAGTGATGATTATCAATTATATTAAGCGCTATATAAATGGAGTATAATATTATTATTATTACTATTAAAACAAATCTTAAAGACACGCAACTGATTATGCAACTCATTTTAAAGACATACGAAATAGAAAGGAGAAAGTGTAATTGTCTGGAAATTTTATAATATATCAGCACAAGAAATAAATTGTAACATAAAATGAAAATATTGAGGTTATAACAAAAAAAATGAAGGCTTATTCATGTTTTAGATATGAGGAAGAAAAACGTTATGATCCCCATTGCACAAAGAGATACAATCCATAGCCACCGATTTATTCTCGCCATTGGGGGGGGGGGGGGGGGGGGGATTATAAAGATAAATTGCATAGTGCAAACGCCCTTATGGATCCCTAAATGGAATCACAATGGGGGTCCAAGGAGCGGAGCCTCCGGAAGCTGTTGGTTTGTTGATATACATAAATATACGTGCAAGATTCAAATAGGAAAAATAGTGAGCTCAATTTGAATGGGCACAACGAAAGGGTGGTTTGGGGTTTTTGATATACAGAACTAAAGATAATACGCATGGTTTGCGGTTGCACCATGTGAGAGGGGATGATTGGTGAGTCCTGAAAAGGACTGATTGTATTCTTTCTAGGAGACTCCTAAAAAGGACTGTGTTAGTCCTAGAAAGGACTGTTGGTGTAGTCCTGAAAAGGACTGTTGGTAAGTAGTCCACGAAAGGATTGTTGGTAGGACTGTTGGTATTCTTTCTAGGAGAGTCCTAAAAAGGACTGTTGGTAGTCCTAGAAAGGACTGTTGGGATAGTCCTGGAAAGGACTGTTGGTATTGCGAGGAGAGGGTGGATAGTAGGAGGGGCTCGACGTTTCGAAAGGTTGACTATCCGTCGTCAGGTGTGAGAACTAAAGATGTTGTTCAGATTCAAATAGGAAAAGCAGTTAGTCAGTTAGCTTATTGGCAGAGTTTATTGGACATAGTGAGAATTCCGGAATACAACTATTATAGCGGACCAGGTCAAATGATTACAATGGGGGTCCAGGGGGAAGATGTGGTTTAAAGAAGACTTGTATACACTTTTACATAATGCATGATAGGGGAGCAACGTTATAGGGGAGCTTCGTTTTAGTGTTTTAATGAATATTTTGTACCCCTAATATCGGGGGGATAATAATACAGGCCATCCCCCACCTCAAGTATATAAATAAATATATATAAAAAATTGCAAGGAGTAATCATAAATGATTGAGAAGGAAGAATAATAGTAGGCGTAGCTTAATAAGCAATGTTCCTCCTTTTAATCTACCAAATGAAAAAAGGCACTGGTCGAAAAATTGGTCTCCGCCAGGACTCGAACCTGGGTCTCCGGCTTGGAACGCCGATGCCTTAACCACTAGGCCACGGGGACCGTGTGATTAAAGACAGATCCAGTTCAGGTCATTGGCAAGCCAATCTCTCGGCCCTTTGTACTCAAGTATTCATGGGGAAGGAGTTACGAACAATGCAAGCCGCTTCAGCTGGATCACAATAGAGTGATTCAAGTATTAATTAGAACATATATTTATAAGCGAGAAGTGAACTAATACATACAGCTTCGGTTTCTTCCAATATACACCGTGTCCCAGAAAAAACGAAACCGGGTTTCATGGCAGAAATTTTCTGTCATAATGAATAATTTAATTGATGATATATATATGCCTGGAAAGCTCTGTGTCTCTTCTTTCATTTGATGTGCAACTTATGTCACATACTTCAAGCATGACTGAATTAGAACAATGGAAAGTGGTGTTAGCAATATTCAATTTGCACGCATAAATTTGAAGTTTGGGTGAGTTTTAAGAGTTGTAAACGTACTTATTTTTAAAAAGGACAAACACCACATAAAAGTTCATATTTTTATCTTTTACATGACACCTCATGCTCAAAAAATAAATGATTTATGCCAGAGAACGAGTACAATGAAAACATGCCTGATTTCTGCCCGAATGAGTCAAAGTTGAGTAAGAAGTCGCTCAGCTTTCCTGACTAGCAGCTGACAATGGACTTTGATGCATGAGTGAATTTACACAAACATGGGGATCGGGAAACAGGCTATATCAGGAAAGTTACTCATTTGGGCTGGAATCAAGCATGTTTTCATTGTATTCGTTCTCTGGCATATATAATTTATTTTTTAATCATGAGGTGTCATATAAAAGATAAAATTATGAATTTTCATGCGGTGTCTGTCCTTTTTCAAAATAAGTACGTTTACTACTCTTAAAACTCTCCCCAAAACATCACCAAACTTGCAATTTCTGCGCGCAAATTGAATTTTAGTAACACCACTTTCTATCGTTCTAATTCAGTCATGCGTGAATTATGTGCCATAAGTTGTATATCAAATAAAAGAAGAGACACATAGCTTTTCAGACATATATATATCATCAAGGAAATTATTCATTATAACATAAAATTTCTGCCATGAAACCCGGTTTCGTTTTTTCTGGGACACGGTGTATAAATAATTGCAAGGAGTAATCATAAATGATTGAGAAGGAAGAATAATAGTAGGCGTAGCTTAAAGGGATAGTTGAGTTTTGGTAGAGAGGGCGCTAGACTACTTATTTTTTTTGTAATGAAAAACTGGTTTCTATCTAAGACAAAATATGTTGGTATTTCAAAGAATGACCTGAACAGAAAAACTGAGTGTAAAATTTGAAAGAGCATAATATTTCAATAATAAAATCATCTTTGTTTGATCAAAATCGGTTCAGAGACGGCTGAAATATCCATAAATATAACAATTTGTAATAAAGCTGGGGCCCCAGGTTTATTAGAGAATTTTGAACCAGCCGTTAAAAATTCAAAAAAATGCTTCCTCTTTTCAAAAACTCGAACCTGGGTCTCCGGCTTGGAACGCCGATGCCTTAACCACTAGGCCACGGGGACCGTGTGATTAAAGACAGATCCAGTTCAGGTCATTCTTTGAAATACCAACATATTTTGTCTTAGATAGAAACCTAAATGTTGTCTGGCATTAGGATACATACTGTAAATATGTGAATTTCACTGCTTTACACTCTTATCACAGATCCACAAGTTGACATTATATGGTGAAGTTGATTGGTGGGATATTGGTGAGTCTTCATCAATTCATCTAGCATCCTGGATCTGCAAGATGCCAAACTTGAAAGAACTCAAACTGGAATTTATGCAAATACATCAAGCCTTCTTTCAGACAGCAGATCAGATGGCATCATCAACACAGGTAAGTCACTATTGCAATGTATTTTACTCGTCATGCGGTTTGTTTGTTATTTATTACATAATTGGTTACAGGCAGGAGACAGGATGTGATCATCAACAGTGGTAAACGGTTCCATCTCACATGGTGTATTCCTAAGCCAATGTGAAACCGTTACTGTGACACCAATCTTCAAGATGGACTCCATCGGAGAATCCATACATGTGAATCCATTTAAATATATCGGAACGGTTTCATGTTATTCCGTCAATTTCGTCAACTAGTCATAACGTTCTTGTTGTTCCTGTGATGCAATGACATGTGCCATCGATTTAAGTAAATTATGTTGACAAAATGCTACCAGATAAAGATAACTGCTAGCAGGACTTTAAACAAACATGAAATTGAACTGATATAGAAATACTGCTTGTTCGCCAACTGATGAAAGAATCGAATTACAATGAAGGGACCCGATTTGGGACCCGTAGTTGCTGCTCTAGCTGACATTGACGCATCTTGTTAGGGATCTTTTAAAATTTTATATTACATGCAATGCCTTCACACCATGAACCAATTTTCTGTGATGGCCTATCTGGGCAAGAACAAATTAGTCAGGTTCCTTATGTAATTTCGTTCAAAATTTTTGATGATTTTGAATATTATACATTTTTGGAAGCGTTGAAGTACACCAAATCTAAAAATCCATGTTGCCATTTTTTCCGAAGCCATTATAGCGGCCATCTTGGATTTTCAAACTGGCCGCCATTTTCAACCTGTTTTTGTGAATAACTCCGTCCTAAATTCTTCTATAACACTAAAATGGAGGTTTAACATAATTTTCCAGGGGCTAGGTTGCCTTAAAGACCCCCTTCTTCAATTTAGAGAAGTGGCATAGCTAGGGAGAAGGGAACTGGGAGTAGAAACAGGGGATTGGGGGGGGGGGGGGGGGGGGCTATGTAGTTTTATTTTAAAAATGTACATAACATATTATAATCAAATGATTTACACCCCCTAAGAAAACATAATGACGTGACGTAAGTTTTTACCTCTCCCCAGAACAGTGGCATACGTACCAAGGGAGATGGGGAAAGGGGGGGGGGGGGGGTCCTATGGGAACAAAAAGCAATTTATATGCATTTAAACAAGAGGCTTCTTGGTCAATTGTAGGACTTGTCTAGCGCCATCTCTTCTACCACTGATATTACATTTGAGGTGGGGAGTGTCGCCTCGTCAACTGTGATGTCCATGACTGTATCCTGCTCATTATGCACCTATATTTCCAATTGTTGTGGATCTTTGTATTGTGTTTATGTTACTGACAATTTTTCAAGGGCGTGTATCAGCTTGGATTAGTCGCTGCATGGCAAGAAGGAACCACTCGGGGAAAATAGAGCCCTTTGTGTCAAGGTGCTTCTTGCTTCTAGACACATGCATCTTGTTGATTTGTTTTTTTCTATATGGTGTTCAGAGGCAGACATTGCCGTTCATTTGATCTGCTACATAGTCTTCATACAGTTTCTGATATCCAATATCATCTATATTCAGGATCTTGTGAACGTATTCTTGTACAGTGGGACGTATGCATGGTTATCAGGTTGTATAGTCTTTCACATTCAACCGCAAAACGATTGCCGTGACTGAAAATGACAGCCTGATCTTGCAGACATTATTAAGTTCCCTCCTAGCCACGCTGGGGGAGAGATGGGGATGCTCTGTCCGCTTATTTGCTTCTTTGCGAAACTGACCCGTAAACTCCTTTACCAAGCATGACAGTTCAGGAACCGATATTAAGAAGCGTTGTCTGACATTTGCATTGATGAACATACCATTGAAACCAACCAGGACATTCATGAGCTCAGTGTTCAAATGCTCACAAGCATGATCTGCACCGACGGATGTGAACGGGGTGGCATTCTGTGCATGACACTGAAATGTTGCCATCTTCAAGTTCCCCCATGTCTGAGGAGTGTCATTCTTCAGTCATGCATATCTGCTAAGTAACTTTGCCAGATTCGCTTGTAATTGGTACGATCCATTGCAAAGAACAGCTTGCTGAGAACCTCCCCAACTTCAAAGTGAATGTACAGGTACTTGATTCTAGTAGGGGGTTGCAAGTTTGAAAGAGTCAGCCTTAGACCCTAGGTCAACACAGGTGTCTTTTACTTAAGTTGCTGCTGCCAAGCAAGTGTCTTTCAGTTCTAGGATGTCAATGAAAAGCTAATCAAGTGCTATATTAGAAATGGCGCCATGTACAATTAAAAAAAAAGAAGGAACACCAGTAGTGGGTGCACTTCATAAAATGTTTTGTTCTAGCTGGCCTATAGACATGTGCCTCTGTACAAGCATCATCTATAGCAGAGTTTTGATCGAGGCATCAAGGACTCATGAAGCCATGATGACATGAAGCTCTCCTAGTATAGGCAATGTCCATGGTCTGGTCTTGCATCTACAAGCTTAACCACTTTCACATACCCATACAAGGCCATGTCAAGTGAAATGACTGCATGGAGTGATCATTCTCAACTGCCTGGTCTTTCTATGCTTGCATCATGATTGTGAGAAGAGTTGACTATTTGTGTGCTACTTCTGGCAGTAGAGGTAAGGCACCTACCTCCGTCACTTTATTGCTGGATGCCATGAGTTGTAGCTTGCCCATCTTGGTTTACAGCTCTCTCCTGCTATGGTCTCACCTTGGCAGAGTTGTTGTGAGAATACATCCAAGATGTGTAGGCCAAGAGCTTCCAACCTGCTCGTTGATCTTGAAATTCCGACCTCCTCCAGGCTTTGATATAATATGCAGTGGTTTATGACAGTGCATAATTTGTATGTGGTTCCTTTTCAATCAGGAGTGTCTGCAGAAAGTCAGTGTTATCCGCAACAAAGAAAAAACACGTATGTAGTTTGAAAACTGAGTAACTTGTTTAGTTAAAACAGCTGTTAACCTGTTCCCAACTAGATGTTGAAATCCCCATGAAGTGAATACAGGGCCCACCGGGTTCCCGTAGGTGACGGGTTATTATGATACATGTTAATTAGAACATGGTTTTAAATGAAGTATGGTTATCCAGTACTGATAATCCACTTTTCAGATGGTATAAATATCAGAACACAGTGGATGTGGATTAGTGCATGGTTCATACAATTTTTAGGGAAAGACACTTATTTTCATGTGCCAAAATGGCTAAGATGTGGAGATATTGGGGAGGGGTCATTCTTGGCAGTCATTTTGAAAACCATTATTGCTGCTATACAATTATGACTCTTGTCGTGCGATTTCGTGGCCCTTGAAATGTGTATTTAGTATTTAACAAATTTTAAACTCATAATTATTGGCAAACGTTGAGATTCATGGCGGCCATTTTAAAATCAAATGTTGACGTTATATTTAATCTCATGAATATCTCATGAATGCCATTCCATTCCTTGGAACTGAAAATGTGGGTTAAGACACTGAACATGATACACTAGCATGACTAGGTGGCTAAGATTGGGATACATAGGCAAAACGGTTGATTGTGGCGGCCATTTTGAAAAAGAAAATATTGCCGTCATATTAAACTATTCTCATTATTGCCATTCAACTCCTTGGTCCAGAAAATGTGGGTTAAGACACAAAAATGTTTACACTAGGTGGCTTAGATTAAGATGTATAGGCCCAAAACGGTTGATTATGGCGGCCATTTTGAAAAGACAATATTGCCGTCATATTAAAGGGTACCACCACCCAAAAATAATATTCTTACTAAAGAAAGGTGTCATCTGAAATATTCCATTCCATCAACAAGTTCACAAAAATATGTTTCCAGAAAGAAAAAAATATAATTGGAAAACGCATCACCATTCTAAAGCATGCGTTCATGCGGTCGGAATTGCGACTACTAATGTGTGCAGAGCGAACGAATCGCCCGGGAATCGATTGTCTACAAACGTACGCGTGAATAGCATTGGCGCACTCGCAAATGGTTGGCCCGTATGGAACCAGGAAATAGTAGTGGTTCGGTAAGTGGTGGAAATTAATTGCTTTGTTTATGAATTACACAACCCTTTGCAAAATGTTGGGTATCTATTTGATATCACAAAACGTACAAAAACATATAATAATGTGTTGTTCTTTGCCTGGTGGTCCCCTTTAAACTATTCTCGTTATTGCCATTCAATTTCTTTGGTGCGGAAAATGTGGATTTAAAAACCAAAATGTATACACTATGTGGCTTAGATTGGAAGATATAGGCCAAAAACGGTTGATTATGGTGGCCATTTTGAAAAGACAATATTGCCGCCATATTAAACTATTCTCATTATTGCCATTCAATTCCTTGGTGCGGAAAAGGTGGTTTTAAAAACCAAAATGTATACACTATGTGGCTTAGATTGGGAGATATAGGCCAAAAACGGTTGATTATGGTGGCCATTTTGAAAAGACAATATTGCCGCCATATTAAACTATTCTCATTATTGCCATTCAATTCCTTGGTGCGGAAAAGGTGGGTTTAAAAACCAAAATGTATACACTATGTGGCTTAGATTGGGAGATATAGGCCAAAAACGGTTGATTATGGCGGCCATTTTGGAAATCCAATATTGCTGTCATATTAAACTATTCTCTTTATTGCCATTCAATTCCTTGGTCCACAAAATGTGGGTTTAGACACCAAAATGTATACACTAGGTGGCTTAGATAGGGAGATACAGGCCAAAAACGGTTGGATATTGCGGCCATTTTGAAAAGACAATATTGCCGCCATATTAAACTATTCTCATTATTGCCATTCAATTCCTTGGTGCGGAAAAGGTGGATTTAAACATCAAAATGTATACACTATGTGGCTTAGATTGGGAGATATAGGCCCAAAACGGTTGATTATGGCGGCCATTTTGGAAATCCAATATTGCTGTCATATTAAACTATTCTCATTATTGCCATTCAATTCCTTGGTCCAAAAATGTGGGTTTAGACACCAAATGTATACACTAGGTGGCTTAGATAGGGAGATATAGGCCAACAATCCCATTAGCTTGTCTTCCACCATCGTGGTGATCAATTTTATCATTTTTGTTTGCGTATCGACCACATTATTATAAGTTGATTACTACTGTCAGCAATCCCATGCTGTATTTACTTCCCTCAAGGCCCAGAGAGATGAACTGCTCTGGTTCCTGTCCTCTCTGCTCTGCTCATATCTGACAGCGTGCTCACACACAAACATTTTCATCCCTTAATCATGACTAAAGAATCATGACTAAAGAATCATTACTAAAGAATCATGATTAAACCAAACGTTCACACACACCAAGCCAATATTCCACAACAACTGGCTTCCAGGTGGCTTCCAGGTGCATCGAACACCAGGTCTCCCTAGGGCCCCCCTAGGGCCCTGTGTGCGAGAACGTTCACGTTAAGCCACGCCCAGTTAGTTACGAGTCGTATAGCTAACCATGATTAAGCGAGAAATCCTTGTTCACACACGAAACGACGATAAAACCCGTGTTTCGTTAGTCATGACTAATAAGGGGAGGGCCAACATCGAAAAAGTGGCTTCCTTAAGGACTTAGGTTGCCAGATCTCCACAACAAGTTTAAACCAATTTTATTTGCAAGTATTTTTAGTGAGACAAATTAATTCGGAGGTCTACCTCAAAATTTTTGTTGCGAACACCTTCAAATCCAAGATGGCGTCCAAAAAAGTAGTCGTTTTGACTTGCTATAGATTATTGGCAATATTTCACAAACAACACATGGAATAGGCATGATTTTGCAGTCATATTAAAGACAATCAAATTTCCTATAAACTGATACCAAACACCATGTGGTTCAGAATATGTAACACGGTCATTTTTAGCCCCAAACTCAAATTTTAGGCATTTTTTCCCAAAAATATGAAATTATTGATTTACATAATTCGGCATATATCAATAATTGCATTAGCAGTTGAATTAATACTTTTCGAAAAACTGTCCAATTATATTAACAATACTCTCTAAAAATGTCAAGTGTATATTGTATCTGAACAAAAAGTTATAGTTCTTGGAACTCAGCATTTGATATCGACAAATACAGCCAATTTGTACGATATCGAACACTATACAGGGTGCCCCAATAAATGTAATTCTTGTTTACGGACTTTATTCAAGAATTTCTCCTAAATAATGACATATTGTTGATACCATTTTTTAGCAAAACCTTCAGTTTTCTTCTTTTATGTCATAAATATGCCGCCATCGGTTTGCAATAGTACACGAAAATAGTGTATCGGTAATTTCACTGCAATAATAAATCCATCATGCAAAGTGCATAGTGCAATATTCGAATGGGAGGCGCTCGTCATTTACAGTTGGATCGACCATATCTTGATAATTATGTTTTTAACATGATTATTATTCGGAACACCACAGTTAGCTAGACTTTTTCAGGGTTCGGAAAACACTTTGAATAGGCTATTAGGTTTATCTTAGGGTAACTTTTTGTACCACCATGTACATTTGTAACCGTAGTAACAACAACAATAGAAATATAATAAATCATATATTTGGCTACTACAAGCCGCATTATGCACACTAATTTTTGCGTGAACATGGAGGAAAACAAATCACATGTAAAATAACACCCTATAGCTGCTATTTTTAAGTTTTTAAAGTAAATATTTGATGATTTGGTATATCTTTGTCCATAACTTTTTGTACCACCATGTACATTTGTAACCGTAGTAACAACAACAATAGAAATATAATAAATCATATATTTGGCTACTACAAGCCGCATTATGCACACTAATTTTTGCGTGAACATGGAGGAAAACAAATCACATGTAAAATAACACCCTATAGCTGCTATTTTTAAGTTTTTAAAGTAAATATTTGATGATTTGGTATATCTTTGTCCATAATCGGATGTTGTTACCATGGTTACACGAGTACAGTGTAGTGCACAAAAATAAACATTCGGCTTGCTGAGGCTTTTCGGTGTTGTGCATATTAGTTTAGCAATTGAGATTGTTTTGTTTTAATACTGAGTCAGACAAATTGTACAGACCTTTATGGTCTCCAGGTACATGTAATAAGATATGAGGGGCATGAAGGGTGCGTTCCTCGCGATCAAGATGGTGTTCGAAGCTAGATATGCTCTGCACATATTACAGTATGTCCCGAATATTGTGTACTTCAGTCCTTCAGTAAGACACTTATTAAAGATAATGAGCATGATCTTGATACTGTTTTAAACACATCATGGACACCCAGTATGATTCGAATTCGCAATATGCATGGCATGCGCGTCAGTATGCAGCTGACTGGAATGCTTCATGTGGAGTGGAATTAAGTTCATTTTTAGCGTTTGATTTATGATAAATGCAGTTAAACAAATACAGGACAGACACAACATCTACGCGGACTATACATAATGATGGTGAAATATTCATCATATTACAATAAATTGTGTTTCTTTTTGTATATGTTCATAACTGGAACAGAAGGTGTCCCGAGATTGACGCAATCATTTGGTATACAAACACTCTTATTAAGATTACACATTTTTGAGACACCCTGTATAGCATGATAAATCATGCAAAACTACCCATTTTGTGGATAGCTAATGCTGACTTCAAAGTACTATAACTTGTTGTTCAGATACGGTATACACTTGAAATTTTCAGGGTGTATTGTCGATATCAGTGGACAGTTTTTTGAAAAGTATTAGATTGACTGCTAATTATACAATTATCGATTTATATGTAATTATGTAAATCAGTAATTTCATATTTTTGGGAAAAAATTCATAAAATTTGAGTTTGGGGCTAAAAATTACCGTGATACATATCCTGAACCTTACGGTGTTTGGTATCAGGTTATAGGAAATCTAATTGTCTTTAATATGATTGCAGAATAATCTTGATATAAGGTGTCGTTTGGGAAATCTCGCCAATTATCTATAGCAATACAAAACGGCTGCCTTTTTGGACGCCATCTTGGATTTGGAGGTGTTCGCAACAAAAAATTTGAGGTAGACCTCTGAATTATGTTGCCTTATTAAAAATACTTGCAATTAGAATCGGTTTAAACTTGTTGTGGAGATCTGGCAACCCAAAGTCACTTTTTTCGACATTGGCCCTCCCCTTATAACTAACTACATGTATACGTCGTTTCGTTAGTAAGCGTTCAGACACACAAATTTTTAATGAGAAGCTGATTCTATAGTCAGCTGCTGATTCTTTAGTCATGATTAAGGGATGAAAATTTTGTGTGTGAACACGGGGTCAGTTGGCATGGCAACATACTGATAAGACATTCCAGAGCCAGGGCTTTACCATGGTCTCCCCTCTCCTCCTTTAGTAGATTATGCGGTTCATTCTCTCTACTCTCTGCTAATTCTCTGCTGAAACATCAGCGCCCAGGGGCTGATGAAATCTACTGGATGCAGAATTGAGTGCTAAAAAATCACTCCTCAGCCCTCCAGGAGCGGTATTCGTCTAGCGATAGAATAACCTAATGATGGCGGCCATTTTGAAAAGCCAATATGTCGCCCATGCCATCTTTCAAAAAAATGGCAACATTGGTTTTCAGATTTAGTATACATCATTGCTTCCAAAAATGTATACATTTGCAAATCACCCCAAATTTTGAACGAAACTATTAATTTAGACATAGTGAACTGGACTAAATCATACATTTTCAAATTTTACTTGCCCCAATAATACATATATTTCCCCGCATACTTCTAGATGAGGTTTACACGTAAGGAATTAAAATCGTGTCTCATAGTTCAACCGTTATTAATTTTAGTTACATGTTTGCGCATAGGCCAATTTTTAAACGGTTCGCTCATTGATTATAAATTGAGTTGAATTTGGTATGATTGTGAAGGTAATCTTGTACTTAACATGCCTCGAGAAATTCAGATTTTTTGAATTTTTAAAAATATTTTTAAATCGAAATTGAAAATGAGAAAAATTCACCCTCCAAACCAGGCCCAAATTCACCCCGATCTCGCCGCTTAGGTCGATGACGTGTGACGAGGGGGTGAATTCTCTGCTATATCGCGGTATACATCATTTTGCGTGCATTATTTTGTTTACAACGTCCATCGCTCGCTCGTTTTGCAACATCGGAAATGAAGAAACAAAAATCTAGAATTGCCCAATGTTAGTGTAAAAGTAGATATTTTACCGTATGAGTGGTTTTTTTCCCAAAATTAGAGATATGTTTGACAAATTGAGAGACGCAAATTGAACGTGCCTCGAAAAAAGAAATGCCCGTCAGTTGAATGATACGAACACGCACTAGAGTTTCAGCGGCACCGCTCCGCGAGACAGGCTGTGCTCTATAGCTATACCTAGCTAGCTGCACGCCAACTGCCATGACTGCCTTGTAAGTAATTGCACTTTTAAAATGCTCCAAAAAGGAACGAAAATGCAAGATTATTACGATCACACCTATTCTAGACTATCTCTTATTTTACTTTCATGTTTGTAGGGCTTTTAAAACAAAATACGAGAACAATTACCTGCAAAAACAGCCCAAAAAATGCGCTGATAATAGTGCACTTTACGCGAGCTGAATTGAAGCAAGCTACATACACTGCACTAGCCGCTATTATATTGCATGCATTGTCCACCGCATACGGGCACGGTCGCGTCGAGGCTCTCCACGTATCATGCTGCCGGCGAGTATGATTCAACTCGGCGAGTATGATTCAACTCGCAGACTAGGTAATTTATTTACCTATTTTTACTTTATCAGACACATTAATGAATAATAGAATAACTTTACAACGAATATAAACTGTTGTTTTATTAGTTCAAACAGTTTAAACCACCATAATTGTATAGAAAATAGTTTAAACAACCACGGAATCCCCGGTATAAAGGGGTATAAATCCGGTATATAATGTGGTAGAAACCGAGGCTTCTGATTGGATAACCCCTCGCTCTACATCAGTACAACACACCCAGCTATCGGACCCCGCTCGTAGCTGGATTGTGGTTTTGAAGCAGCGTTTAGTATTTTCATTTTTTTTTTTTTCGGATGTGCAAGTACTTGGAAAGTGATATTTTCATTTTCTGTATGATTTGAACTTTTTGGAAAGATGAAACTTGGCTTATGTTGCTTTTTCTTTGAATAAACACTTTAAATTGCCATAAATTTATTACTACCGTACTCCTCCGGGCAGTGGCGTAGCTACAAATAAACACGTTAAGAACGTTTCCCTATTCTACGTCACATTGCTCAAAACCATTGCATGGAATCGCATTCATAAGTGTTTGTTACGCTTACATGGGATGATTTTGTAATAGGCAGCAGCGCAGCATGCCTATAATCCAAACTCTAATTACTGTGTATTGTATGTTTTTTTATGTTTCTATCACAATGTGTGGTCGTTTCAAGCAGTATCTCCATGCATTCATATCCACTACAATAACAAATATGAATAGCAAAGTGTAAATCATCTTCTCCTTTCCTGGCCAGGATTGGGCACAGCTGCCATATAATATATATACAATGTATTATATTCTATGCAACACTGCTCATCTAGGGCTGGGAATCAGAAACTAGTTGAAATCAAAGGTGTCCCACCAAGCTTCTTAGTCATGTTATTTACAATGACGAATCAAAAGAAGGAGCCTGGTATTATTTGATTCAATCTTTAAAATTGCTTCTGAATGTCACAGAAAAACCATCATCATGATGTTTTGTAATTTATTGTCCATTGTCCTTACTTACATGTAATGTGGTAAATGAAATAATTAATGCTTATCTCCGAATTGAAACAAAACCCACGCTATCATGATGGTGCACGTATGATTAAGGAGACACTTTTATTACATGTTATTATGCAGCTGTATGACAACTCCTTATAATTGAATTGTAATTATGTTGAAACTTAAAATATCAACATTGGTACTGTACAGTGTTTCAATTATTCAAATTGAAGTTTATCAAATAACATAAGGTAAACACATTTCTCTTTATTGAAAATAATTACATATTTGTCTATTAAAAACAAAATTCTTAAATTTGAATATCGTAGATCAATAAGCTGGACTTAGATTATATCAGGATATGTGGCTCATCTCCATCATTACGTCATCTAGTATCCTGGATCTGCAAGATGCCACACTTGGCAGAACTGGACCTGAAGGATATTGAATTAGATGAAAGCTTCCTACAGACAGCAGATCAGATGGCATTATCAGCACAGGTAAGACACTATTACAATGTATATTACGCTTGTTCTGGGATATATTTGGTAATTTACTACATGAACATTAAGCCTTCTTACAGAGTGCAGATCAGACATGTCAGATGACATCAATCGCATCATGAGCTAGAGCTGTCAGTAACGGTGTATGTTGCTTACAATTTGAGTCATTTGGTATTGATATACTACATGTAGATGAAGCCCTCCTTAAAGGGGAATTCCACCCCAGAAATGTGATGTTTGCTATAAAATGAAGTGAATATGAAGAATCATGATCGAAAATCTGAGCCAAAACGGTAGAGCAATAAAAAAGTTATGACAGGATGAACTTTGCTCCGATTTTTAGTATCGTTCGCAATTGCTATCGATCGTGACGTCACTTGCCAGCTGCAGCCATTTTGACTTCTACATGGAAATTTTACAAAATTTAAATTTTCTTAATAACAAAGCAAATTTATGAGCTTACAAATTCCAAAGAGGTTGGCCCGTCGATATTCTTCTATGAATTCGTGAAAACAAGCAGAGACAAATTAATTTTTAGCAACGAAAATGAGAAATAAGTGTATTTTCATGTACTAAAGCCATGGCGAGTTGCTCGTCAATGATGTTGCATATGGCGGCAATTTTGAAACGATCGCTCATTACTACATGATGTTCAAATAGGTATAACTCCCGTGTTTCTTGTCTGATTTTGATCAAATTTTCACCAATTATGCCTCTTATTCTGCTTATTCAAATAACGAATGGTTTTATCAGGCCCGGATTACCCCTTTAAGACAAGATATATGGCGTCATAAAAACGTCATAACATTCAGACTGTCATAGCATTGATGAAATATTTAGTTGGTTGCAGTGTCATTACTTAATCTGTTTCCTAAAATGCCTATTATCTTAAATACGTGAGGTATAATAATAATATTCAATTATTCTGAAATTAAGTTTATTTCAAATCACATAACTCATTCATACTGAGAGATCATGATCATGATTGTGATATGTAATTTACAATTTAATTTGTATATAAATATAAATGAATTATTATGAATAATTTTTCTGACAAGAATTCAAGTAAAATTAAAGCAGCTCAACTTGCATTATTTTCACAGGTATGAGATCATTTTGTAGTAATTCTAACAATGTATGTCACTTGTGGGCTGTTTTGGAATTTTTAATATAAAGACTTCTTACAGACAGCAGATTGCATCATTACATACAACCAGCTTTTAAATCATTATAAATGGTGGTGAATACCGCTTACAATTGAGTCGTGTGGCAATTATACTACATGAAGTCTTCATTCAGACAAGAGATCAGTTACACATACTAACGGGGATAGCGTTGATGCCATATTAAATGAGTTGGTAGTTTCATTGCTTTTACTTTGGCACTTTGCTCGTCTTTTTACTATAAAGCCCTTTTTTCGTAGCCATTCATGATCTAATATGTAATAGTCCAAGAGCCAATTTTCAGAAGAGGCATAAGGAGTTCGTAAAACACTCATCAGAGATTTAGTTTGACACTGTAGAGTGTCTGAGGGGTGTCTCTGGAACAATTCTAGCCCTGATGTACAGTTGATTTCTGGTAGCAACACTACTATTTCTAACAGTAAATTTATGCAAAAAATCCCCCTTTTGTCTGTACATCAATAAATATAGCTCAGAATATGCACATTTTGTGTATAAATATTTGTTATGACTTATTTAATAGGTTTGCAACATTAAAGGGGTAATTAAGTTTTGGTAGAGAGGGCCCTGCACATCACAATTTTTTCGTGAGGTAATGAAAAACTGAGTGTCGAATTTGAAAGAACATGCAATTTTAATGGCAGAATAAACTTTCTTTGGTAAAAATCGGTTCAGAAATGGCTGAAATATTAATTATATCCAATTGTATTTATTTGCAGAGCCAGAGGGGGAGAGGTTGTCCCCCTCCCATGGGGAAGATTTTGCATCTATATACTTGAAATTGTGCAATTATGTCCACGTCACACAAGCAGCCCGAGCAATGCCAGCCTACACTGGAACTACGTGGCCCAGTACAGACACAAATACTCACCCCAGACCATACGCAAGTTACACAACAAACTGAGATAATCCCTTCGCGCGTGAAGCCCGCAGTGGAATCAGTTACTTTTTAAACATGAAATTAACAATTCTTAGCCCATACCATTAATTCTTTCTTTCTCACTCTTATACAGATACACGCACAAACAAAAAAATATTCTTCCCTAAAACCTGGGGGGGGGGGGATGATTGTACATGTCATACCTCACTTAACCCCCCCCCCCCCCCCCCCCGTTGTCTACGCCCCTGTTGTCAATTATTATTTTGTTTTCTTCTTGAAAAATATATTAAAAGTTCCTGGTCGATCAAATCATAATACCCTTTCACAGATACAGTTAATCTTAAGCCTGAATTTCCTATCTAGATATCTAGGTATGCACCAGATTGCACAATTTCAAGTCCAAAAATGCAAAAGCTCCCTACCGTGGGAAGGGGATACCCCCCTCCCACACCCTCCCCCGGCTCAGTCACTTCGCTCCCTCGCAATGTCCCACTCTCACCAATGGCTCACAGTTGGCAACCCTGTAAGTGTGGTTGGGCATGAGCCCCTACACAAAAAAATCGTGAGCCCCCCTAGGTCTTTGCCCCCCAATCCAAAACTGCCCCGACGCGCCTGCTTGCAACCATATCAGATATCAATCAAAAGATATTATGTGATACAAATATAATTGTACGACATACAACTGAGAATTACAGAATATGGGAATTTTACAATAGACATGATAGATGAGTACAAAATAATAACAATTTTGATAATTTTTGAAAATTAAAAAAAACATTATGTCATTGTATGATGTTATGGTGTATAAAGTGACTGAAAAACATGTGATAAACAATTGTATTGATACATACATACGTGTGAATATGTCATACCGTATCGTTTCATGATATAGAATATTCACTTGTCATGCTTGTGATGTTTTTACTCAGGATACTCTACAGTCATTGTTTGAAAAACCAACATATTTTGTCTTTGATAGAAACATAAATGTTGTACATTAGGATACTTAAATGTGTGCATAATTCTCTTACCACAGATCCACAAGTTGACATTAGGAAGTGAAGAGGATTATGTGGTTATTAGTGAGTCATCTTCATCAATCCATCTCGCATCCTGGATCTGTAAGATGCCCAATTTGACAGAACTCAAACTGTCTGGTATCAAACTAGATGAAGCATTCCTACAGACAGCAGATCAGATGGCATCATTAGTACAGGTAAGTCACTAATATAATGTATTTCACTTGTTATAGGATCTGTTTTGTCTTTCACTACATGAAGTCTTCCTACAGACAGGGGACGGGATGTCATCGTTATCATATGATGTATTATTATTAACATACCTATGAGTTATGTACGTACATGTATTGGAAATAATATCGCTAGTGATATTCGTTTGTCTCGCAATGTATGGTCAAACTAGGAATCTAAAAGATCATGACGTTTCGTGTGCTACTGCAACACTTTGTCAAATGATATTATCTAATGTAGACAATCGGTATTTATGCTGTACTGTGGCTCCCAACGCAGAATCTCACATAAGCGAGCACGTACCCGATAGGTCAAAAACGGGCCGCATTGATTGGCCGGTGCACACGGGCATGCAACCAATCAACGGGACACTGGATCGGTCCGCCTACCGAACCAGCGTACGATACGTCGCCATGACACTCCCCTACAATCTGGCCCCCCACCGGTTGATTCGAAACCCACGGTCGGGCTAAGCCACCTTCTTGCTACAACGCTCATATCTACGTATCAATTTCAGGGCAAGGCGCCCGTATGTTCAATCAATAATAGTAAATATATTATCCATTGCGGATATAGTATCGGAAATAATATCGCTAGTGATATTCGTTATATACATTCGTTAGATATTCGATATACATGTATTGTTTGTAAATATTTTGAATTTTCTGATCATTGCATTTAATGCAACAAAATCATTTCCTTATAGACAATCAAATCAACTTGAACTTGATTCTCAGGGCAATGGGAAACTGCCACATGACTGTAACACAAATCTGCAAGAGGAGCTGGTACTCCAAGCAGATCCATCGAAACAATTTTGTGTCATTCCATATATTTCCGAGTTCAACAAATGGACACAACTTTGTTGTTGATTATAAGTGATCAATTACACATTCCTCACCCCACTCATTCTGCTTATCATTTTGATGCAGAAATAATATGATTATATTATCAATTTTGTTAAAATATTCGGACTATACGCTACTAGAAAAAACTGCTAGCTCATATGAGATCAAACAAATATGCATTGGAACTGATAGAAATCCTGCTTGTTCACCGAATGATGACATAATTAACGTACAGTGGAAAGACCCGACTTGTTAAAAAGTGGTATATACAGTGTCATCTGCTGTGTCAGGCAACGAGCATCACTCCGAATTATCCACACTGTACATCATGTCATGATGTAATTGCTGTTCAAGGTGATCCCGATGCATCTTTGTAATGATCTTTAGCATTTCGTATTGCATGCAAACCTTCGGTGTACTGGCCCATTTGTGCAAGTAAAATCATACATCTTCAAATTTTACTTGCCCCAATAGAAAATGTATTTGCCCAGGTTTACACATAATAAATTGTATTATTGTCTCGTAGTGGAACAAGTTTGCTAGTGCTACAATTGTACATGTGCTAATATCAAGCCATGTGTAATGTCAAGGCTTAGACATACCTTACAGGAAAGCAAAGATAATGTTATATATTAATAACCAATACAAACCAGCAATATTCACTGCATTTAATAGTCACGAACGATATTTGTATGCACTTTGTTAAAGGGATAGTTGAGTTTTGGTAGAGAGGGCGCTAGACTACTTTTTTTTTCGTGAGGTAATGAAAAACTGAGTGTAAAATTTAAAAGAGCATAATATTTAAATAATAAAATCATCTTTGTTTGATCAAAATCGGTTCAGAGACGGCTGAAATATCCATAAATATAACAATTTGTAATAAAGCTGGGGCCACAGGTTAATTAGAGAATTTTGAACCAGCCGTTAAAAATTCAAAAAAATGCTTCCTCTTTTCAAAAAGTTACAAAATAGATATTTAAATAGTTGTTGGTTATTTCTCTATCTAATCACTATTTCAACAAAACATCACATGCACAATATTTTATTCAAAATGGTTGAAACCGATGAGTGTTTAGAGAGCGCCCTTTTACGTTTTAACGGCTCTTTTTGAATGATAACATGATCTTTACTACGTCATTTGTAATTTTGTGTTCCTTTGTAGTTATAACTATTAGTTTGTAATGTAATGATGCAGGTTTTGGTTACTAGAATTCAGTTTCACCAAAACTCTATCCCTTTAAAAAGACAAAAACAACATGTTGACAATATCTCACATTGTCCAGAACAATTAAATGCTGCTTAGCTCACATTGTATCGAGGAAATGTATTTGACAGCTGCATCCAAAATCTAAACTGTAATGACTGAATATTATAGTATACTTGTATGTTTTGGGGTATTATGAAACAACGTCTCCATGCATATCCTCTTCAATAAATAGATTGACATGTGTAATCCATCTCCCTCTTTCGTGTTGATCATCAGATGTTTGGGCACAGCACTGCTGCTCAAGAGCATGGGCATCGGAGAAGATGTGATATCTTTTAGTTGACGTGCCACATTCTAAGTTGGTGTCGTTGAATTTGTCTAGTGAGCCAGCGACCATCCCACTCGAATCAACTTATATTCAGAGCATTCACTATTAATAACCACTCTCCTGTTTACATTGTCTTAAAATATGACAACCCATTCATGAATATTTACTTGGATAACAAACGCATCAATGTTGTAGTAATCTTTCATATGGCACTTTAGTTTAGCAAAGGCTATTTGAACGTCCAAAATATTGCCCTAATTTGGATTTCTTTGATCCAATTTACTACATTATGGACCAGTTTATACATCAAGAATATTATTATTTTTAAAGTTGCTATCCACCTCTTGCAAGCCTACATTCAAAAGTTGCGAGATTATTGTATATGAAAGAAAAACAAACATAATTATAATAGATAGTCTGAGAAGATTAGAACTTGAAAAGATCTCATAGTGGAATTATAATGATTTTTTTAATAAACAGTCGCTGCGACCGTTTAATTATTCTGCATACACCTTATTGTATTTCGTGTTTGTACTTGGTGTTCAAAACGAAATATTGTGTAATTAGATTTGTGATATGACAGGTCGATTTGCTTTTAATCAGTGTGGTAAAAGGATAATTAATAATCCATGATACACCATAGATTCAGAATAGAAGAGAAATAAGCTTGAGACTAAGACTATTGAGCGTTTTGCTTGCATCATGTTTAATTATGTATTACTGTGAACTCAAAAATTTCCCCAGCGAGATGAACATACTATCTTTGTGGTTTATGAAATTTTCACTAAATTTGAAGATGTGTGTAAAAGTCCGAATTGGCTTTTTCTTAACAATAGTATCAGAAAAGTCCCTAACCGCTGACCAATGAAAACCATAAAATGAACAGGATCAACACAGAAAAAACAGAACTGTAATATTATTTTTGTAGTTTAATGTATACTTCTGTAGACGTTTTTTTCGTATTAGATATATTTTTGTTGTACCATAACGTAATTTATACTCGTCTCCGAAAATGATTACTATTATGATCATGATAATGGTGCACATACATGTATGACAAAAGAGACACATGTTTTAAATAGTGAAGCTGTATTAACTTCTGATACATGTAATTGTATTTTGATGTTCAACATTGGTTCTAGATTTACAGTGTATCCATTTTCGCAATTGAAGAACGTAAAATAACATCACATTATAAATATGCATATTATGTGTCTTCATTAAAAATATCCAAATGTCTTCACATTTATATTACAGATAAAGAAGATGGACTTTTTATATATCCGTATCATTTGGGCATCTCCATCACTAAGCTCTCTGACATCCTGGATCAGCAAGATGCCACACCTCACAGAACTCAACATGTCTGATATCGAACTGGATTTAGGGGAACCCGTCCTACTGGGAACAGATCAGATGGCATCATCAGAACAGGTATAAAGTCACTACTACAATGTATGGACATTTTTGGTAATTTACTACCTGAATATTTTCTACAGCCAGCATACCAGTTTTTCAAGAAAAATCCGGAATTCAGGCCCTGGATACCTAAACAAACAGGCTCATTTTAGCTACTTCCTACATAAATAAGGCATTGTAACTCAGTGTTCAGGCTCTGGTCTTGTAGCTTGCTGAGATCCCTGATCAATCGAATCATCGGCACAATAGTTAAAATCACTATAACGTTGTACTCCGCTTACAATGGGATTTGTTTGGATATATATCACATGAAGCCCTCCTTTAGATAAAATCAAGACGTGTTTCACTAAACACTAACATGTATCTTAACATCAAATAATTGACGATCATCTAAATATTGATACTAAAATTTATTTTAGTGTTAATGAAACACCCTACAGGTAAAATCATAGACACAAACTGTGATGCCACAACTGACAACACTCAACTTTAGCGTTATATGTACCTTGCTTCATGAAGCATTCCTAGATACTGTATATTGGATGGCATTGTCATGTAAAGATGTATTATTTGAATAATATTGATATTGGCAGTTACATATACTACAATAATTTGGGCATCTCCAATACTAATATATCTGACATCCTGGATCGGCCAGACTACATGTAGGCGTAAAAACGTCCTACTGAGAAGAGATCAAAATGACACAATCAGCACACGTTACAGACAGCAGCTCAGATAGCATCAATCGCATTGTCAGCACAGATTTTAAAAACATTAATACATTGTACGCCGCTTACAATGGGAGTTGTTTGGTAATGTATCACACGAAGTCCTCTTCAGACAAGATCAAGGCGTGTTACACTAAACACTTACAATATCAGGCAATATCAACCTATCCGGTGGTCTCGGCCTCGGCCCCGAACATTTATGGTGACCGACATCCCCCCCCCCCCCCCCCCCGCTTATACGACTGCACGACTCTCAACGAGTTGTCCAGTTCTCGGCCGCGTTCGGTCTCGGTCCCGTCTTGAAAGCATCCCTCCTTGAAAATTCCTGGCTACGGGCCTAAACATTTATTTTAGCAGATCAAGTTCAAGATTATCACTATTGTTGCATTGTCATCACTAAATATCTGATGATAGTGTTGGTGAAACTCCCTACAGGGTAAATCATGGTAAATCAGAAACTACCATGCCACAACCGACAGCACACAACTTTCCTAGTGCACGTACCTTGCTTCATTAATCATTCCTAGAGAGAGTAGATCGGATGGCATCATCATTTACAAAAGTATTTTATGAATGGTATTGATATTAGGAACTGCATGTACTACAAGTCAAGAAATTTAACACAGAAATAAGATCAGATGCAGTTATAAGAGGCAATCATAAGACACGTTGTAGGTAAGAGGTGAATAGCCATATATCCTTGGCAACTTTGGCCCAAACCGTCTATATGTCAAGAGGAAATGCTGGTATGCTGATTAATTCCATTGAAATAGATTATTTGTCTCAGTTGATGCACTAAGACTTTTCCAGAACTTTGCAAAGGAAAAGGAGATTGGCACCCAATATGTAATTCTTGAACAAAGGCTTCTTTGAAGTGTGATAAGTGCTGTCTTGACAGTTTCAGGAACGTCATCTAACGTGCGTTAGAGATCGAAGATTCTTGTGACAACAAACATGAGCTCATCGATGCAGGTCAACAATACAAGGCAAGAAAGGAAGGGTCTAGATTGCACTTTGATTTCAGTGAATTGATGGGCTTCTTGACTTGATATATTGGCACTTGATGAATCCGCACCTAAACAAGTCCCATTGTCCAGTTCATGCAATGTTTAACAGTGTTTATCAATTGTCTAATCTCAGCAACAGGGGCGTAGACAACGGGGGGGATGAGGGGGATGCATCCCCCCACCTCACAAGGTGGGGGGGATGACATGTACAATCATCCCCCCCAGGTTTTAGGGAAGGATATATTTTTTTTGTGTGTGTATCTGTATACGAGTGGGAAAGAAAACATTAGTTGTATGAGCTAAGACTTGTTAATTCTAACGTTTAAAAAGAAATTTATAAATCCACTTTCAATTTTCGCTGCGCGCTTCGCGCGCGAACAGACTATCTCAGTTTGCTGTGTAACTTGCGTATGGTCTGGGGTGAGTATTTTTTTTTCTGTATACCGGGCCACGTAGTTCCAGTGTAGGCTGGCATTGCTCTGGCTGCCTGTGACGTGCACCAAATTGCACCATTTCAAGTACATGTATATATATATATAAATGCAAAATCTTCTCCGTGGGAGGGAGGTACCCGGTACCCCCTCCCAAACCCTCCCTAGTTGGCTCTGCCCCAGCCCTCGGTAGCTTCGCCCCTCGGGACTCATTCTTGGTAATATGCTAAGTTGTTGGAACTGTGTATGACGCTAAATATAAATACAATATTTGTGTTTGTATTGGGGTGCATATTCATTAGTGTGTCAATTATTTGTTTTCATAGTGAAATATTTAAAATATATTTTTTTAAAGTCCAAAAATGCAAAATCTCCCTACCGTGGGAGGGGGGACACCCCCCTTCCATACCCTCCCCCCGCTCAGTCACTTCGCTCCCTGTGTCGGGGTGCATATTTATTAGTGTGTAAATTATTTGTTTTCTTCGTGAAAATATATTTAAAATTTCTGGTCGATCAAATCATAACACGCTCTCCCAGATACAGTCAATGTTAAGCCAGAATTTCCTATCTAGGTAAGCACCAAATTGCACAATTTCATGTCCAAAAATGCAAAAGCTCCCTACCGCAATTGTATTGGTCTTGAAATACTTCGGCAGGTGGTCTCGGCCGCAAAAAAATTGGTCTTGGTCCGGTGAACGGCAAATCATCCCCCCCAGGTGTAAGAACCTGTCTACGCCACTGCTCAGCAATATTAACTTGTCATAAAGAGTAACCCCATGCAAGGGTTTATATAGTTGACCGAACTCCGGTCTACCATTTAAGAGGTCTCAGGTTCGATTAAAGGTAAAACGCATTGTTCTTTGCTCATTTCATGTTTCAATATATTGCTTGATGCTTGATCAACAGGCTAACAATCCAGATGTATCTGGTTCAAAGGCCCTCATTTACTTGCTCATGTCAATGATAAATATGTTTTCTGGACAGTTTTTTCATGTTCCATTTAAAGTCTTAAATATATGTGCATAATTATTCTCAAACTTACATGCGGCAATTCCATATTGAACCCTGTATGAAATTAATCCAATGAAGCTTCTTTACAAACATTAGATCATCGTCGTAGGCGTATCATAATTGCAAAAATGTATACAAAATTGATGCAAGTTATTTATAATTGCATTTACTTTAAGTAAGTGTGCTGAAGCACCTTCCTGCTACCATGCACACTTTGCATTACGTAGGCTCAAATTTTGTTCGCAGTAAAGTAGATTCTAAATAATGACCCTTACATAAGATTTATGTTTCATTACCAACAGTTTATCATCTATGTTGAAGTGATCCCTGTAAACTGTCAGATATTGCACAAAATGACATTTGAGACTTCAATCCTATATCAATATCATCTTGAAAGATTTGTGAAAGTTTGAAAGAAAACGAACACTGTTTACCTAGTGAAAAAAACCAATATTGAGTTCATATTTTATCACCGAATACTGATGGCCTGTCGTAGATTTGTCGCAGTAATAATCATCCGTTTGATCTCGACGATATCCGCACCCGTGTATACAGACATGACAGACAGTACGGAATTCATGGAATTTGCGCAGGCTCGGCTCAACAGTCGTATATCAGGAAGGTTTCCCACGCGCGCTGGCCGGACGTGTTCAGCTACGGCAATTGTACTTTTTATCAAAAGCGTTAGCTGACGCTTTTGAAACAATGATTTTCAATGATATACAAATAATACACGGTCTAGAGTGCGTTGTGTAAATGCATTGCACTCGAGGCTATGTTAGCTGTACGTTGTGCACGAGGCGAAGCCGAGTGCGCATGCGCACAGCTAACATAGCCGAGAGTCGATGCATTTACATGCCGCACGATAACAAGACCGTAGTATTATTTGTTTTATAAAACAGGCTCAACCACGGATTGTTTCATTTTGCTAGATTATTTAAAACAGACTCGCCACAATTAGTAACCCAGTCTATCTACTCTCTAGAGCGTGAATTTATGAGGAATTTACCAAATTAAACATCACTAGAGTACACTTGCTTCACTGAATTTGACTCTGCAGCTCAGCAGATCAAATGCAGTCGCCGAAAATCCGAAAAATGTTCCCGTTAAAAGTGAGAATTATCAAAGAATTGTATGCATTTCCATTCCAAAACTTCCCAATATCAAACCACATACTATATAATTTACGAATCCGCTAAGATTGATTTACTACAGAACAGATTATTTACAAAACGAAGCATTTTCCTTCTTTTTTTTGTATCACTTTCGCAAGTTTGACTTCGTAGAATCATGTAAACAAGCATTGTGACGTCACAGCCGTGCAAATATCGCGCAACAAAAAGTGACAACACATGTGTGTTACGCTTTTTCTTGTTTGTTTGTTGAAATTTAATGAATAGTCACGTGACTGGATTTAACCAATCACGTTACTGAATTTACCAGAGCCGTTTTATAATAAATATCTTCATACTAAAGGGACATTTGAAAAAATCTAACCCTATTTTATTCTTCTCTTACCATAAGCTAAACAACACGGCAGAAGAGAAACGAGGAAGCTCCAAGTATTTTTCGTGGAGTTAGACACTTTATAGGCATCACTTTAACCTCACTATAATGCCCCTGAATAATGATTTAATTTTGATTATATCTGAAATTTAATGGATACTGAATAATAATTGTATTGATAAAAACACAAGAATGTATGAATAGCTGGCTGTCCGTAAGGGAAGGCATTTATATTTGACCATTATACTTCACTTTCCAAATGCTTGTTCCAAATGTTCATAATATTAATTGTTGATATTTGTAATTTCTTCCTTGATTAATGCCCACTTTTGTTTAAGGCATAAGTACATGATTGTATTATTTGTTGATGTTTTCTTTCTTGACAGACCCGCTTATCTTACATCCGTAGAGATGGCTTCACATTTTTGGGTTTTACCAACTCTGAGGTGGACACATTCATGCAATCAGTGTGGGAAACATGTGCTCTGATTGCTGTCAGGTATGTCACCATACAATATGGGCTAATATTGTAACTGAAAGGATTTGTTACCTAGGGTTTAAACTATTGATGATTATTGATTGATTTACGATCAAAGTATGTTTACAAATAATTGATCACCTTGATATTTGCTTCATGAAATATAAGTATAATATCTGTTTTGTCCTAATACGTGTATTATGCACTACTTCTTGGCTGTTAAGCCTAGTAACAATTGTATACATTCTTATAATCACTTTGATTAATGTATGCGTTTTTATTTTCACTGGTCACCATCTTACCTTCGGCATCGGATGTCTGTTGGTTACGATTCCAGAACCAGTACTTCTACTGAGGGGGTTCAAGGTGCATCAACTTCTCTAGTACATGACGATGGACATCAACCTTCAAACGGACACAATCATCCATCATCAGGCGAGCAAAGGTTTCCACAAGCTCCAGTTCCAGTAGCAGCTCCACATGGAATGGCTGCTTATAGACCAGGTGTGGGACAAGCGGAGATCAATATTGGTTCATCTTCACAAGAGACTCCAGCTGCTATTGAGTCTCCGTTTGCTTCTGATCAGGTAACATCTGAGAGCTATGAAAGTCACGGACGAATCACTTCTGAGTCTTTATCATTGCAGGGGACATACTACCCACCAGCCATTAGGCACCCCCACCAACGGCCAGTAACAACAGGCAATGAAGCGTACGGTAGAGTAGGTTTCCCTTTCCATCCATCTGTATCTTCACAACGGTCCTCAGCCGCTGCTACGTCTCAGTTTGGTTCTCATCGGATAACATCTGGGAGCAATCAAAGTCACGGGGGCATCACCCATAAACCTTCATCACTGTATGGGACACACTACCCACCAGCCATTAGGCCCCTCAATCAACAGCCAGTAACTGCAGGAACTGACGCTAGGAACAACCCACTGGGGCTTCCATCTCTACCAACAAGTTTTCCCCAGCAACACTTTACGACAAGCATACCCACACTTTTGCATGGCAGAGCAAAAGAGAGAATATATACCCCTTCACCATTGCATTCAGTTGGTAATGAACAGAGCCATGAACTAAGGTACCCTAGCATACACCCTAAGATGAGTGAAGCAAATTTGTCCATTGCTGAAAAGAATCAGTTCCATGTATATGCGCATAGGCAAATGTTAAGATCTGCAGGAGTAGCGCCGCATCTACAGATGTATGGTTATCAACCAAATCTTGGACAAGTAACACAAGCATCTCCGGTATTTTCCCATCAGCGACTTGCAATACATCAACCAACACCAACACGCTGTGGTACATCAGACTCACAGCAAATTACCAGATATGGGCAAACCCTGGTTCCCAGCACAATCCCGCCAGAATGTGTCACTGTCATACAATCAAGTCCATCATCAGTTACCTCCATTAATCAATTATCCAACAGAGCTGCACTTCGGCAGCCCTCATATCAAACGTATTACACCGAGAACCCAAACCACCCCATCACCAGCTATCACAGTGGACAGCGTCACCAGATACAACTTCCAGAAGCAGACTATTTGTATGCTCCTTCAGAAGAGCAGTTAGTACAGCCTCCAGTCATGCCAGACCACATGGGTTTCATCCAGACGCAGTCGACTATTCCCTACCCTGATGCCCCAGTGCCCTCTACCTTACCACCCGTGTCCATCAGCACACATCACAGTTCAAATGAAGCAGAAACCAGTGGCGCCTCACGGGGAGTATCAGGTGATGTGTCACATGACTCTCACCATGCTGCTGAAGCAAGTAGCCATGCTCCAAAGAGGGCTAGATTAGGTCATGATTGGAAATAACTAGTGGGTTAGATATCTTGAAATTATCCTACTTCAACCTAAAATGTGTATGCATTGTATGTACTTATACAGTACGTGTATATGATAGATGTAAGTCACTCGGCTGCTCATGCTATCATTGTTTGCTGACTTCAAGTTGTTTGTGTGGCCAGTACTTAAGGGAATGATCCTTTCAGTGTTTTTCGATTGCGGGCTTAAACTGTATAACACTCGGAGCACTAACAGTAGTCTCTTACAAGGAATTGAGTAGTCATTATTTGATCACGGCCCCGTTGCAGAAAGAGATACAATCGATTGTAAGTTGCAATTAATCGTAAGTCAGATCACGCGTTCTAGATGCGCAAATCTGATTGTTTAAAACACGTAATTTGTCTGACTTACGATCAATCGTAACTTACAATCGATTGTATCTCTTTCTGCAACGGGGCCCTGATCAGATGTGCATGCATAATATTTAATGATCTTTTATTTACGCTAGTTGGTTTACATATTATTGCATGAATGTAATGTCAAATGCAATGCACTGTAGATGTAATTTAAATTTTTACTTGTACGCTTTGCTTTTACTATGTCAAAACTTTTATTCGGTTTAAGTGTGTGATTTCATGTCACCCTATCTAAAACTTTAGAATGTTATTGGGTGAGCAGTCAACCATTTTGTACTGTGTTATGGAAGATAGTTGCATTGCACAAGGGTCGCGGAAAGGTTTGAAAGTGTGTGGGGGGGGGGGGGGGGCTGACCACATTTGAATTGTTATAATAATTGTTATTTTATGCATGTGTATTCCAAAAAGTGGGGGGTGGGGGCTGCAGCCACCCAAGCCCCCCCCCCCCCCCCCCCGGTTCTGCGGCCCCTGTTGCATGTTCAGACTGATTGGAAGAGGGGACACCCACATTTTAGAGGGCACACCTAAAGTATCATTTGTGACCTTACGCCATGAAATGACCAGAAGGTCGGGAAAATCATTGTGTTGATTTGCACATACCCTCATTCAGGG
Organism: Echinarachnius parma; assembly: GCA_037951105.1. Lineage (NCBI taxonomy): Eukaryota > Metazoa > Echinodermata > Echinoidea > Clypeasteroida > Echinarachniidae > Echinarachnius > Echinarachnius parma. Next base: position 27,805 of record JBAMJV010002807.1, on the reverse strand, counting down.
CATAACAAAATACAGGGATGTAAGTTTTCCGAATTTTGACGGAAATCCGGATTTTTGTATAAAATTCCCTTTTATCGACAAACGTGTCCGTAATTACAAATTACAATAAAAACCTATCCATCATGTTACTAAAAACTGCAAAGTTCAAAGGCAAATTTGCAAAATTTTCCTGCCCCTGCAACGTATGTGTGTGTGTGTATGTGGATGTGTGCGTTTGTGTGTGTGTGTGTGTGTGTGTGTGTGTGTGTGTTACCCCCCTATATAATTAATGTTACAATTTAACAATTACATCTAGACAATTTATAACAGAGAATTACCTCCTAAATATATACATAGGACGAATTTGAATGGAGTTTTGACGAAATTGGTTGACAATTGACGAAATTGCTTTCGCTTTGATGTGTTCAGCAACTGTGACCGACGAATTTGATTTGCAATTGACGAAAATGTGTGCCTAATGACTAAATTGTGTGGGGATTGTGTTAAATTGATTGACGAAAGACGAAATTGAAGTTGGGATTTCCGCTATGGTGGTTCCTCGGGACGAATTTGAATGACGAATTAATGAAATTGAATGACAAAAGTGTTAAAATGAATGGGAAAACCTATAGTACAATTGCTTTTTCTCATAGCTTTTCCATTTCAACTTATGTTAATTGATTTTCATGTGATACACAAGCTTGTCAGGGGCGTCGATCCGTTTTTGAGATTGGGGGGGCGAAATTTGAAAAAATTTCCAGAGTGACCACTGAGAGAGCTAAAAGCCCCACATTGGCATGTCCGGAAGTTTGATTATGCGCTCATTGAAAGTGTATTGATGGCTCGAAGACCTGACTTTTTTTTGGGGGGGGGGGGGGCACCCACATTTGGGGACAATAATGGGGGTCCAGGGTGCGGAGCCCCCAGAAGCTTTTAGATTTCAGACATTTGCAACTCCTATCATGGGTGTTAAAATTGTATAAAATAGTGAACCTTCTCGTAACGTATTTTTAAAGGGCATAGCCATAGCGAGGAAAATATTGAGCCTTGCATGAGACGGATCCACGTGATACTCTATACTATAGAGCCATCGATATAGTCTAGGGCATTTGGCTCCCATGAAACTAAGTAAGGGCATCAACAACTTCTCAAAAGTGGAGGGGAGACATTGCGAGGAAGCGAAGCGACCGAGCGGGGGAGGGTGTGGGAGGGGGTGTCCCCCTCCCACAGTAGGGAGCTTTTGTATTTTGGGGCGTGAAATTGTGCGATTTGGTGCACACCTGAGACAGAAATATATAAGTATGGAACCAAACATACATAATGACACAGGGAGGGGGACAATCTCCTCTACTTTCAAATGTGGGGGGACATGATATTCCAATTTAAGTTGCGTTCAGCGCATATGGACCGAATTGACTGAAAGATATATTTCAGATTATTTTATTTTCTGTGACGGTGTGCTATCTATAGATGAGAGTTTAATAAACTTCATTTGAGGTGTGCGTTTGAGAAATTACACTGCCCAATACATTTCGAAAGGTGAGTTCCCGCAACCAAAATGAAACTTGCAATATGAGAAACTGTATGCGCGCGAAGCGCGCGGCAAAAATATATTTACAGTCCTTTTCAAACTAAAAAACGGCTATTTTAAAGATTAATTATTGATAAATGTGTCTTTCCCCTCTTCGGCATTATATAACTCGATTTTTTTCTTCCTCATTTTCGGAATTATTGGGGGGGCGAAATGATATGTTCGCCCTCCCAATATTTTCATTGGGGGGGAGGGGGGGGGGGGGCGACCGCCCCCCCCTGCCCCCCCCCCCCCCCCCCAGGATCGACGCCCCTGAAGCTTGTCACCGCAATTTTAGCTAAAAGTGATTCATTAATTTTGTCAGAATCACACAAAATCACAAAATCATATTGTTTCCACAATTTTCATATAATTTATCTTGAAATAACATTGGATTTGATTTGTCGAATGTCACCTTACATATGGAAGCATTTCTGAATGAATGAAAAGACCGAGTGTGTTTTGGTTTGAAGTTGAACGCTGTTTGATTGTAGTAAACAATGAATTGAGATATAGGTGATAATGCTGCCGTTAATTTCCACTTATATTTATCTAGGGAAACATTGTTATTTAAAAAAAAATTTCAAACATCGTTCAGAAGAATCCTACAATGATATTGGTATATCACTGGTTTCGTCTAAAAACATTTGTTTTAATCTCATGAAGAAAATATAAAACTTTAGTGGATTTTCTATTTTTCTGTTAACTCTGCATATAATTATAAGTGACAGATGTGTGTATAATGGTTCATAAATCTGCAATATCTTCTGGGGGAGAAAGGTGACTGCTCCGTAAATCTGTTTATGGAAAATGTAAGTTGAATATTTAACGTTATAAACCCCTCAAAAAAAGTTCGGAAACTCAACTTTGATCGATTGTATCACTTTTATTGTCAAATTGTATTTTTTCCTTTTAGTGTCATTGCAATGCATGATGATTTCCCTTTGAAATGGTACATTATTTGTCATTCATTTCAAATCAGGGAATACGCAGTGCGTTTCAGAATGGAGGACGGTCAGAAGTCAAATGTCGCAAAACGGGCCGAAAGTATTCAGTTGGGAAATTTGACTCTTGTGCCGTATTTTTTAATGTTCAAGTTGTATCGAAGATTGTAGCGTGTTCAAATGATTTAAACTTATCAAATTTGGTATCATTTTAAAGCCCATGTGTCTATCTTTTCAATACGGTTATGTCCGTAACAATTTTATTAACAGGTTAAGTATGGTACAGCTGAACATGGGGAGGGCCGAAAGGGAAATTGCAAAATGTTGCAAAAAAAAAGGTTGAAAAATGCATTTCTTTTTGTGAAATTGAAGGCGTTGCATCGAAAAACGACTATTGGAGGGATGTTTTAGGGTTGTAAATTGCATAATCATCAGTACATTTAGTATCATGTGAAAGCGTGTTTATTTTTCTTCAAAATCATGTCTCACCTGTAATAATTATGCTATTGGGGTGTGTGCAGTAAAACCGGATATGGGGGTCTATAAATGCTATGAATTTAAAGGGGTAAATTAGTTTTGGTAAGGCTGAACTTTAGTAGCTAAAACCTGCACAGTAACATTATAAACTAATAGTTATAACTCCACCATGCTCGAAAGGTATACAAAATTACAAACGACCAAGTAAAACGCCTGTTATCATTCAAAAAGAGCCATTAAAACACAAGAGGGCGCTTTTTTAAAAGGCATTGGTTTCAACCATTTTCAACCAAAATTATGCATGTGATGTTTTGTTGATATAATGATTAAATAGCGAGATCATCAACAACCATTTAAAAAACGCTTTTGAAAATTGTTGAAAAAGTGCAAGCATTTTTTTTTATTTTTTCAAACAATCATCTAATTATTTGGGCCCCAAATAATTATAAGATCCGATATATTTATTGATAATTCAGCCGTTTCTGGGTCGATTTTGAGCAAATAAAGTTTATTCTGCCATTAAAATTGCATGTTCTCTCAAATTCGACACTCAGTATTTCATTACCTCACAAAAAAATTGCGATGTGCAGCGCCCTCTCTAACACAACTAAACTACCCCTTTAAATAGCGGGATCATCAACAACTGTTTAAAAAACGCTTTTGAAAATTTTTGAAAAAGTGCAAGCATTTTTAATTTTTTTCTAAAAATCATCTAATTATTTGGGCCCCAAATAATTATAAGATCAGATATATTTATTGATATTTCAGCTGTTTCTTGGTCGATTTTGACCAAATAAAGTTTATTCTGCCATTAAAATTGCATGTTCTCTCAAATTCGGCACTCAGTTTTTCATTACCTCACAAAAAAATTGTGATGTGCAGCGCCCTCTCTACCAAAACTAAACTACCCCTTTAAGACCATGGCTTCTTGTTTCAAGATTCCGGTAAGATATTGTTGTATTAATCATAACTCTATCATCATTACGTTTTGCACTATCGGAAAGCTCGTTAATTTACCTTTAATATGATGTCTCATTTGCAATGATTATGCTGAATGTGAGTGTGTAATACAGGAAACTCACAAACTTGATGTATTGAAAATGCTTCAAATTTCTCTAAACCTACGCAAACTGGCCAGAACTGGCATATTAGCGCCCTCTTCCATGTCTTCGACCGTGTAGGTATGCCCTTATTACCACGTACCAAATGGTAGAAAGTCGACCTAGCAACGTGTCATTTTGAGCCCCATACATTTAGAGGTACTACACACACCTCACGCACATAACCACTATGAATGGGGCATTATTTCATTGACAAATTAACACGCTTTAACATAATGTTGAATTTCATAATGATTACGTAAAGTAAAGTACTAAGATATCCCCACAAAAGTCGTTTTTGGATGCAACGCCTTCAATTTCACACAATCAAATGCATTTTACTTACATTTTGCTGTCGATCCTCCCAAATATTCACCTTAATTGTACCTACCCGGCTTTCATAATTATTCCAAGTGAGGTGTCATTGGAAAGATAATTAAACAGGCTTTTGTCTGATACCATATTCAACAGTATATCTTCATTGACAAGATATTCATCGTCGAAAAAATTTGAACTTGAGAAAGACCGTGATATGGGTGTCAGACCTTCCAACTGAAGTTTGTTGGCGCATTTTGTGACATTTCACTTCTGACTTTCCCCCATTCTCAAGTATACTGCGCATACCTCGTGCTCGTGATGCTTACGAATTTGGTATCATTTTAAAGAGGTATACACACCCTTTCAAGTGATACCAAATATAACCATTATGATTTCTTAATAAAATAGATATAATCGATCAAACTTGAGTTTCCGAACTTTTTTTTGAGGGGTTTAGAAAGTGTAAGTTTAAATTTTTAGCGTTATGAAAAATGTAAGTTGAAATTTGTTTCAATGTTTGCCAGATCTGTTCTTTCTTTTGTAAAGACATATTTTGCCTTGACCGCGTCTGACTTAATCTTTGTATGTATACGGTAATTTTCGAGTACAAACATTATTTTATGCGTGTTCGTGTTTGTGTGTGTGTGTGTGTGTTAATTGAATGCATGTTTTGTGCCTGTTTCGTATTGTAATCACTTGTATAATACATCATTGTATAGATCATTACATCTTGTATAATACATCATTCTATAGATCATTACATCTTGTACAATTCATAATTTGTATAGATCATTATCTCTCTATATTTACATATCTAAACATCATGGCGTTTTAGTTGTATGGCTTGTAAAAGGAAACATACATATTGTGGGAAGATATAATTAAGTATTTGTGTGATGTTTCACCATTAACTTTACCTAAATCATAATTGAATATGAACGAAATCTATTAATGAAACACATGTTGATAATCAAACCATTGAAGGTCCAAGAATGTCGCTTGTTCAAATATTTCTCCATTCTTCTTTTTTGTTATGAAAAATATGATCAGAAAATATATATTCCTTATACATTTGTCATTGGTCTTCAAGATTCATCATGCATGACCGATCAAAACATTTGTTTGTCTATCATGTGAGCTAAAGGTTTATATGCAGAATGAAAGTCTTGGTTTATGTTCTTAATGCCCATATTTCCCTTTTTGTCATTTTAGTATACCATCAGGGCCCCGGTGCAGAAAGAGATATTTTGATTGTTAGTTACATTTGATTGTAAGTCAGCAATTTGCGCGTTTTAACCAATAAGATTAGCGCATTCAGAACGCTTGATCTGACTTACAATTGATTGTTACTTACACTCACAATCGATTGTAGCTGGGGCCCAGCTGTTTGAATTACCGTAAAACTCCGTGTATAAGACGCACCCGTGTATAAAACGCACCCCCAACTTTCAGTTTACATTTCAATAATAATGTATCAGTGTACATTATGGCCTGCATGTGCAACATGTTTATGTATCTGTATATAGACCTTGACCAGTAGTCTATCATATATTTAACTCTTCCATTTTGTATGAATATGTTCTTTGTAAGAAAGAACAATCATTCCAATGCAATGTTTCCTTTCATGCTGCAGCAAAACTCCATTTCAGAGTAATAAAGAGTTTTCTATATTAGTAAATATTGGTTTGTGACATGTATTTGTTGGTGTCCATGGACTATACACCCTAAGAGGGGCCGATTATTGGTAATGGGGGAGGGGAGGGGGCAGCAAGTTATGGCCCCACCCTATGGCTGTGTCACAATAAATTTGTCATACACAGATGCCCTGCCGTTGTGACAGCGATAAGTGTCTATGGGGGTATTGCATAAAGAGTTGCAATAAATCGCAAAGTTGTGATGAATGGCAAGTCGGGAAATTCGCCTTGCAACTATTTATCGCAACACCCCCAGAGCAGATCAAAGCAAATGATATCTGTCAAAACGATATGCCTGTGTTACGTGCACAAGCAATGTTGCGTGGCATATAGGTAATTTTTTTTAATTCAATTTAATTTTATTTGTAACGCACGGAAACGATTACGCTGTATATAAGTGTATACTTTATGTCAATGTGCAGTATGTAATGTGTAAATGGATGTTCGTTTGATTGTCCGTATGTATGTTTGTAATTATGTTTGTGTCTCAGTGTGAACGTGTATCTCTGTGTGTATGTAGGCTCGGATGCGGATTAAAATAGGATGTTAAACTATCCGGATTACGTCACTGCCAATTATCCCTAGCTGGACACTTATCCCTGTCACACCGGCTTTCCCCAGCAACACCGATGTTAATTACTATACCTGAGTTTTGTTGTTATATTTACGACATTCATCACAGTTTCATTATTAAGGAAAACTAAACCCCCTGCTTAAAAGTATCGTGTGATATATACAAAATAGATCATCCGTAGTGTTATCCATTCGACCAGCAACCATAGAAAAAATGGGACTTAACAAATAATTGTATTCACTTTTTGTAATATGATTACAAACGAGCATCCATTGGTCTGCAGAAACAGACAAGCTTTATTGTCATAGTAACTCTGTAAACAATAGGGCTAGTCTGCAGACCCATGCACAAATTTCGTATGATCGATGATCCGTTTTGAAATTTGATTTCTGCAAACCAATTTTGGGCAGAATTTTATTATAACAACATTGTGGGGCGTTGGTCCCCTTTAACCATACTAACAGTATGTTTGGTTTGGTGTGAACTAATATCGAGCGTGAGATTTTTAAATTTATCACGTTTTATTATAACAGTGGAATGTGCGCAATATAAACATATTTATGCTAAAGATGACATGCCTGAAAATAAATATGAAAGAAATAAGTAGTCGATAACACCATTGTTACATTTCAAAATAACTTCATATTTATAATTTCACCGTTTTCTTGACTTGACTGAAAAGTGTTGCGAATGCAAAGCGTATAATGAGATGTTCATATGTTTAAAAGGAACAGGTATTACTATATTAAAGGGAAAGTGGAGTTTTGGTGATACACAAAATAACTTTTTTGGGAGATAATGAAAAACTGAGTGTCAAATCCGAAAGAGCATACTAATTAAATGACAGAATAAACTTTATTGATCCAAATCGGTTCAGAAATGGCTGAAATATCCATAAACATTACCATTTGTAATAAATGTGGGGCCCCACAATTATTCGATCATTTTGAACCAGCCATTCATTTTTTTTTAATGCTTCCTCTTTTCCAAAAATTTACAAAAGAGGTTTTTAAAAATGTGTTGATTATCTCTCTATCTAATCAATATTTCAACAAAACATCCCATGCACAATATTGTATTGCTTAGAGAGCGCCCTCTTGAGTTTTTAACGGCTCTTTTTGAATGATAATAGGCTTTTTACTTAGTCATTTGTAATTTTGTATTCCTTTCGAGCATGGTGGAGTTATACTAGTTTGTAATGTAATGGTGCAGGTTCCGGTTACTAAAATTCAGTTTGACCAAAACTGTACTCTCTTTACCAGAACTCAACTATCCCTTTAACATCAATTTGTAAACAAACGTTGTTTTCCTTTTTTGTTAAGATTATAAACAGTTCATTATTTACGACACAAATTCTTAAATGGCCTTTGCTTCTCGCATGTGGCAGTATAATATATATTGAGGCAATATAACTACAATAACAAAAAGGCGGCTGACAAAAATGGTTGGTTCATAGAAAATAGCCCTGCCTATCGGTTACAGTCCGTTATTCCGAAGGTTCGTTATTCCGAAGGTTCAGTTATTCCGAAGGTTCGTTATTCCGAAGGTTCGTTATTCCGAAGGTTCAGTTATTCCGAAGGTTCTTTTTTTTGAAGGTTCGTTATTCCGAAGGTTCGTTATTCCGAAGGTTCGCTATTCCTAAAACGAAATCGGGTTCGTTATTCGGAAGGTTCGTTTATCCGAGAAAAAAAATCGGGTTCGTTATTCCGTAGGTTCGTTATTCCGAAGGTTCATTAGTCCGAAAATGAAATAGGGTTCGTTAATCCGAAAATTAAATCGGGTTTGTTATAATACTATAATTTGTGTTTTGTTAATTTAATTACAGCCTGCATTAAGCATACCCCTCCCACTTTCCCTCCCTTGGCCAGACCAATCAAACATTTAAAGGAGGGGTTCGGACGATTTCCAGCATTTACCAATCAAAGAAGCAATATTTTTCAACATATTGCCTTTGTCCCGACGAAAAAAGACCAACTGGATCATTCACAATCACTTTGGGACTAAATAAGGTAACAGTTCTTGATCGAATCTGCCGCCAGTGGGATCTATCCCAGCATGCAATTTTCGTGACGTCGATGCCTCACTTTGCTGCCAATACAAAGCAAAGTGAGGCTGGCGCGTCACGCGACCACGTGATAAAAATCGGAAGCGTACAGAAAATAGACGATGAATATCAAAAATTGCAGACACAAAACAATAGAGTATAAATCATCCTGATAGGACATTTTTTTGATAAAAATATATTACCAATGAGTAATTTTTTAAGATTCTGGTACATTAATTTTGAAATCGTCCGAACCATCCATTTAAGTTTGTTTTATCTCTTTATATGAAATTATAGCATTATAACAAACCCAAATTAATTTTCGGATTAACGAACCCGATTTCATTTTAGGAATAGCGAACCTTCGGAATAACGAACCCTCGGAATAACGGACCTTCGGAATAACGAACCTTCGGAATAACGAACCCGATTTTTTTTTTCGGATAAACGAACCTTCGGAATAATGAACCCGATTTCGTTTTAGGAATAGCGAACCTTCGGAATAACGAACCCTCGGAATAACGAACCTTCGGAATAACGAACCTTCGGAATAATGCAATAAATGTTCGGATTAACGAACCCTATTTCATTTTAGGATTAAGGAACCCTCAGGTATACGAAATTTGCGTGTTCGGAATAACGAACCTTCTAGACCGCGGGCCGAACCGTGAAAATCGCCTTATTTCTTGACTTTCGTGCTTCAAATCTCGTATCTACCTGAATTTTGGCATGTGGGTAGTGAAAAATTCACTGAACACAAATTCATAACTCGTCAAGCTCAAAAAGTGCGCATTTTTTCAAAAAGTAGAAAAAACTTGGAATTTTGTTTTGTAACACTCTCTGAAAAATAATCCAATCCCAGTGCATCTCTCATTAGAACGTAACAGTGTCCCATAAGCTAGGGCCAATCAGATCGCTTGTTTTATCGTTGTGCGAATAGTTTGTTTTGATGCGATGTAATGACACGTACTTTATCTGGATTTTGTTGTTTACATGGAAACTAAACTCACAGTAAATTAATTCATTTAGAGGAATTAATTCCGAAATAGATAAGGAATGAGTACCACCTTGAAAATTTACCAAAAACACATTAGAAGTTGATAAATAATTTAACGAAAAGAGACCGATACGGCACTAGCACTTCGGCTAACGAAGATCATCAGGCTAGTGTCACCTGAGCTGCGGGGCACTGGTCGGCTACAAAAGGTGGCATGGAGGCATAATGCAATCGCCCTCAGCATGAATCTAGTTTAATTTTACCCCGGGAAAAAGCTAATCTACTTCACCTCGCTGTACCTACCTATTCATGTAATGAATGCCAGTTCTATGCCCTGCTTAGAAGTGTTCCGGCAACCAATAAAGTTTGTTGAACCCATGACCCCAGTGACACGCAGGCACCCCACTTCCTGCTCCCTACCCATCATGCAACGATCATCCTTCTTTTTTATGCCGCGTGCAGAATTAGTCGTGTTCCATAAATCAAGGTGTAATTATTCTAGTTTTTTGTCGGTATTACCTCTTTTGGAGTGTGTTTTGTCCCGTATTTTGCTTTGCATTTGTTTACCCTTCTGTTGAACCCGTTTGGTGAGTTTGTGTGTTGTTTTTTCGTGACGTATTGACTCGTTTTCTTCCTCGTGTTTCGACCGTTTTTCGCGTCGCGTATTCGACCATGTCCGCTAGCGAAGAGCGCGCTCTGAGTGGTTCGGCTCTCGCGCGCCCGCCGAGCGTAGCGGGGTCGCCGGGCGGCAAGAAGCGGTCGGGCGGTAAGTCGAAGTCAGCGGCTCCGCCGTCGAAGAGTAGAAGAACGGAGGGTGGGGCAGCCGTGTCTGCCCCGGTGGCTAGATCCGAACCCGTGGCAGGCATTGTGCCGGCGGATGCATCGGATCCTAATAGCTTTCCATATGCACTGCTCGAGGCTATGGCGCCTGAGCAGTCTCATATTGGTCGATCGACAGACGGAATAGTACCCCGGCCTGATGGGCGGAAGAAGGGGGCCAAATCCGATCCCAAGTCTTCGAAACCAAAGTCGTCTGAGAAGACTTCAAAAAAGACTGACGCCGGGCCCGTTGTTGGTGCCCCAGCTTCAGCGGCCATTTTACCTCGCCCGAGTACTCGCTCGGCGGCCGTGCCCGCCGGGGTAGCGAGCGCCGCTCCGCCGCTCGATCCGTCCGCGGCCTATGGCTTCTTCGTTCAAGCACTCCAGTCCGTGCTTTCGTCCGCGCAGTCCCAGGGCGGGGCGGGCTTGCCGTTAGCCGCCCCAGTCCCTCCTCCTTCTAGCGGTCACTCGCTTGTTTCTCGGGCCCTTCCCGCACGGGCGGGCGATACCACAGGCCCGAAGGAACGGATTCCCTGCACGATATCACGGGCTCCCGACTCTCCGCGGTCCGTCGGCTCCCCGCGTGGGGAGGATTGTGATACGGGGGCTCGCTCCCCGCGGCAATCCCGCTCGCGTGTCCGGGTATTCTCGAGTCCCCGTCGCCGCGAGTTTTCCCCGCCCCGCCGCCGGGGACAGGCTGAGGTCGGGTCCGTTCACCTGACTGAAGTCTCGGATGAGGAGTTTGGCTATCACCGCCCCCGGGTGTCGGCCCGGGCCGATTACTGGCGGGATGATGCCAGTGCTTCTTCTATCGAGTCCTGCTCTCAATCTCAGAGATCCATAGAGATTATCTCGGATGAGATTCCCCCCGATTCGGCGCGTCCCTCGGAGGTTAGGGAGGGCAGCGCGGCCACGGATATTCTGATCAAATACTGCCCGCAGTTAAAGGCAGATTCAGTGGCCGAGTCGGACTCCGAGGCCAGACCGATCTTCTGCCTCGACTCTGATTTTAACCCGCCCAAGAGGTCACGGGCGGTGAAACTGGATACCCCGTTCTCGAGTCGTTATCATAGCCTGGCGGGCAAACCCTCTCGCGTGCAGCACGCGCGCTCGGATATGAGGTCGGATTTCCGTTTCAGTGACTCGTACTACGAGGAATATTTCAAAACCCCCAAGGTGCCGGAGTCGGCGTTCCAGGTTGGGGACGCCCGCGCCCGGGGTTCAGCTCGTAACCCTATGCGGGCCAGGGGTTTTAAAGAGGAGGAGCGCCAGATCTCTGCTATCGATCAGGCCGCTAGAGCCTCCATGAAACTGGCGGTGTTCCAGTCCTACCTATTGACGGCCCAGCGGGAGGAGGCCCGTCTCGGGGTCTCGGCCGATGACAGCAAGACAATTTCGGATCTTCTACGTCGAATTTCCGATATGCAATTTGAGCAAGCGTCCAGGACGGCTCTCTTGTGCTCGAAACGGCGCCGCGCCCTGGTCCTCGATCAGCTGAAGCTTGAGAGGAGGGCAGAGGAGGTTCTGAGCAGTCTCCCGCTGTCAGGTCCTGATTTGTTCGCGGGCAAATTTCAATCGACGCTCGAGAAATCTATCCTCGATTCTAGCACGGCCGACAAGACGGTGCAGAAGCTAAGCAAGCCGTCATATTCGGGCAGGAAGGACAAGGTGTCGTTCTCTAGACCCTCTCGTGCGGAGCCCCCTGCTCGGGGTTATCCCTTTCGTGAACAAGGCCATCGTCCGGCCGCTAGTTCTGCCCCAGGCTCGTTCCGACGGGGGTCTGACAGGAGAGGGGGTGGACAATTCAGAAGACCGAGAGGTCAGGCCCCCCCCTCTCGTCCATCGGGGCCATTCCGGGGCTTCGGCCCACGCCTATGACTATGTCCGGGTCAAGGGCGGACGACCCACAGTAGTGGGAGGCAGGCTCCAGTCGTTCGCCCTGTTTTGGCCTGCCGTGACTCAAAACGAAACGGTGCTGCGCATTATTCGCAAGGGATATTGCCCTCAGCTGGTGGGCTACTTCAAAAACCTACACAGACTGAGCAGAATAACGCCGCTACCCAAGAATCCAATGAAAAGGGCGGCTCTGCTCGGAGAAATAGCGTCCCTGGTAGAGAAGCGGGCCATAGTAAGGGTACGCAGCGCCCGGAGCCTCGTTCTCTCGCCAGTGTTTCTCACACCAAAAAAGAACGGCAAGTTCCGTATGGTTCTGAATCTCAAACGGTTAAACAAGTCCGTTTTAAATTCGACCTTCAAAATGGAGACCCTTGCTCGGGTTCTGCCAATGTTGTCGCGGGGAGGATGGGCAGCGTCGATAGATTTGACCGACGCCTACTTCCACATCCCTATCGCCCCGGCCGCTCAGCGGCTGTTCGGGTTCGCCGTCGGGGGCGCCTACTACAAGTATCGGGCTCTCCCGTTCGGGCTAAAAACCGCCCCTCGGGTTTTTACTCGGGTAGTGCAGGAGGTGGCAAAGTTCCTCCGGGAAAAAGGCGTCCAGATTTTCGTTTATCTGGACGATTGGTTGCTGATCGCTCATTCTCCAGACGTCCTTCGCGCTCATCTAAGGACCACTATCGAGACAGTGTCAGGTCTCGGGTTCCTCGTGAACCACGAAAAGTCTCAGCTCGAGCCCACCCAGGTCCCGGACTATCTCGGAGTCCAAATCGACCTGAATCGTATGCTCGCGCGCCCTCTTCCGCACAGGGTGGAAAGAGTGGTGGAGAGGGCTTCGACCCTGTTAGGCACTCCCAGGGCCCCGGCAAGGGCCTGGTTGCAGCTCCTCGGTTGCTTGGCGAGCCTGGTGGACTCGGTCCCTCAATGCAGGCGGAGGATGCGAGTTCTTCAACTGGGTCTGATGGGCCAGTACCGCCCGCAGGTGGACACTATGCTAAAGACTGTAGTGCTAACGGCGCAGATGAGGTCAGCTCTGGCCTGGTGGCTGACTCCTGGCGCGCTGGTGCAGGGGAAACGGTTCGTTCCCGCCCCCACAACGGTAACGATCTTCACGGATGCGTCCTCGACAGGCTGGGGGGCTGTGTTGGGGCGTCAGAAGGCCGGGGGCCCCTGGGCCTTGGGCGAAATAGGCCAGCACATAAATCTGCTGGAATTGAGGTCGGTCTGGAAAGCACTGCAGACCTTTCTCGGGTCCGTAGTGGGACGTTCGGTTCTGATCAAGACAGACAACCTTACGGTGGTGTCCCACATCAACAAACAGGGGGGCACGAGGTCCAGGTCTCTCTGCAGGTTGACCCTGGACCTCCTGGATTGGTGCGAGGAGAATCGGGTCCTTATATCTGCCTCGCACGTCCCGGGCAAGGACAATTACATAGCCGATTTCCTGTCCCGGGGACGGTACCTGCCTACGGAGTGGCAGCTGAATCGGGAGGTCGCACAGAGGATTTTCCTCGTGTTCGGGCGTCCAGACGTGGACCTGTTTGCGTCGATCCTGAACAAACAGCTCCCTCGATTTTGCACGAAGTACAGGGAGCCCTTGGGGCTAGCAACGGACGCGTTCTCGATTCACTGGGCGGGCTTCCTGGGGTATGTTTTTCCCCCGTTCGCTCTGGTGCCCCAGGTCCTGCACAAGGTGCAGCAGGAGTGGGCCACGATCTACTTGGTAGCCCCGTGGTGGCCGAAGCGCCCGTGGTTCCCATCTCTGGTGGAGCTTCTCATTCACCCACCAGTCATCCTGCCGGACAGGGTGGACCTTCTGTCTCAGCCAGGGACACGAACCTTCCACCCCCTGCGCAATCTCGGACTAACACTCTGGATCATCTCAGGGCATCCGCGGCTCAGGCAGGCCTTTCAGTCAGGGCTGCCGATATGTCGGCGAGATATCTCAGGAAATCCTCAAGGGTCACTTACGATTCTAGACTGCAGGCCTTCTTCCGATGGTGTTCTGATCAGCAGATTGATCCGTCCACAGCTCCTCTAGGCTCGATTGCTGATTTCCTCATGTTCCTGTTTGACAAGAAGTTGGCGATGTCGACTATTAGGGGCTATAGATCGGCCGTCTCAGCGATCCATGCCGGTTTCCAGGACGGTGACTCAGTTGGCACGTCCAGGCATTTGACTAGATTGATCAAGTCATTTTCCATCGCCAGACCCGCGTTCAAGAAGTTGGGTCCGGCTTGGAGTCTCCCGCGGGTCTTGCGTGGTCTTGCGAAGGCCCCATTCGAACCGATGCACAAGGCCTCGCTGTACAACTTGACCCTTAAGACTGTATTCCTCCTCGCGGTGGCCTCGGGGAGGAGACGAAGCTTCCTCCGGGCCCTCTCGGTGGCCGCAGGCCACGTTAGGTGGGAGGTGAGAGGGGTGCGGCTTGTCCCCCATGCGCGATTCATCGCGAAGAACCAAGCCGATGGAGGCTCTGCGGGGGAGGTCTTCCTCCCCTCGCTTAAAGCCTTCTCTTCGGTCCACCAGGACAGGGCGTGGTGCCCTGTCCGGGCCCTGAAATGGTATCTGGAGAGGACGAAGACGTTGCGCTCGTCCGATCAGCTGTTCGTGAGTGTGAAGAACCCCCACGGCGCGGTGGCTGTGGATACAATATCCAGATGGATTGTCCAGGCCATCAGGGCGGGAGGCCCAGAGGCTGTGCTGTCCCCGGGGGTCCGGGCCCACGACACGAGAGGAGTCGTTTCATCTTGGGCTCTCTTTCAAGGTGTCTCGGTGGAGGACATCATGAAGGCAGCGTATTGGCGGAACGCCAATACGTTCACGTCATGTTACCTAACAGACGTCGCGTGTGCTGAGGCGGGTTTCGCCTCGGCAGTGCTCTCCTGCCCGAACGGACGATAGGGCAGGAGGTTGTATTATGTTATCCCCGTCCGGTGAGGTGATTGGCCGGTCCTGGGGATGTCTTTGTTCATTTCTTGGCACAAGCAGTGCAGTGGGGTACACCCTTAACCCCACCCTTGTTCTTTACCCGGTCCTCGAGTGTTAGGATCGGGTCTGTCGTCGTTTTTTCGTTCGCCTGCCGTCCGGAACGTTGTAGGATGGCTAGGCTGTAGGTATATGTATACATACATATACATGTATACATACATATACATGTATATAGACGTTTAGGGCGTTAGTACCCCCGGTGATTTTTGGTTGTTTGTTGGTTATGTTCTCTGATTATGGACAAATTGTCCGCCCTTCCCACCGTCCTGCCTTTCTGTGGGAATCTGGCATTCATTACATGAATAGGTAGGTACAGCGAGGTGAAGTAGATATGTATGTTCTGTATGGAACATTTTATCTACGAGAGAGCTGTACCTACCTATAGGACCCCTCCCTCCTTCCCCTCTGGCGGATTTGTCCTTCGGCATAAAAGGAAGGATGATCGTTGCATGATGGGTAGGGAGCAGGAAGTGGGGTGCCTGCGTGTCACTGGGGTCATGGGTTCAACAAACTTTATTGGTTGCCGGAACACTTCTAAGCAGGGCATAGAACTGGCATTCATTACATGAATAGGTAGGTACAGCTCTCTCGTAGATAAAATGTTCCATACAGAACATACATTTCTCCTAGTTACTGTCTGTCTTGGAATGGATTGTAATATATTTGTCTTTATCTAAAGGGAAAGTCCACCCTAAATCTAAGTTAGTTAAGATAATGGCATAACTAAAGAGAGGAACGTGACAGTGAAAAATTTCTTCTTGTAAATATATTGCCTATTTTTTTTTATAATTTATTAATTTTCCATGATGAAACATTTTCTGCTTCTATTAAAACCAACTTATTTTCAGGGTGGACTTTTCCTTTGAGGAAATAAATAAAGGAGAGAAATAGAGGGTAGATGGAGAGATTGTGAAATTTGGTAGACTGGTATTTATTTATTTATATACATTTGTTAAACATTTTATTTTGCTTTTTTTTTTTTGCATCAGGACTAATGGTATTCGATTCATCACACAGCACACTCCCCAACTCAAATCATTCTTCAGCATCCCATTGGCAATATATATAATAATAATTTAAATAATAATACAATAAATAAAAAATATAAAAAAAACACCGACAACTTATCTCTCTTATCATATCTATCTTTCTCTCTTACACACACACACACACACACACACACACCCACACCAAAACATACATGTACACAAAGATACAAACAATCCAGTCCAGACAATGCACTTATTTATCACACCAAATTAATTGATATTAGAGCACGATAAGAACAGTTGTAAAAAAAATGAGATAAGTCAAATTTTCCATATTTAGTAAAATCTTTATGATCTTATTTTATCTATCTCAATGAAATGAAAATCACTGGAAATTATGGTAATTGGGCAAAATACAAAACAGTAGAAGTAATGCATAGATTAAGTAGACGCATAAAGAACAAACATTCTTATAAATGAGGTAACATTTTCTGGCTATTGAAAAGAATCTCGGTTATAGCGAGATTCCGGTTATAACGAGGTAAAATCGATAGTCCCGACTACCTTGTTATAAAGAGTTTTCCCCAGTTAGCAATACAAAATTATCATAATTCATACAACAAATATTCAAATATTTAATATCATGTTGTACTGTTTCATTGATTCATACAAAGCATGTAAACCAGACATACAATCAACTTCCCTATTACTTGCCTCTGATGATTTGTTTTCTTTGTTTTTAAACATAACATAGACAATCATAATATTTGTCTTAATTTCATTAGTTTTTAAGGCAAATAAAACAAAACAAATAATATGAGCATTTATGGAAACGTTTTACATGTACATCACAATTCTTCCTGAGCTGAAGCAAACCTATTCATAAAACAATTCATGCTTTGACTAGTCCGTTTCTTAACTCACTACAGAGTGCAAATATTTAAAACAGCTTCTATACATTGTATACTAGTGTGTTAATGTTAATCTTAACAGCAAAATACTATATATACAGTAGTTAAAAGAAGGCAGACGTGGAAGAAAGATTACTTGCACAAATTGATAAATAACCACATTGTACACCATAAAACATAAGCTTATGTATGAATAGAATCATGATCATTAAAATGTGTAACTTATTCATCTTACATAATTGATATACTTGTCATAATGGAACAAAATACTAAATGCACAAGAGTACATTCCCAGTCCAAATATATACATACACTGGTACAGTGTATCTATTCATAAGCAGTGAATACAAGTCAAGGAACCTCAATCTTCCAACATCTATTTTCTTCCCATTATATTGGGTAAAATATTACAGGTATGATAGAAAACAACTTACAAGTGTCATGTTATAACAACAACAAAATAAATAGATAGATAAATAAACTTTAACAAATCAAATTACTTGGTCATGGAAATTAAAATTAGTCAAAATGTATCAGAATCAGATTTGTCAAAACAAAATATTGGTTCATGTTAATACGGTAAGCATAAATTATGTTAAACTTTATGACACTTCTTTTACCTACATGTAGCACTCTGGCTAGAATGGTACCCATTTACACATGGGTGGAACATCATGGTAACCATAGATTAATATCTGCCTAAAGGACTATAGGTGAACCATCCATCTTAAAATGTTTGTTTACCAGTAGACTTTTTAAGGATATTACTTTAGCTCCATTGCAGATAATGCAATGCACTGGCAATATATTCAGTTTATAAGTCATGGCTGGTAGAGGGTTGATGTCCGTGTGAAAAACTTGACCAAAGCAGTCTCTTTGGTACAGGGGAATCCTCACTTGCTGACACTTACTTGATACTTGATGAGGTACATTAATCCCTTGATGCAGCTGCAAAGCTATACTTGGATGATGTGCTGGTGTGTCATCAGGAGGTGCCATAATACAATTTTCACTTTGCACATGTGTACAATAAAGATGCAAGAGTGAATGTGCAAGCAAAAAATCAAGTATAGTGACATTTAAACAATGTGGGAGAGCCCACGGGAGACTGCACTTCTCTAATGGTGGGTAATGCAGCCATTTGAAAGGTAGTCAGTCAGGACTGTTATTTTGATGACCGGCCCAGAGAGATGGTTCCAGACTCGTATGGTCCGTGGATACAAAAATGACACCTTGTCAATAGTAGATAATGGAACGGTGGCCTGGCCTAGCTGATGATAGATCTTGTAAAAGAGTGTGCACTGTGCAAGGAGTCACCGGACGTGTAGTCGGTCCCACCCACATCTACAATATTTTGTAAATGGTCCTGATAGGACGGTCCCACCCAAGGGCTGTCACGAGCGAGGAAGATGTGGTGGATCTTGAATTGCTGATCAAGTCTTGCTGGCTCTTCTTGGGGCTATTCGGTAAATAGCTGTGTCTTCTCAGCATCTGTGGGTTTTAACAAGGAGAAGGGAGAAAAGAAAATTAAAACCAATTTCATCAAAGTCATTCTAAATAGTCATTAGGTGATTTCAGGTAGATAGTTGAAGTCGGTGTTGGTGTTGAGAACGTGGATCAAGCTACTGAACCGAGCTCCAACACCGATGGTAATAATAGAAAGACGATACTGTTCAGTGTTCACCTTAATCATGTCATGGATAGCTCAACACCGATTGGACGTCATGCCTTTATGTGATCCTCTCACAATTTTTACGCGAAAAGGTTAGTAAACAAAAGTGAAATCAGTGAGAAAAGGCATTTAAATTTCAACAGGTAGGACATACAATTTTAAATCATACTGTCAAGCCAAAATAGAATATATCAATCATATCCAAGGATTTTCAGTAATTTGTGATGTTGTCATTTGGTTCGTGATCTTGAGATTACCAACACTAACATCGAGCTCGAAATCACAAATTTCACTAGGGATTAGAATTAGGAAGTTCTCCTTTTTCATGTTTTTGTTCGAGTGCAATTTTATTTCGGGAAAATGGGAATACTTTTCAAGTTTCATTTGATGAAGTCGTAGAGCTAGATATGTTCATATTATAACGGGAACTTACCAGCCAGTTCCGGATGTCTTAGAGTTACAGTCATCTTCTTCTTCTTCGGGTTAATCTGCCTTCTTCAATCTGGACTCTGGAGATTCGTGTTCAGTATAGCCATGAATGACTTGTCCCACACATTCACTTCCGTGTAATGTACATCGCTGCAACCTCACTTTCCAACTTCTTTTCCAAAGTTATCAATTTAGCTGCACACTCCTTGCACTTTTCATAGTTGTTATCACTAGATGGTATACACTTGTTTAGAGTGTCGATGACATGTATGGGACAGAAGTCGGATTTACTTGCCTCGAAACTTTCCGTCGCACTCGACTCGAACGCAATAGTAGCAGCCAGTGATTGTTGTTTGGGTTTGTTTACATATTAGCGCATGATGAAACAAAGAGCGTGATTGGTCAGTCCACAAATCACGTTATGAGCAACGTACTGTGATTGGTCATTCTTACCGTCGAAACTGACAAATATTGGCAATTTTTTTTTGGTTTTTTCCATATTTTCAGAAAATGTGCAGGTTTTATTCTTGACGAGTTTCAGGTATGATTTCAATACTATTTTTACACAAGTCGACAAAAAACTAGCTAGATACAAGATTTGAAGCACGAGATGAAACGATAATGGACCTCGGCCCGCGGTCTATTCGGAATAAAGAACCTTCGGAATAACGAACCTTCGGAATCACGAAGCGCACCCTGCCTATCAAGCAAGACAAAATAAGACTTCATACAAACGGTGGCCACGAAACAAGAAAATATGTTAACGGTGCAGTAGGGCACTAGGGCAGAACAAATTTTACCACTATAAAAATGCTCGAAATGTTCACACATTACTAACTGGACATATCGGATTACAGAAATGCAAATTTTTCCAGCCCTTTGCACATGTCAACAAAGTTAGTAGATGTATATTTAAATCAATAATCAATATCCTGTTCAGTTTATAAACGTTCTCATTGTACTGTAATAATGTGACATTTTCGTCTAATTCATTAATCAATATGAAGTGTGTGATAAATTTGAATAATTCAATTTTTTAACACTTAATAATATGAAAGTACATTGTGTGATAGATACATTTAGCTTATCTATCACAAAATGTACTTTTATGTTAGTTTTTTTCTTGTTCACATAACATGCTTAATAAAGAGGCAAGGCGTGTATTGACAAGTTCGAAGAATGTACTGTCTTGATTAAACATAATTATACTAAATACGATAATAACATAATCATTTATGAAACATGAACTAACTACATTACATAAACGACATAAGCTTGGGGGGGGGGGGGGGGGGGGGGGGGTGGACAGCATGAGACCCAAATGAAATTAAAGTGAATGAAGTGAATACAAAAAAGTCAACGCACATTAAATACAAGTGAGCAGCAGGGTTAGAAAATCATAAAATTCTTTTTTTTTTCTCTCAGTGCTTGTAAAGTATACATAGATATTTGTGTCATATGGGGGCTTGTCTGGGAAATTACTTCAAAACATTAAACAGATGAACACTCCTGACCACTTGCTCATTGTATTACCCACGGTATTGTATTAGAGTGAGATAAGCACCTGTAGAACAGACGCACTGAAGCTCGTTGCTGTATGGCTATGAGCCCTATATCACATTATTCCATGATCTACTTTAAAACGACCGAAACCAATTTTCTGCGCAATGGAGGCATAATAAATTATTTGGTTCCTTATTATATCTGCCACGATCCTTGTGCGGAATACTTCGCTACTATTATCCCTCTGACCGTGGATCTTTTATTACACGGCATGAACACGTTCTCTACTAGATATACCATACCACGTCCCAGTCAACATTAGGTTAAAATGACGATGTACACCCGTGGTGGCTTGTTGATGTCACTACGGTGATTTATGGACTCTAAAATCTGATCACGTTCTTCCAGTTTGAATGAGCACCATTCTGCCATTTGGGGAGGATTGTCTTGGATTCCAAGTCTTTCTGGCTACTTTACTGGGAAGATTCATTAGCCCCTTTGCTCTTCCAATATCGGTGATTATCAAATAGTGGCAAGGAAAAGGGATGACCAATGAAGAAAGAGTTCTTGCAGCTTTCAAAATGTATCAAAAACAAGAGGTCTGACAATATACAGTTGATATACTCATTCTGGTAAGTGCAAGGACAACGACAATGACCAATTATGAAGAGATCGGGAAACTTGCAGCTTGAACACAGTATCAAAACACGAGGTCCGAGACTTCTTCCGGTAGGTGCGCTACTAGGAGCGTGCGCACAGTCCAGTACATGTCCTTCGGTTCGTAACGGACGCGCGGATGCTCGTTAAGAAGCGCATCCACAAAACATTCAACAACCGGGGACGCGTCCGCGGAACCCATTGTCCTCGAGTAGCGTATAATGTCAAAGACACTACAAGGGGAAGACTGGACACTTCGGGGATTTTGTGTAACGCTGAATTTCGTACATGGGGAAGGGCGCCCCCTAGCGTTGAGTAGGTAAACTTCTTGTCGTTTTCGCGCGTAGCCATTGAAAACACAATAGGGAACAATGGCGAGCAGGTCGAAAATAGCTGTATCTCCATTTTGGAAAGAGGTGTACCTTTGAAACTTTGCATACAGATAGCATTCTGGTAGTTCTTTAAAATGATACCAAATTTGTTAGGAAAGGTTTTGTAGTTTTGAAACAAATTAAGAAAATGTTTGCAAAAAATCCCAAAATGTAACGGTGCCACCCTATTTGGGAGGCGAGTTCATGACACATGACCATTTATTGTTTGTTTGTTAATTTAATTTAATCACGGTATATACAATAATAAAATGCCCGCTTTCAGCTACAAGCTGTTTTTCAGCAGGGCCGTGAAACATAAGAATACAGAAATACATAAGATACATAAAATAATACAAAATATACATTACAAACAGGTTATTTAAGAGAAAGACAAAAACAGAACTTAAACAAATTTACAAAGATAGGGGTAATAATAATTTACAAATATTAATCAGAATGAACGAGGAAACCAAAAGGCATAAGTACATGAATATAACAATCATTGAACAGCTAATATGCACATGAATTATAAATCTAGTATGGTTAGCTTCATTATTTCCTTTTTAAATATCTTAACGTCGTGTATAATTCGTAAATGAATAGGTAGAATGTTGAACAGTTTTGATGCATCATATAATGGGCTATTTCGAACAATTATGTATCCATGGTGAATGAAAACAGAATAAGATTAAGCTCCAAAACGTATTGTTCCATAAAATTTCAATACCAAGAAACTTTTTTGAAGAATTTTCAAATTATCAATTCTAAAATGTAACCCTTTGTACCCCTTTTTATACTATTGATTGTGAAAATGACCATATATATAGTTAATCAACAGAACGTTTTATGAATCCTTGCCATTATATAATATAAATTAGCTTTGATATTTAAAAAAAATTGTAGGTAACAAAGGCAGTTATTTAATTTAAGGTGTAATTAAAATTTAGATCAAACTGAGATCTCATTGCATCGTTTATTTTGTTGGTGTGTGTGTGTATATGTATGCGTGTTTGTATGTCTGTGCATTTGTGTGTGTGTTTGTATACATTTGTGTATGTATGTGTGATAGTATGTGTATGTGTTTGTATGTTTGTAGGCCTACATGTATGTATGTTGATGTGTCATGTGTTTGTGTGTGTATGTGTCTACAATAACATGACCAGCTTTCTGGCAGCTTTCCCACATGGAGATTTTAAATTCAGAACTAGAAATAGGCTGTGGCACACTAACTATTAAAAAAACAAACACCCAAAACAAAACAACAGATTTCTAGGGGACCCCATCCCCATTTTTCCGGGGTGGGGGGTGGGGGGTTGGGGGAATGCAAAT
This sequence comes from Echinarachnius parma, assembly GCA_037951105.1. NCBI lineage: Eukaryota > Metazoa > Echinodermata > Echinoidea > Clypeasteroida > Echinarachniidae > Echinarachnius > Echinarachnius parma. Next base: position 4,541 of record JBAMJV010002807.1, on the reverse strand, counting down.
GAAAATGCGCGTTTGTGGGCACTGCATGTCCACCGAAGGGAAATTTCCCAAGTTAAGATTGAATGCAATTTCGCGAGAAACGATTCACATTTTGACAATATTTTTTTTTCTCCAAAAAATGCTAACAAAATTAGAGATAAATTATCTCTTTGAAAATTCTGAGGAAGGGGAGTGGGAATTGTCCTGCGCCCCCTCTTTCACCATATGTGCATATTAGCTGTTCAGTGATTGTTATACTCATGTACTTATGCCTTTTGGTTTCCTCGTTCATTCTGCTTAATATTTGTAAATTATTATTACCCCTATCTTTGTAAATTTGTTTTTTCTGTTTTTTTTTCTCTTAAATAACCTGTTTGTAATGTATATTTTGTATTATTTTATGTATCTTATGTATTTCTGTATTCTTATGTTTCACGGCCCTGCTGAAAAACAGCTTGTAGCTGAAAGCGGGCATTTTATTATTGTATATACCGTGATTAAATTAAACAAACAAACAATAAATGGTAATGTGTCATGAACTCGCCAGCCCTCCCAATAAGGGTGGCACCGTTACATTTTGGGATTTTTTGCAAACATTTTCTTAATTTGTTTCAAAACTACAAAACCTTTCCTAACAAATTTGGTATCATTTTAAAGAACTACCAGAATGCTATCGGTATGCAAAGTTTCAAAGGTACACCTCTTTCCAAAATGGAGATACAGCTATTTTCGACCTGCTCGCCATTGTTCCCTATTGTGTTTTTCAATGGCTACGCGCGAAAACGACAAGAAGTTTACCTACTCAACGCTAGGGGGCGCCCTTCCCCATGTACGAAATTCAGCGTTTCATTGATCGCTGTACAAAACCGGCGGCAGTGTCCAGTCTTCCCTTGTAGTGTCTTTGATAATGTCCACCATTTGGTTGAAGAGCGTCCCGTACACCTGCTTCTGCTCATCGCCCATGTTGGCCCACAACTCGCCACGAACGCGGTCGATGTTTTCGTTGGTGTAGATATTTGTGGCCGCCATGAAGTTGCCCGGCTCGACGATGCTGACGCGCACGCCCGAATGCGCGCATCTCAGAGCCGCAGACACTGCGTAAAAGCCTCGACGCACGTGCTTTGCTGATGCAATAGTGTGCGAACCCCGCCGTTCCCTGTCGCGCCAGAACGCTCCGATGTTCACGATCCGACCTTGGGCAAAGAAGAGACACAAAATAAAGGAGGGTCAAGAAAGAGAAGCCCTCACCGGCTGATCTCGGAAGGTCATGCGTTCAACGTCTGCCTTATATTTCTACTTCTATTCCATTGTGATATTTTTCCCGTAACACAATTCTACCAATTATACACACATATATATAATGTTTTTACTTTCAGGGCGTAACCACGGACATGATTCTCGTGAATATCGTCACATTTGGCGGTAAATTAGAAAGAACATTTCTGACCGATCCTGGAACGGTCATAACTTTCTTATTGTTGACAGTTTCCACTAATACGTCATCTTTTTCATGTTGGTAAGCATAATAATTACTTACAATCAGGGAAGGTTACACCTTTGATGACCAGAAGTACCATAGTAACAGAATTATACACACCTTTTGCTTTCCTGACTAGCGGTGGTGTAAATGCATTCGCTACTCGGACGGTTCCCATAGATTGACGTCGGCGATCCGCTTAAACATGTCCACGGTGCACCACTCTGCCTGCCCAAAGCACGAGATACCAGCGTTGTTTGCAACTCCCCATAAACCTGGATAGGAACAAGATAACAAGAGCAACAAAAGGGATCATGAGGCATTGTTTTTACTTTATTTATATGTTCATGTATTTTGGGGGGTTCGTGTTTCTTATTTGCTCTGTCAAAGGGGTAAACTGATTCTGCTTTGCACCGAAGCCCTATACAAAAAAGACTAACATTGTATAGTTGCACAAAATTATGCAAGGCAATTTTACAAACTACTTTATCGGCTATGAGTAAAAGATATAACAATTTCAACTAATGCATTTTTATCTTTATCTAATTAAAACAAATGTAGAGAACCCCCAATAAAAAAACAATGGGGGTCAAGAGTTGAACATGAATACATAATATTCCTCTCAAATAGTGACATACTACACCCTTCCAGTGTTTCGCTCATGTTTGTGTCTTTACTTCACATTGGTGTCCACTTGAGAAATGGGGGTATGGACCATGCAAGCCAACCTTTCTTTCTAGTGTATGGAGACACGCTATAAAGTAAAAACAAACAAATGGTCCAGGCTCTCATCAATCGATGAACAGATCAATAATTCCACCACCTTCCACCAATCCGCCGGATCATCCATCCATCCATTCATCCGACATTCTATCCATCTATCCATCCATCATACACCCAATCACGGGCGTCGATCTGTCATTGATACCCATTGATCAGGGGGGATGATCCATTCATCCATCCCCCCTGATGAATGGGTATTTACGTAAGTATCGACGCCCATATGCACCCAATCACCCATCATCCATCCATCTATCCATCCATCCATTCATCTACCCCCCCCCCCCCCCCCCCACACACATCCATTCGCCCATCGATCCATTCATCCGTCCAACTATCCATCCATCATCCATCCAATCACCAATCATCCATCCATCATCCATCCATCCAACCCCACGCATCTATTCGTCCATCGATCCATCCATCATCGATCCATCCATCCATCCATCTATCCACACCCCCCCCCCCCCCCCCCCCACACACACACACATCTATTCGTCCATCGATCCATTCATCCATTCATCCATCCATCCGTCGCGTCCACCAATACCATCAATATATTCCTATTTACACACATCTATTCATTCAACCATTCATCCATCCATCATCATCCTATCCACCCCCCCCCCCCCCCCCCCACACACACAACACATCTATTCGTCCATCGATCCATCATCCATTCATCCATCCATCCGTCCATCCACCAATACCATCAATATATTCCTATTTACACACATCTATTCATTCAACCATTCATCCATCTATCACCCCCCGCCCCCCCCCCCCACACACACACACATCTATTCGTCCATCGATCCATTCATCCATTCATCCATTCATCCATCCATCCGTCCGTCCACCAATACCATCAATATATTCCTATTTACACACATCTATTCATTCAACCATTCATCCATCCATCCATCATCCATTCATCCATATTAAATCCACCCACTGTCCCTTCCATCTATCTTCCGACCACGTTCCCTTTTCTCCAACCCATGATTCAGTCCCACCCTTTCCCTGTATCCATGGTTACCCGATACGTCAAAGAAGCCGTGTACCATCTCATCATCTAGGGCCAATGCCCGAACGGTCAGTAACATTGTTCAAGTTTTAGAGTTTGTTTTTGTTTCGCGTTCTTATCATTGTTTTACGTATTTTTTTCTTTCTTGGAAATTGCAAATCGCTTTACTGCAGATAGATAAGCAGAAGAGGGTATAGATAAGGTGGCATCAATGCCCGTCACACACTTCGCGAGCTCGTCATGAGATATAGGGTAAATTGCGGCGAAATTAATTGCGAGGATATTGTTTGTGTACTGGGAAATTTAACTCGTACAATTATTTCAAATCTACGTCATGAATGTATTAATGCGAATACTATAATCATTATACAGTCAAGAAGCCCCGCCCCTCGTTAAAATGACCCGTTTAAAACAACTGGGGTTGTTAAATGTTTAAAACAAGAGTTGGATGGTTCATTATGTTAACAGTGGTTGTAGAAAATTTTCAACAAGTTGTTGAATTGGTTTACGCAGCATTTTTACAGTGTATTTTGCACTGCTTTGTTTTGTAACAGATTTCCCTTTAAATATGTATTATATTTATTAAATTATTGGGGAATTACATGGCACCGTTGCAGAAAGAGCTAAAACAATCGATTGCAAGTTACAATTGATTGTTAATCAGACAATTTGCGCGTTTCAATCAATCAGATTTGCGCATTTAGAACACATGATCTGACGTACAATCAATTTTTACTTTACAATCATTTGTATCTCTTTCTGCAACAACGCACATGTCATGTAAAATTGTTCGAAAGACTGGAAAAAGTTTATCCCTTTATGCTGCCACCCAGAAGGTTGATATTAGAGGAAAGTATAATTATTTGTACAGTGAAAAATTTGCAATACAGATTGTATGCTATGTATTGAATGCTGTTATATTGGCAAGCTTATGATGAGCCTTCGTGAACTTTGCAAGTTTTAAGAACCAGTTTAAAGTCTAAATCATTTTTGCAAATTAACCGAATTATTAATTTGCATTGAACTCTTATGCTATTATTTACGGGGCTTTTTTTATGATTTCCGGGGGCACATTTGTGCATTTTCGTTCCATATCCGTTCGAAGGACACTTCGAGCAGCAACGGAGACGACGTTCGTCACTGAATCATTTTATTTCGCATATTTTATATACGATGATGACATCATAGGCGTCGATACTTACGTAATACCTATTCATCAGGGGGGGGGGGGAATGAATCGATCAATCCCCCCCCCCCCCCCCCCCCCCCCGATGAATG
>JBAMJV010002806.1:0-22090 GCA_037951105.1 Echinarachnius parma | reverse complement strand
GTAATTGTCCATTCATAAGTCTTTATACATGTATATAAATGCTTAGTTAGAAACATGGAGTCTGGATATTAATTGCATGCATTAAACTGAATAAGTATACACATCCGTTGTAGTAAATATTTGTATTCTACTTTAAAGTCATTTTCCGATGCAATACATAGAGGTATTCATTAAAATATAAATATATATATGTTATTTTCAAGATAACTGAGTGAACTATCAAAGTTCACATAATTAGCTTATTCGGAAGAGTACTAAACTTGAATCAATTAAATTAATCAAATTGTTTTACTGTGACTTTCAGACCGATCTTTCATTCATAACTCACTTTCAGTCGGAAAGAAGCTTTCATCATCTTTAGACTTTAGATTATTTATTATACTCCTATTTTGTATGACAAGGTAAATAAGGGACCCCTAAAGAAAACAAAATAATTGTATTAACAGAAACGAGGTACACAGCCCGGGTACTATATCAAACAGTAACCTGGTTTAAAGACTATCAGTGAGGGCGGGCCAATAGATAAACAGAAATTAAACTGAAGCGTTTCGTATGACGAATCGATGGGTACTGTTTATTTTGAATAATTTTTCTGAAAGTAAACTCACTACAAGGCCGCCGCCGACTTTTTTGGTTTTCAGAGCTATCATCCGGGTCATAGATATACAAAAAGAAAATGACTCTAGAAAGACGAAAACTAGATAGACGATAAGGTATGCCTTCACTATCGACATTAACGCCCGGTCACAATATCACCGGATAGCGTAAATGGACGCCCGACGGAGAGCAAGTTGTCAACCCGTTTTGTCTCCGTTTCGTATGCATTTCTTGTCCGTTCCTTGTCAGTGCGATGTACGCTGTTCTATCCGACATACTGTTTTGTACATGAAGCAATAGAGACGAGTTTCACCATATTTGATTTCGCAAATTTTCTATTCGTCGGGCATCCGTACGCTATCCGGTGGATATTGTGACCGGGGCCTTTAGGAAGCACCGTATCGTTCGCGCTCGAAAAGCGCGCGTATGTACGTATGGCTCACCGGGAGGCCATTAAATATTGATATGCAAAAATATTTGGGTAAATTGTCTCAATCGTTTGCAGTGATTGGTGTCACAAATCATTGTCATTACAGACTATTTGAAGTGCTTAATGCCATAAATGGCGAAAATTCTATACTTCACTTTTTTTTAACTTTCATTGCCTTGATTCGATTTGAAAAATCTTTCAGATGATTTTTTGTTTGAGTACGCAAGATAGATGCATTTAGTACAGTATATCTATGGTCTGCAAAAATTAATGTAATACAGAAGCAAAATTTATACGGTATTTATAAAACTATGCATTCATAATTATGATTGCTTAATTTCATTTTTATCGGAGATTTGAAAATAATTGCCCGGTCAATTTCATTGATATAGTGCATATTCTTGAATAAATTGTCTTTGATATTCCGTTTGTATCTAAGATTATTCTATTCTTTTAGGGGAATACAAACACATCTAAATGTATTCTGATAAGTACAGTAAATACGTTTAGTTTACAAAAACAAAATCGTTAAACGTTTTTGAGAAGATGGCAATCTGTTGAAACAAGCAAAGTCTATAGTTAGGACTTATTTTCACACTAATTATGTGTTACCATTGTAGGCTGCGTTGTAGCTGTATAGCTGCTGCATGTTGATATTGTTGTGCTTTCACTATTTCCCCATTCATTAAATACCAAAGCTATAGTTTTGTTGTAGGCTTTCTTGACATAATAGCAGTTTTGAATCCAGGGGAGGCTAGGATACATATATGGGACCATGCAACATCGTTAGAATTGTAGTACTAAACCGAATTCTAGTTATTTAAATATCTTATATCAAATAAACATTTTTGCGTAGTAATAGACCCTATACCTCAAATGTTACGTTTTTCATTCTACATTTTGGCCTGGGTACTGTGGGTAATCTGCAGTAAGTAATTAAGACAAAAGTGTGATATAAATTTCAATTGCCTTTGTAGATTTTTACTAGTTTTTTTTTCTTCAGATTATTTTGAAGTGAATGGATTATCAGGTGCAACAATATGTGTTGAGAGAAGTGGAATATTCTCAAAAAAATTATATTTGTGTATATATTACAATTGTACGATTATCACGAAATTGGAGACAAATCGCGCTTGTTTTTTAGAAGCGAAATAAATGGTTCTTTCGCATGGAATTTAAACAACAAAACAGGAATTATTTTCTGTTGTTGAAAATCCAACAGTATCAAGTATCTCTTTTAAACAATGTAGATAGTTAGACCACCTTTATTATACTCATATTGATATTGATAATGACAAATTCGTGATTCATCAAAAGGTCAAAATAATAAGCGCGGTTTTCAAGTCACCGGTTTTAACCTTGCGCTGAATTCTATAAATGAGCAAAAACTACATGGGGTTGGGGTGGCGGTAAAAGTATAATACAGGACCTTTAAACGGCAGGCATTAAAATGTTTAAATGATAAAATCATGATGACTAGACATTTACGATTCCACTTAGTTATGTCATCATAATATATATTTCATTACCAAACGAATTCAGAGAAGAATTTTTATTCTACTAAAAAAAAAAAATCTGCTTTGATTTCATGAAGATAAAATTGTCCCGGTGATTCACGTTAATAGAAGCTTTTTACGATGATGCATTTTATGACCACGTGCTTCACATTCTCAGGTTGATTGGTCGGGCCATTAGAATCCTATTCCCATGGGTCCAGAGTTAAATGATGGGAGGTTACGCGATTTATAGATCTCCACAAATCATTACTTGTTATAATGGGTAAGGGATATCCGGTTGATGTATAAACTCAGTATGGACCTGGCATCCATCTCCCGTATACGTCCTTCTCTCCCCCCCCCCCCCCCCCCCCCCCCCCCCCCCCCCCCCCCCCCCCCCCCCCCCTCTTCCCTTGTCACTCTGTATCTTATCATTACTGTTCCTAAACACTATAACCCTCCAATCTCTCCCCCTCCCCTCTCTTTCTCTTCTTTCGTTTCCACTTATCCTATCCTTTCATCTGTCTCCTTATTGCCCTTATCTCTTTCGGTATATAGTGGCCCCCACCCCTCATACCCTCTCCCCTCCACTCTCTCTCCTTCGTATCCTTGTCTTTACCTCTTTGTCATCTTCTTTCTTACCCTTAATGCTAAGCTTTCCACATCTCTCTTTATCTTCCTCCCTCTCTTTATGCTCCCACCCTCCCGCCTATCCTCCATATCTCTCTCCATAGTGCCCCCTCCCATTCCCCTTTCTTCCCTCCACTCACCGTCTTTACCCTTTTGTCCTTACTCTTTCTACCCTTAAGGCTAAGCTTTCACATCTCTCTTTATCTTCCTCCCTCTCTTTATATCCCACCCTCCCGCCTATCTCCCTATCTCTCTCCATAGTGCTCCTCCCCTTCCCCCTTTCTCCTCTCCACTCCCCCTTTCTCCCCTCCACTCCCTGTCTTTACCTCTTTTGTCCTTACTTTTTAAGCTTTCCACATCTCTCTTTATCTTCCTTCCTCTCTTTATGTCCCACCCTCCGCCTATCTCCCTCCATCATGTTCATAGTACCCATCCCCTTCCCCTTTCTCCTCTCCACTCCCTGTCTTTACCTCTCTTGTCCTTACTCTTTCTTACCCTTAAGCTAAACATTCCACATTCATTCTCTCTTTGTTTCCCCCCTCTCTTATGTTCCATCCTCCCGTCTATCTCCTTTTTATCTCTCTCTTCATTCTCCCACACTCACTTCCCATCCCCTGTTTTCTTTCTAGTTCTCCACACTCCACTTCCTTCGGCTGTTTCTCGCCCCCCCCCCCCCCCCCCCCCCCCCCCCCCCCCCCACCCCCCTCTCTCTCTCTCTCTCTCTCTTCTCTGAGTGTCTCTGTACCTTCCTTCTCTGTTCTTCCTTTCTCTCTTTTTACTCTCCCTACTTCACTCCAGATCGACCTTTCCTCTGGTCTCCTCTTCCCTCTCTCCTCCCTCTCTTGTTCACCATCCCACATCGCTCTCTATCTTACCTTGCCACACCCTAGTTTATATTGTATATTGTCCTAATCTACTTAATGTCGATTTTTCATAGCACGGTATCGTTGTTTAATTGTATTTTCGGGACAAACGTTTCGCCGAAACTACTTCCTTATATCTCATGTTTAATGTAGAAAAATTCCCAAAGGACATTATTTTTCGTGAACTTCGCGGAAGGATCGAATCTGCGATTAATGTATATTAGTAGTTGCATTATTTCATAGCAATCGCATTCGCGGTTCGTCGGAAAACCATGACGAATTCCCCTTTCATCTATAATCATGATAGCCGTGAACTTTTCAAACATGAACCTTTTGAAAGTTCCTCTAGACATGCTAGATTTCTTGAACCACAGCAAACAATTTGCAAACCATCTAAAACATCAATTGTTAAGCATAATTAAATTAATGAACCAGATAGGTACAAACAAGGTAGATTCTGTTCGATGTTGATCGAAAATAAATACACCCTCATCCCCACCGAAACTTATTCTTATTAATTAAATCAATATAGCAGCGTTGATCAAGTTACGAAAACCATGTGTATTGGCCTATTAAACAATTCTTAAATATTGTTTAAAACAAGTACAAACAAGTACAGATCTAGTTGAAAAAATGTGTGACTAAAAATGAATGCAATGAATGCTTGATTTATTATTAAAAATTAAAAATCGAATCTGTTTTCCTAAACCTCGCCCGAGGATTTAATGGATTCTTCATTTTTTGTTTTACAATAGCTGACATGATCAGTGTTTCTAAAAGTGTGCAGAGTAATTGTTATTATTTTCTAAGAATGAAAGTTATCCCACAACCTTGCTGTATATCAAAATATAGAGCTCAGATTTTTTTAAAAGGCTTGCTCTATTCAAGTTACCAAAAAACAACGACGAACCTTTCTCCTTATTTCAATTTTCGTATTAAAGGGTGACTAAATAAATAAAAAATTAAAGACTTTGGTTGATCTATAATAATGAAAACATCACATATCTGTTGACTATTTGATGTACATTTTTGTCATATTTTTTATATTATTTTTATATTATTTTTATTCTACCTGCTAAGATCCACCCCTAAAAAAACCAGAAGCTATTGACTTCTGTGACATCACAATTACCATTCAAACCATCTATCAGCTAGATAAACATAAACAAAAGATATGTTCTCACCCACTAAGTACCTTATTGCATTAGCGTTGATGTTTTTCATTGAAACCCTTTCTTCATTGTGAGTGGGCATTGTATAAGCATACAATGCTTTTGTAAATAGATGATCAGTGGACATACCAATATATTTTGTTCATCTAGCTGACTGATGGTTGAATTGTATTATGATGTCACAGAAGTCAATAGCTTCTGGCGGAGTTTTTTTAGGGGTGAAGCTGAGCAGGTAGAAAAAAGTAATAGAAAAAATAATATTAAAAATATGACAAAAATGTACATCAAATAATCAACAGATATGTGATGTTTTCATTATTATAGATCAACCAAAGCTTTAAATTTTGTAATTTAGTCACCCTTTAAGGGTCCTTCATGAATAATGCCCCCCCCCCCGTTTTTTGTTGTTGTGTGTGTGTTTTTAGGAATTCAAACACTCGCGCCAAACACTCGCGCAGAATATTGAGCCCTTTATAATTTTTCCGGATTATTAGCCGTCGATTAATATGGTCAAAATGATATGGCCCGTGGTGTGGAAGCGTGCGGACCAACAACACGGGGGCGCCACAGTCGCCGGGCAATACTATATGACAATTTTGTTTTTTCCAAATCGAGATCACTGCTCACTGCGAGGGCGCCTGAACGGTTTTAAATACGCTCATGAAACCAGTGGCGTAGCTACGGTGTGTGTGGGGGGGGGGGGGGGGGGGCCACTTGCTCTTCCCAATAAAACGCTTCTTCATGACACCGGCGGACAGCGTCAATTCGCTGCTTCCAAATAGAGGTGAATTGAGACGTGCCGGCCGTAAATCTCATCGGCCAGTCTTACCGATAAATGCCCTGTAGGCTCACCATCGATCGGTGGACGACCCGCGTGTACGCAGCCAACGACGGACGAGTTCATTATCCAGTACCGACTACCGAACCAGTAGAGTAACTATTACTCCACTGCACATATCTAAATAAGTGTGATCCTAAAACTTTAAGATAGATGAACTGCTGGTTCCAACTGTTGTGTCATTGATTAAACGTTTGTATGTTCTAGAGCGTCTTTGAAGGTTTAACTTAAAGGTTTTGAAATAGTTGTTGTTGATCCTTCTATTTAATCTTTATTTTTACAAAAAAATGGATGAAACCAAAGCGTTTTTAGAGAGCGCCTCTTGTGTTTTAACGGCTCTTTTTGAATGATAACAGGCTTTTTACTTAGTCGTTTGTTATTGTTTATTATATACCTTTCGAGTATGGTGGAGTTATAACTATTAGTTTGTAAAGTTATGGTGCAGGATTTTGTTACTAAAATTCAGTTTTGACCAAGACTGTACTATCCCTTTAAAACGCTTTGGAAATCATCTTGGTGTGCCCCCCCCCCCTCCCACCCCCCCACGGGGCATGTACGTAAAGGCATTTTGGGTCTTTAAAATCAATTATATATGTGCTTTATTGTGTAAGCATATACGAAGTGCTTTATCTTCCAAGGGTATATAAGGGCGAATTGAAATTACAGTATACGTATGACGAATCTAACTTTGTTTTTAATCTGATTTTAGTAAAAAAAATTGCATCTCATCATGCACGTAGTCACGGGCGTAGCGAGTTACGTAATACCTATTCAACTGGGGGGGATGTAATCCGATGAATGAATAGCTCATCCCCCCCCACTTGAATGGGTATCAATGTCATGTCTACGCCCGTGCACGTAGTTAAAGGGATCTAGTAACTTGCGCAAAAACTGACGAAGGGTTGATACAAATGTGTGTTCCTGTGATCCGGTATGTCCACTGATTGATGTGTGAAATTCCCATGGTAAATTCCATATGAATAATGTTTAATCTAAACACTGTTGAATCGGCCCCGACTTGCATCCGACTGTCTCTCGACTGGCAAAATGTGTGTCGCGAGGCACTGAAAACTGCGCCGATTTGACTGAAAACCAGTCGGATCGGGTCGAGTCGGCTCTGTCTGCAGAGGGCTTTAGTCTTTCGTCACCTCACACAAAATAAAATCTTGAAGCGCCCTCTAAACCGACACTGTAACCCTTTAAACATGTTAAAGGTGGATGAACTGATATTCCAATCGCTGTGTTATTGAGTAACGTTGTAACTATGTTATATATAGAGCGCCTTTAAAGGGGTTAGGACTTAAGGACGTTCCCCAGTTAAAGTGAAGTCCATGTCAGTTTCTTCAAACTTTCCATACCGTAACTTTGACCCATTCGAAGCCCAAATATGCAAATAAAACCATAGGTTCGTGTGCTTGTTTTTCTTCAACGGGACTCTGAAGAATATGGCAATCTGACGTCCAGTATAGAATGATAGCGTTACAGGATCAAGGCCATGATAGGCAACAAAATGTCCAATAGCAAACTTAAATCCCCATAATTCTTTCAAAATCCACGTAATTTTCTCCAAACTTGGGAGAATTGTAGAGAAAGGTATCCAAAACGAGGAAAAAAAAATAAAGTTGAGGGTGTATGCTCTCAATCTTGCTAGCAGCGCCCTCACGCGGCAGGAAACACCAATATCCTAAAAATCCTTCTCAGGGACGTTTTCTGTTAGGGGTGGGATAATGGGCATGGTTCATAAAACTTATGCTGTACATTCAAAACCCATGTCACTTTTACGAAACTTGCCAAAATTATAGAGAAAGGGTTACTGAATACAGAAAAACTATAACAATGGGGGGTTCGTGTGCTCGTTTTTGTGCTAGCAGCGCCCCATGCGGCAGAAAACATCGTAAGACCGCAAAATCTGGTCTGGAACCTATCCATTGATGCACTAATGGGGTGGGTTCATAAAACTTATGCTGTACATTCAAAACCCATGTCACTTTTACGAAACTTGCCAAAATTATAGAGAAAGGGTTACTGAATACAGAAAAACTATAAAAATGGGGCGTTCGTGTGCTCGTTTTTGTGCTAGCAGCGCCCCCATGCGGCAGAAAACGTCGTAAGACCACAAAATCTGGTCTGGAACCTATCCATTGATGCACTAATGGGGTGGGTTCATAAAACTTATGCTGTACATTCAAAACCCATGTCACTTTTACGAAACTTGCCAAAATTATAGAGAAAGGGTTACTGAATACAGAAAAACTATAAAAATGGGGGGTTCGTGTGCTCGTTTTTGTGCTAGCAGCGCCCCCATGCGGCAGAAAACATCGTAAGACCACAAAATCTGGTCTGGAACCTATCCATTGATGCACTAATGGGGTGGGTTCATAAAACTTATGCTGTACATTCAAAACCCATGTCACTTTTACGAAACTTGCCAAAATTATAAAGAAAGGGTTACTGAATACAGAAAAACTATAAAAATGGGGGGTTCGTGTGCTCGTTTTTGTGCTAGCAGCGCCCCCATGCGGCAGAAAACATCGTAAGACCACAAAATCTGGTCTGGAACCTATCCATTGATGCACTAATGGGGTGGGTTCATAAAACTTATGCTGTACATTCAAAACCCATGTCACTTTTACGAAACTTGACAAAATTATAGAGAAAGGGTTACTGAATACAGAAAAACTATAAAAATGGGGGGTTCGTGTGCTCGTTTTTGTGCTAGCAGCGCCCCCATGCGGCAGAAAACATCGTAAGACCACAAAATCTGGTCTGGAACCTATCCATTGATGCACTAATGGGGTGGGTTCATAAAACTTATGCTGTACATTCAAAACCCATGTCACTTTTACGAAACTTGACAAAATTATAGAGAAAGGGTTACTGAATACAGAAAAACTATAAAAATGGGGGGTTCGTGTGCTCGTTTTTGTGCTAGCAGCGCCCCCATGCGGCAGAAAACATCGTAAGACCACAAAATCTGGTCGGGAACCTATCCAGGGATGCAATGATGGGGTGGGTTCATAAAACCTATGTTGTACATTCAAAACCCATGTCACTTTCACAAAACTTGCCAAAATTGCCGTGATAGGGTGTGGAAATATTCACAAAGGACGGTCCATGTGTTGGTGTTTTTTTTGTGTGTGTTTTACTTGCAGCGCCCCCATGTGGTATTTTGTGTGTTAAACTCCACACCGCCGGACAGGTTCTTTCGCCAAACTTGACATAATTGTGGAAAAAGTGATAGGCCTACTGGAGGAAGACAAATCAGGAAAGGGGAGTTGTAACATATTAGTCTGCCCTCCCAATGAAAAAATAATTCTTGATCTATAATAGTGTTGATTGTAGATTGCATTTGTTTGTTGTTGCAGTGGTTGATATGCTGTAAACTGTCGCGATGTACTTTGCGTCCCAAAAAGGAATGAAACATAGAAAGAAAAAAAACCGAACCCTGAAACAGGGGTAATTAACCCACTGATTTCACAGTGTAAAAACAATTCTTGGACAAATCATGCTTAGTATCAGTGAAAATGTTTAACACGAGTCAAAAGTAAGAGAAAAAATATCTGCACAATTTGTGCCCAAATTTGTTGCAATTCAATGTACAGTTGTTTTCTCACACGAAACCTTGAAATGCAAATGATCGGGCAATCCTCAAATTGGAAAACATTTCGCTGACTTAACACTATTATCAAATTGGCAGTATTTGATCCCGAAAATGAAAAGGAAATGTTTCTTGTTGCATTCATAATGAAATACATCACCTTGAAAAAATATTATAACAAAATAGTGAGTGTAATATTGCCAATTTGATGATAGAATAGATCTTTTGCCTCTTGGAAACAAAATATGTTTGGGCCTCTGTTGCCAATGGATTGAACCAAGATAAATGAAGGTGCGTGTGTTTGTCACAACGTATGATCAATATGAACTCAAATGCCATCTCTAGAGTCCTACATTCTTATACATTGTTTTGATTAAAATTTGGTCAAGTACCCATTTACAACAATTCTTAGTGAAGACAACACAGTTAACAGTCAAACATGGGTAAATGGAAATGTATTAGGCTTTTGAGATGACATGAAAAACATACTTTCCTTGTCGTTTTGAACTTCCTATCTAAAAGGGAGGTAGGCAAAAAAGAAGGTAGTGGTCAAAAATTCATGCCATTATTGAATGTCATCAAATTATAACAACCTTGTTCATGGCAGAGGTGCGTAAACGTATTCATACGTCACAATTAGATACGCGCAAAGCCATTCATGCGTCATCTGACCAACCTGCGCAGTTCGGATGCGCACAAACATAACTGGGGAACGTCCTTAAGCCCTGCGCAGACAGAGCCGACTCGACCCGATTCGACTGGTTTTCGTCAGGCTATAGAGTCAGTTTCGCTAAGTCGGAGCCGAATCAACGTGTTGAATCGGCCTCGAATGACCTCCGCACTTGGCACTTGACTGGCAAAACCGGAGTCCTGAGGCAGCGCATACTGAGTTAATCAGGCTGAAAACCAGTCGGATCGGGTCGAGTCGGCTCTGTCTGCGCCGGGCCTTAGGACCATGCATTGACGTAGTGGTGTATTGTAATGGTTAGGACGCTTGGGAAATCTCGGTATGGGACCCTCGGAGGCGAGTATACTTAAAGGGATTATGGTGTCTTTAAATCGAATTCTAATTGCTTTATTGTGTATGCATGCTATATACGAAGTGCTTTATCGTCAAGGGCATGGACGAATTTAAATATGACGAAGTTTGATTACTTGCGTCACATGTTGCACGTACGGTCAAACCTGTGTATATAGTGACCACCCAAGGGAAAGAAAAGTTACCACTGTAGGCAGGTTCCATTGCATTTCTTATCCCGCGTGGGAACACGTTCGGTGGCAACTATCTAGCGGTTATTTAGGCAGGTTGGCTGCTATAGACAGATGGCCGCTAACATGAATAATGCAGGTTTGACTGCAGTTCAGCAAAAGGCCAGTCATCATCATCACCGCCGTCGTTATCGACCTGTGTAGACATAATTATACTGTGGGGCATTCACAATAATTACAATAGCATGCATGTTTATATCCAAACTTTCTCTGGTTCGCTTTTGTTCTTTTTACGTCCTGAATTATTTTGACTCTATCTCCCCCCCCCCCTCCACAACTCTCTCTATCTCTTTCCCGATCTCTATTTCAGGTATTGAATACACACTTTTATATAAATTCAACGTGTTTTGTGCTATCCTGCGATTCGCCGTTAGACATCGGCTAGTTTTGTGCGCACTGCGTAACATTGAGCAAATTGTATTTCGCACTGTGCCCAAGACATCGCAAGATGGCAACGCGCGTCTGAATTACGAATACCAGAATACGAGCTGCCTCTAGACTCTTTCACCGTCTCTCGAATCTCAAATCCTGTACACGCACTCTTTGTATTATAATCTAGTTTCCTTCTTCGGTTTTTCCTTTATGTATTTCTTCATTTGTTTGAATTTTCCCTAGCTTTTCCCCTACCTGCGCAACTCTAATTACATTCGTTTGTCCCCGTACTACATGGTATTAGCGTGGATTTATGTATTAGGAGCACGTTTAGCGCATTTATTTTTGTTTTATTTCGGTTTATCCCCCCCGCCCACCCTCATCCCTTGACCAACGCCCCCACACCCCTGTAGTTACGTCATGGCTGCGTACTATGACCTCCTTCTTCAATGACCCCCTATCACTCTATTGTATCCTTCTCTCCTCTCTTTCTGCATTCTGACCAATTCAATCTAGAGAACACATTTGAAAGTGAAACTGTTTTTCGAAACGGCAACCGGCGTCTTTTTCTTTTTCTTTTTCTTTTTTGGCATCACGTGATCACTATTCAAATCATCGATCTCGCGGAACCGTAGCCACTATAAGAATTGTTTAAGCGATTCGAGTGAATTCTGTAAGCCAATAGGCCATGCTCCACTTTTTCGGTCACCATGATCCGGGGAACGGTGTATATAGAAATAACAATTTCACCCACCCATAATATTGTATCATGATCGCGGACGCATAGAAACCATTCCAGGAACCATGTCCATTAACGGATTTAATTTTTTAATAACCAGACGGAATACAATATCTTTAATTGATACAATTGTATATGTTTGTTATTCCGTTTATCATCATGTAATTGTCTCAATTATCCATCGAGAAACGTCCATCGCTTTCAGTAACGCGTACACTAAATGCTTACAAGTGATAGTACATGTACAATCCCTCATATAGGCCTATATATTTCTAGACTAACGTGAAAATGAGGTTTGCCCGGGGCACAAACGATGAAAAATGATGCCGATGTATTGGAATTTATCTCAGTCCACACTTCTCGAGCGTTTGGTGTCTTTATTAGCTCGGGGGCACTTGCTATGATAACATTTTATTTGAGGTCCTCTGTGATTAAGATTCAATAAAGGAGAAGCGGTTGGGGAATAATAATAACGAAGGAAACATTGATAATTAAATTATTACCTATAGAAAAAAAAAACAGTGTGCAAAATAAAAGACAAATATATGATGAAATAAAACAAAGGATGACACAAACTCAAAGTACAAATTAGTCTTAAAACATGTTTATTAGGATAATTGTGTACATGTCTACAAAGTTACTATAGATCCCTTTCATTCCCGTTCTGTCTTCCGGTTTTGTGCAAAATGCACGTAGACATGGAAAGGTGGATGGATATAGAACGCTTTATTTTAGAAATCATGATAATTTCTCAAAAAACTTAAAGGCCAATGCAACACTAGAAAAGAGTTTATCCTACTTTATACATCGTAATATGCTTGTTCATTTCGCATAACATTACCCCGACTCCGATTTCTACTTTGGAAGAAATATGTGCCAACACAATAGGGTACATCACAGCGAACGCAGGAGGCCGCCATTTATTTGTCTGCCCGCTGAATCGTTACGTCAGCGCGGACACCAATGTGATCGATCAATGATGCATTCCTGCACTTAACGTATCTACTTTGTTCAAGTATGACAGTTTTCACAACACCAAACCATTGTTTGAATACAATCATGTAGACGCTTTGATGAGTCTGCAAACTAGTGAAAATATTTGTTATCACCTTTTGCAGACCTATTTGAGCAGCAAAATGCCTGGCGGGACGCAATTATTCCTGTTTTTCAGGCCTAGCATGGCGAGCGTGTGGGCGAATTTGTTCGGACAGTCCGCACAGACGTCATAATTCGCAATACAAATAAGTAAAATTTGGGTATGTTCACAGAAGGATTTCATGGGATCCAGTAGGTCAAAATTGCCAAGTCATGTATCAAATTAAATGTCTGTTCACCCTCTAAATGATAATAGTAGCCAAAAGCCATAGTTTCATTATCCTGTAAGTACTAAAAAGCTAGTATACATCCATACATTGTACATACATACATACATACTTACATACATACATACAAACATACATACCTACCTAAATACATACATACATACATACATAGTACATACTGTACATAATACACATACACAAATACATACACACACACACACACACACACACACGCACACACACACACACACACACACACACACACACACACACACACACCTTGTGTGTATTCACAGGCATATTTTCTGTGTGACTCGCTGTGTTCGTTCATTTATTTGTTTGTTTGTTTGTTTGTCTGTTTTTTGTTTATTTGTCTGTTTTTGTTTATTTTTGTCTTGTTTGGTTTTGTTTGTTTTTGGTTGATTGGTTGGTTTGTTAGTTTAGTTGTTTGATTGTTTCTTTGTCGATTTTTTATTTTTTATTAGCATACTATTCTAGGCAGTGGCGTACCATGAGCTTACTGATTTTGGGGGCGCGCCACATAAAGGCACAATCTTTGTACATTTGTTTGCTTTTGTTTTTAGCGCAATAATTAATTGGGGGCACCATCCCCTCCCCCTTGTAGCTACGCCACTGTTTCTAAGTAACGGAATTAACATACATACTAATATTTTACCCTATGTTTTCGATACAAAAACAAAACGTAACAAATTCTTTCTAGGTAATGGAATTACCACATTAACAACCCAAAAAACACGTTTGTGTTTCTTTTATTCTAATAAAATGATGCACACCTGCACAGTATCAAACCACCAGCGGGATAGAGCCCCCATGAATACATTGGGGTGAGATTGAGAAGGGCGTTAAGTCAGTTTGGGGCTAAACTTAGTTATACATATACAATCTTGTAAAAATGGGATGCTCTCTACGTAATGTGAAATTTTCAGATAATACTCAATTATAGTTTTGGATATATTTATCAAAAACAAGAGAGCTTTATTATTGGGTTTTTACAAGGCTTCCCAACTTTGAACATGATCATCTCGGAAGTACAAAAAGTGACTTAGCACCATTTTATTTCTAAACCGACGTAACGATAATTACTGCCCAATGCAAGTGTCTTCCGTTTTACATTATACACACAAACATTATGCACACCCTGTTTTCGAAGTAAGAGAACTTGAATTATATTCGATGCAATAAAAACCTGACCTTGATCCGACAACGATTTGTGGAAAACTACCATAGCACGTCTCCCCCTTCTCCGTAAAACAAATTATCTCTTATCTACACATATTATTTATTATCAAACTTGTACATTTACCATAACTCTATAATATAGCCCTAACCTAAGGCGTGTTTCATTACTCATTATTTTGTTTGACATTGAGCATGAAAACATTATGCACGTACAGTTTTCCAAAATAAGAGAAAAAACTTTTTATTCAAGGATGAAAGAGCAAAGAAAATAGGGTTTCTCTGGGATTCGAACCTGAGAACTGTTCAAAAGAGTGAGATATATTATACCAAATTATTGTTTATTTTTTGCTTTAAAAGGATCTAGTAACTTTTGGCAGGTCCAACTTTGTTGACAAGTGCAAAAAGTGATGGGTGATTAATACAGTGTGTATTGGCGTGATCTGATATGTCCACAAAGTAATGTGTGAACATTTAAAGTTAATTTGATGTTTTTGGCCGATAAATGAGCAAAAATGCAAAGTGATATTCACTAACTCATTGCACTTACTTTGTACACGGCTCAAATTACCCAGTAGACATGGTAGACAGTTTAGCATCTGAACACTTCAATCGTAAATATCTTTTGAACGAAATGGAAATTTGTAAAACCGAAACCTGTCTCGTGTTTTTATTGTTAATATAAATATTACAATATATGAGAGAACCACTAGAGTTCCAAGTAAGTTTTGAGGATTTAGACAATTTTACTAAATCCCTTTAAGAACTGTAGCACAAAGGAATGCTTGAAATGATTACGGTGGCGCTGTTAACTATATAAAGCTCCTGGTACCACCATGTTGTAATTCTTAAAAAAAGAACGGTTAAAAGAGAAAAAGTGGAGTGGTAATGTGAGGAAAAGTGATTTCTTTTGCAAAGTATACGTCCTGAAAAGAATAAATAAAATATAGGTCAGATATAGAGATAACTCGTTGTAAAAAAGAACTTTTGTAATAATTTAAGACAATACTTTGCTCCTTTTCAATCACATTATATATTTCTGGTCAGTTTCTCTATAATAATGTTTGAATTAATAAGACAATACTGGTAGAGAAAGGCGAGTAGATATTCTGGTCGGACAATGCTGACCGTCTTCTTTCAACATTTATTTTTGTAAACTCCATAGAAAGAAAAATCTTCTCGGAGATATATGAAGTTCGTATTCAAAAGGGCGCTAAATCCAGCCTTTCCACTTTGAAAAAAAAACGCGTTTCTTTGTCCAACTTTGAACACATACCTATGGGAATATGTAAATAGAACGTTCCATATTTTGATTTTGATTGTGTTATTTGTCCTAAATTGTTGATTTCTAGATAGCTACGTAGCTTATTAATATATCGTACATATATCGTTATCTCAATTTTATGGAAAGTAGATTTAGCGCATTTTGGCACTAAGACACATCTCGATTGTGTATACCTAAAGAATCTATGCTGACACACGTTTTGGATCAATGACACTAGTATGACAGATCGTGTTATTTGCAATGTTTTCTGCATGTTTATTTTCACACGCACTTCCTCCTCATTTTTCGTTGTTTGCGTGACAAAAATGACATGTATGCGCGCGTGTGTGTGTGTGTGTGTGTGTGTGTGTGTGTGTGCGTGTGTGCGTGTGTGTGTGTGTGTGTGTGTGTGTGTGTGTGTGTGTGTGTGTGTGTGTGTGTGCGTGTGTGCGTGCGTGCGTGCGTGCGTATGTGTGTGTGTGTGTGTGTGTGTGTGTGTGTGTGTGCGTGTGTGCGTGCGTGCGTGCGTGCGTGCGTGCGTGTGTGTGTGTGTGTGTGTGTGTGTGTGTGTGTGTGTGTGTGTGTGTGTGTGTGTGTGTGTGTGTGTGTGTGTGTATGCGTGTGTGTGTGTGCGCGTGTGCGTGTGTGTGTGTGTGTGTTTGTTTGTTTGTTTGTCTGTCTGTCTGTCTGTCTGTGTCTGTGTCCGTGTGAGCCTATGTATTGAGGTATTTTATGCATTGTTTTATTATAGTTTATTAGGCTGCTCGTGGCCCGATCACATCTGACCGGATTGAGTAAACGTATGCCAAACGAACAGCAAAATTGACAAACCATTCGTCTCCGTTCGTATACGTTTCTTGTCCTTTTCTTGTTCGGTGAATACGTTCCTTGTACGGCGATGTCTGTTCTATCCGTTTGAACCTGAAACGGACACCACCGAATACAGTCGTCCGCTGGTCGTACGTTTGTTGTACGCTGTGCATCCGTTTTGTTCGTTATCCGTTAGTTTTCCGGTCCACCGGACATCAACGGATACGAACTGACAAGTACAGGACGAGAAACGTACGAGTTCCGAACAAAACGGATGCACAGCGCACAACAAACCTACGACCAGCGGACGACTGTATTCGGTGGTGTCCGTTTCAAGTTTTGTGCATGCACAAAACTTTCAAACGGATAGAACAGACATCGCCGTACAAGGAACGTATTCACCGAACAAGAAAAGGACAAGAAACGTATACGAACGGAGAGAAACGGAGACGAACGGATTGACAATTTTGCTGTTCGTTTGGCATACGTTTTCGCAATCCGGTCAGATATGACCGGGCTAATAAATACGTTCGAAGAACGTTTTGTCAGTTTCTTATGCGTTCCACTTTCGTTTTGACCGGTTCTTGTAAGTTACTCGTACGGTGTTGTCCGTTGCTCGTACGGTGATGTCTAGTAATCGTGCGTTTTTGTACGTTAAATCCGTTTCATATCCGTTCTTCGAGCAACAATGGAGATTACGTTCGTCACCGAACGATTTTATTTCGCATATTTTCTATACGTTTGGTATACGTTTACGCAATCCACATTTCCTTTTCTTTCCGTTTCCCCCTTGTTTTCTAGTTTGGTGAGACCCCGCCTGAGGGAACATCACCGTTACATGCTTACCTGAGTATGCACGTGCACGAAGAGGATTAATGGCATACACTGGGTGACGTCTAGACAGGTACCATGGGGCCACGTGGGCGGATTAGAGAAAAGGTTTATCTATGAGGGGATACAAGCTTCTTTTTTGTTTTAATTGTACTGTTCACTCATTCATTCCTTTATTCATATAAAATTATGTATGAATTGATGTATTTACTCATTAATGAACCCACTCAGCCTCAGGAATGATTGAGTTTGCTATATATAATAACATGTATTCTCCATTGACACAAGTATTTTTCGGGACCAGTCATTAACGGCTTAAGTAATTTTGTCAAGTATTTATTCCTGCATTTATCCATGTAATGGTCGATTGACTAATTGATTGATTGATTGATTGATTGATTGATTGATTGATTGATTGATTGATTGATTGATTGATTGATTGATTGATTGATTGATTGATTGATTGATTGATTGATTGATTGATTGATTGATTGATTGATTGATTGATTGATTTATTTATTTGACGTGGACGTGGTGTGGCAAGGTCGGTAGAACGCGCGCTTTCTGATCTCGAGATCCCGAGTTCGAACCCTGCCCACTCCGTTTGTCCTTCAGCACGACAATTAATCCACATTGCTGCTCTCTACCCAGGAGTATAAATGGGTATACTTGGTCGGGTGTTAATTAGCCTCCAGCGCCCGTTGGGCAGCTTGGGCTAGTATGCTCCCCTGGGACTTGAGATGGTGCACAATATAATTGTGTGGGTTTGAACTGTACCTGATGACCAAGGGTAATAATGCGCAGTAGCGTAGACAGGTTCTTACACCTGGGGGGGATGATTTGCCGTTCAGTTCACCAGACCAGGACTAATTTGTTCGCGGCCGAGACCACCTGACCAAGGCAATTGCTTGGAAGTCCTCTCAGTGGGGGGGGGGGGGGGGGGGGGGGGGGGGGGGGGGGGTCCGTAAATTTTTACGAAGCCGAGACCAAGTACTTTCAAAAATTTTCGAGACCGAGACCAGGTTCCTTCAAAGTATTTAAAGAGGGGCCGGATGCGTCTATTTATCGACGTTGTATTCATTTTAAATATTCCTCCAAATATATATCGGTGCTCCGACAAAATAGTATAGCCTTAGTTTTATGAATAAATTAAGTTTATAAGAAGAAACAGTTTGTCAGAAATAACTGACGGTTACGAAATATATAATGAAGAAACGAACTCGAACAGAATCGGTGAACAAACACTACACCGTGACTCTGCGAACTGCATTTTATATTCGTAAGCACTTTCGACGAACAAGCCATCGACTGACTGAAGGGACCTATGTTTATTTGGGGTAAAAGTATCGAAATTGGAAATATTTCGATTACTTGACGACGCTGACATACCTTCCTCGCGTTATTTGTCACCCTGTCGTTAAAATCATTTTAAAGAATCTTGAAAATCCTACAGCCTAGCAAACTTTCTGTTTATTATTTAGTAATTCAAAATTATACCAAAATGTTGCCAAACTGTTAGTAGTCTACAAGAATAATCGAGGATATGGGCCTACCAGAATGAATTGCGCACGCAATAAAACGCCATACAAGGAAGTGACGATGCAGGACAAGGCAATATACTCGTTTGAATAGTGCTAATAGATATAGATAGGTAGATAGATAGATATATTTGATTTGGTCTTCAAACATACAAATGTTATAAAGAAATGTGAGCTAAAAGTATAAGAATATTTAGGCAGCCACATTCTTCGAAAGCAGTTTCGCAGTTATAAGTCATATACCACATTGAATATTATGTTGGTGCTAATTTAATCGAATTTCATGAGATTTACTTGACCTGTTTACCAAAACTCAATATTATCTTTAACAAAAACGCTGTAGGAATATCGTTATTCGTGTGAAATCAATCGTAACCGGAACACTTTCAATCTGTTGCAAAGATTTCACTCACAGCAGGGGGGGGGGGGGGGGGGGGGGGGGGGGCAAAATGCGATTCGGGTCCCCTCCATCCATTCTCTTGTTTGTCAAAAACGAAAAATCAATCGTTATTGAATTAAAAACGAGTTTCGCAGTGTTGACAATGACGCTGTATTAATTAAACTTTGACAAGCCCGTGGTATTATAAAAAGCAAAATCTGGTGATGCATAGACGGGGAAAACAGTAACTAATCATCCCATTGATTCAATCAAAGATTGCCAAGTTGCAAGCAGCCATGGCTTGTAGAATGCGATTGGGCTTGATTTCACGCGCAGTGGCGCGTATGGAACGCGATTCCACTCACTCCGCACGCTCTTCAGATTAATTTATTCTTTCTTCCAAAAGGCGCTAAATCCACCTTTTCAACTTTGGAGAAAAACAGGTCTCCTCGTCCAACTTCGGACAAATGCCTTTGGGAATATCAAAATTGAACGTTCCATATTTTGAATATGATTGTGCAAATTGTCTTCAGTTCGGTTTTCTAGATAGCTACATAGCATATTTATTATACTCTTTATACGTGAACTCGATTTTGAATGGAAAGTGGATTTAGCGCCTTTTGGAACTAACCTCTTCATATTCTTGACATCACTGAAGCCTATACTTGTAGGTCCTATATCATAGCCCTACCCTCTACCAGTGGAACTAAGTAACAGCATGGGTTACTTATTTTGCAGGGTTTCGCAGTCTCCACCCTTTTGCTAAGCCTTGCAGTAACACAATTTTATTAAAATACAACGTGGCTATTTCGTGATATTATGCAGTTTTTAAATGACCAGTGGTGGTTAATTGTTAAAGGGTGATTAAACATCACTGTTTAGATCATCATCAAATTCCGATCTAAATATGATACATATTTAAATTTACATATTATGTAAATTTAAATATATTTTATCCATATTATATGGACAGGTCTCTTAACTTCGCGCGTATCCCAACTTCGCGGATCATAGGCGAGATACGCAAAAATTAGAACACGGACACGGCGACGGAAATTTTCAATGTCAACTGAAAGAGCCCACATCAATTACTCATCAACCAAAAAATTAGCAAATAAGAGCAATATTTCTTAAGAAATACTTACTTTTTGTGGTCTTTTTTTGTAAATCCAACTTTGGTGTTCAACAAAATTATGGAGGAGGAAGTATCAAGCAAATTAGACGGAAATCGTTCCAGTAGAACATATTTGTTGTCATCGAAAGGCTGCGCAAAATGCTCCTTTATTCGACCACCCTTCAAATTTACTTTCGGATCGCGCAATCTCCGTAGATAGCTTGACAACGCTGCGCGTGCTAAGATGCTAATGCGCGCAAATGTTTGCATCATCACACTGCCATTGAAAATGCGTGTTACGGTTTGCTACACGGGATACGTGTTAAGTCAATGGCAGGGTGCCCTATGTATTATGCGCGAAGTATGGAGGACTACCGTACTCGGTGAAGAAGCTCTTGCTGATATGACATAGTCATGGAATCGGGTCATTAAACACCACGAATTGTGAGTTTTAAATGAAATTGTTCAAGATAAATCGAATCCTCAGAATTTGAGGGGTAATGATTTATTGTTTCATTGAGATTACTGTAATTTTCTTGATCCTAAGCACTTTGAAAAATCCTAAATTTTCACGCGCGAAGTTAGGATACACCTTCATATGTACAGTATGTCATAAATGGATTACAATGATTGTAATGTTCACCGATTTCGACAAAATGCAATTATTTAAATGGCAGAGGACACTGACATTTTGCTCCGTACGGTTCATTATTCTGACCTACATGATGTATTCAAACATTTAAAGGGTACCACCACCCAAAAATAATATTCTTATAAAAGAAAGGTAATATCTTTAGTATTCCATTCCATCAACAAGTTCACAAAAATATGTTTCCAGACAAAAAATATATCATTGGAAACGCATCACCATTCTAAAGCATGCGTTCATGCGGTCTGAATTACGCAGACTGCTGTGTGTGCGGTGAATTGCAACGTGTGCAGAGCGAACGAATCGCCGGGAATCTATTGTTTACAAACGTGCGCGTGAATAGCATTGGCGCACTCGCAAATGTTGGCCCGTATGGAACCAGGAAATAGCAGTGGTTCCGTAAGTGGTGGAAATTAATTGCTTTGTTTATGAATTACACAACCCTTTGCAAAATGTTGGGTATCTATTTGATATCACAAAACGGTACCAAAACATATAATAATGTGTTGTTCTTTGCCTGGTGGTCCCCTTTAAAGGTAGTTCGGATTCGTAAAATTAGTTTATTTATTGTGCAACTAATGTAAGTTTGATTCGTTGTTAGTTTTAATAGTTAGTATTTAGTAAGTATTTTGTTAGTTCAGGTTAGTTAGTTAGTAGGTTAGTTAGTAAGTTAGTTTTAGTTGGTTGGTTAGTTAGTTAGTTAGTTAGTTAGTTAGTTAGTTAGTTAGTTAGTTAGTTAGTTAGTTAGGTTAGTTGGTTAGTTAGTTAGTTAGTAGTTAGTTAGTTAGTTGGATGTTTGACTGAGTTAGTTAGGATGTTAGTTAGTTAGTTATTAAGTTAGTAAATTAGTAAGTAATTGTTTTAGTTAAAATTATTATGAAGACGGTTAATTAATTAGAAATTAAATAAGCTAATTTAACCGGAGCCTGCTGGCTAGGATTAGGGTATACGGCATAATTAGTTAATTAGTTAGTTAGTTAGT